>VRYO01002355.1:3819989-3843073 GCA_009812075.1 Sialia sialis
CTTCATCTGAATTGCTGCCACCACCCTAACTAGCAGAGTGTCAGGTTGTATTCTAACTCTGTCAGTGCTTTTTTTTTTTGTACTACTGCATGTATTTTACCTTTTTTTTCTATTAAATTGTATTTTTGACTTAGAGTCTTACTAGTTTTACTTTCAAACTAGTACAACGTGTCATTGTGAGCAAGAAATAAACTGGTGGGCTCAGAACATGGTAATTTAAAGATAGTAAACAGTCTATGCCATTTTTTTGAAACAGGAGTAACAATGGGTTAGGGAAGAGCAATGGGCTAGGGTTGCATGAGCTTTGTATAATTTTATTGAGTGTAAATACCCTTATCCCCCATCTCTATTCCATCTAGAGTCATGGGAACATTATGGCTATAGCTTTATGCTAAATTTACTGAAAGAAGTAAGCAGCACTTATGTCAGTGCTGAATGCTTTGGTGTTTTACAGATCCAACTGTATAGATCTAATGCCCCCTCCCCAACATGTAGAAACGAACCTGAGCTATGCCACACATGAAACAATTTCCAAGTAACTCTTTGAGCATGAGAGAGAGGGGTTAGGGAATTGTCTGAGTGAGTTCTCTGTTTTCTTGCACTTCTCAAAAGCAAGAACTAGGGAAAAATGAGCCATAAAATCAAGGACAAAAAAAATAATATAAAAGCATGGCATCTAAAAGAGAATATACCTTTATATTAGCCTCATAGAAAGTGAGTCAAAAAATCAAGTAAATTAAAGAGAATATACTATATGAAATATCAATATTTTTTCTGATTTAATTTAAAAAAATTATAAATTATAATTTTTTTTCAATTTTATTGTGTATTACTTGTTCTTCTTGCAATATGTTTGTTCATTATTATCATTATTATTTTTTCCGAGTTATATGAAATTGTTCACACCTGCACCCATGAGGTTTTTTCTGATTCTCTTCCGCATCCCACTGAGATGGGGTAGTTAGTGAAATTCTGCAGGGTATTTAACTGCTATCTGGAGTTAAACTATGTCAAATAAGTGGAATTATGATGGAGAAGAAGGCCTCATACAGGTTTGGCTACAAACAAGTGTGGAAGTTGATTCATGACATTTTTGTGGGAATCTAGGGAAAAATCAGTCCACAGAGCCATTATTCTGTATTTAATAGCATTTAGCTGAGGTCAGAATATATCACACTGCTGCCTGGGTCTCTTTCCTCTGAGTTCATTCCTGTAGTGTTCTGTTTAAACTCATTCCTGTTGCTTTTCTGACACAAGTTCCAATGCATAGTGTTTCTGTAGTGTGATGCTATAGCATGTTTTCTGGGAAAATGCTTAGTTTGTAATTCCTGCTTCCTTTTAATCAACCATATGCAACTGCATTTGTGTTTTTCTAGAAAGTGCAATCTAGCCTCTGGCTGTTGCTCCTCGAGCAGATTTTGATGCCATAATCCTGCATGGTGCCCCACCACAGGTTGAGAGCAGCCAAATGCAGTCAGTTTTTATATAACTGTCATTTCCCATCACATCAACATTTGCCTTTCTTCTTCTTCTTTTTTTTTTTTAAAGCACTTTAGTAGAAAGTCTATTTAAAATGTCAGCTGAAACAATCAAAAATCTGTGACTGAGTCTTTAGTGTAGGGAGCATTCTGAGATTATGATGTGTGTCAGCATGTCTGAAAATGAACTGAAAGTGTGGGAAGGTTTTTTAATGCTTTAGTAAAACAGGGAAGAAGCAACATCTCTTGGAAAATTTCAGAAATTTAGTGAATTTCTTGTCTCCTTTAAGAGATAATTTTATAGTATATATGACTTTTAATTTCATTTTTATGAAAAATACCTCTTTTTTATGAAATATACCTTTCACTGTGTGCAGAATTTCCCTCCACTGTGTCACTAATGATATTTACCTTTTGCAGTGTTCAAGAACTGTCAGAAAATGTAATTTTCTTCCCTATAGGATTTTTGTCAATTTCAGTGAAATGCACTTAAGTAGCTTTTCATGGGGAGAAAAGATGGAGAAAAGATTTCTGTCCTCAAATAGTTTGTATTGAAATTACATGACAGAAAGTTGTGAAATGCAACTTCAATGTTAGAATAGGAAATGAAAGTGTTAGGGCTTTTTGTTTATTTTCCCTGAACATTCTGGATGAGAGGTTTTGATACTGTCAAATATTATGGACAACTTCTGCATATGCAGGAAGATTTTTCTTTTTTTTTCTATTTTTTTGCATAATTTTTAATAAAAACATATAATTAGGTTGAAAATTACCTTTAAGATCATCAAGCCCAATAATTTCCCTGACCTTCTTTACCACAGAACCAATATTCCATAATCTCCAGGAGCTTTTCTGCATTGACTGTAGAACACTTACTATTACACTGCAATATTAGTTTATGCGGTCAGATTGGTAGTCTATATATTCAGGTTGGTGTTTGATCATTAATCTCCCCTCTCAACATATTTCTAATTCCAGGGCATGGAGCACATTATGGCCCATGGTTTTCTGCCATATCTGAAGGAACTTCAGTGATTATTTCTGTATTTTCTTCTAGTTGCTCCTAAGAGTTGACTATCTCATTCTCTGTAGTTTTAAGCATCTAGCTAGAACATGTCAAATAGGAAGCTTTGCTACCCTAAGGTACTGCCATCTGGATGCTGAAGTCCCTTCTCTCTGAATTATTTATGTAAAACAGAATAAGGAATCATTTTTCTTCCCTATACTTATAACCAATCTTAGGTTCTCTATGGAAAAGCTAAAGCAACATCAAAAAGCAACTCTTACACAGAATAATTTTCCTATCTTCTAACAGTGCCATGCCCATGGCCTGGGCATTAAATAATATTTCCAATCTTATAATAAAACACATTCTAAAGTATGCTATTAATACTTATGGAATCAAAAGCTTTGAGCAGTGAATATGTGCTGTGAATGCTTTAAATTCTGAAAGTGAGGATAGTCATGTGGATTTTCTGCTTCCAGACTATACTTTCTAGAACAGTTTATATTCAAAGGATATCATATGTAGTCTCTAAGGACTTGGCTTATGGCTGAGCTTTCAGGAAACAAACCTCAAAAAATAAGAAAATAAGATCAACAGTTTCGATTCAGAAAAACCATTATCTAGCCTGTATCCTTTGGCTAATAGCAGATACCTAGGGGACAAGGATATCATGATACAGCCCTAAATCACTGTCCCAACACCTAGTGATTTGTGACTCAACTATTATGGAACAGAAGGTAATTTCTTCCTCTTTAAGAGACTGGGCTTTGTCTGTCTATCCAGTAGTTTTTGAACCACTCTAGTCCTCTATCTTCAGTACTATCCTTTGGTTGAGTCTGCTGATACAAACAGTGAGTGTTAGGCTAGTCTGAGCATAGGCTCAAGCATATGTGCAATCATATGACAAACTTCAATTTTTGTGATACTCCTGCTTTTTTGCATGGTAGGAAATCCATCTGTCACTGAAACTCATTAGTAATTAATTTTTTTCTGTTTTACTGTAAATGTACTTAATTATTATATTCTGCCTTAGATTAGAATCTTAGGTCTTGCACATTTAACCAGCCTGAACATTTTTGATCACAGCTACCCAAACATTTTCGGTAACACCTTTTACCACATAAAAAAGTATATTATTTGGGCTGATGTGTTAGAATATTGGGTTTAATACAGATTTTCAGCAAGAAGGCTTTTGAGGCCCTCAGTGAGAAAAGAGATGGTGGGGGTGATTTACCAAAAGATTTTTAGGACAGTTAATCAGTTACTGATTTTGTATTTTAAAGGTGAACAAATCAGTATAGTCCCATTCTCCCATGAAAAGAAAGCAGATTCTGAGTATCTTATAGCTGCTGTAGGAGTGATTACTTTTATTTAGCTACAAGATTGCAACACTTTTGAGTTCTGTCTCCTTCACTATATACTTCAAACAAGGCATACAGTAATTTCATGCATATAAGGTGCACCTTTTTGACTGAAGTTTCAATCCAAACCCGGAAGTGCGCCTTATAGGCTGGTGTGTCTTATATATGGACAAAGTTCAGAAAACTGCCAACCCAGAAGTGCAAGCCGGGCAGGCAGCCCCCACTGCTGCCGCACGGCCAAGCTGCTGCCCCCGCTGCCACGAGGGCGGCCAACCCCCCCAGCACCGCCGCACAGGCAGCAGCAGCAGCTGGCACCAGGGGTGGGAATGCCAGGGCCCGTGGCACGGGGAGAGTGCCTGGGCCTGCGTTTAAAGGCTACGCCAATCTGTGAAAATTGTTTATAAATTGAGCACCTGACAATAAACCCTGCGATTCTCTTACTAATTAGTTACTTTGTTGCACACAGATCCTCACTTCAAAAAAAAAAGTGTGACTTATATGCCAGTGTGCCTTATATATTGACAAAGTACAGTGACTTGCCGGCAACCTGGAAGTGTGCCTTATACATGTGAAATTACTGCATTTGAGATGCTTACCTCATTGTCAGAGTCATGCTCCTCCTTTCTGAGCTTTGCAGCACAAGCACAGATGAGAAAGACCCTTGTGCTTCTTTCATCTTCCCTTTTGATCCAAAAAGAGATTATAGATAAGATATTATAAGACTAAAACACAGTACATGAAGAATTTTTATCCTTCTTTGTTTAATATATGCATCATACATGTTACACATTTTTATATATCTGAGAGGATTGCTTAGTGTGTTCTGGGCTTCTTTCAGTAATGGTATATTTAGGGGGACAGAGGAACCTTCTATCTGTGGGAAAGGAGCTGTCCAGTAATAAAGAAACAGTACTCTTGCCTTTGTGAAATAGGAAAGCTGAAGAATAGAAGGGTAGAAAATATTAATTAGGCCCTGAAACCTAGGGGAAAAGGTCAATTTTGGGTTGCATCTAGCAGATAGAAAGTGGTTATGATCAATTTAATCCTGCAGAGAAGAACCATATTTTTATTATTAGGACATATTATCAGCAAAAGAAGCATAACTAATGAGGAAGGAGAATGCTTTGATTTAGAATGCCAACAAAAAACTACATATATGAGTCAAAAATAAAGCAAGAAGTCTACATGCTGAGCCCCAAAAACATAAACATTGAAGTTAAGTGTCTGGAATGCTTCTGAAAGTGACTAATGTTTTTATAGTAGCTCTTATAAATTAGAGCAAGAGTCATTTACTTGTGTTTTGTCTGATTCTGAGACACTCTTGAATTGTGGATCAAAAGAATGGAAGAAAATTTCAAGAAACCCCTATTTTAGATAGCAGCATGCATACTTGGCAGTATAAGGCTAGCTGAAAGTACTTACAGTCCTGAGAGAATTGGAACCATCCTGCCTTGGGAATCAAGCAGAGACCTGGATCGGTCACACCACCACACAGATGGTTTCTCTGTTCAGAGCCCCTCGTTGTATGTACCAGCTCAAGCTATTGTTCTAGTAGTAATTTGACCAGGGTTAGTTTCTTAAGGATGTGGACATCTGAGACTCTGCGGTTGAAAACCTAGTATGGAGTCAGTAAAGATACCTGGTGTGACTCTGTGGGTATGGGATGTGTTGCTGTGGAGGGACTTCCATCCCATCTCAGGTGGTATCTCAGGAGAGTGACTACCAGAGTGGATACTGGATGGCTGGACAGGGAAGTTACCTTAGCATGGCAAAGAAATGTCAGTCGAGGCTCTGAAAGTCATACTAGTGCATTTTTACATGTAAGTTTATAAAGCATTTCAAGGGTACAGCTCTGCAAGAGTAATCTGCAATTCTCTTGACCATGCTGTTTCAGGACCAGGTGTATGTTCGTGGCTTGGGCTAATATAACGATAATTACTGGCCTCAAAGTCCTGTAAAAGTGCTTAAGACATCCACAGATGATAAAAAACTCTCAGTATGGACTGCCTTTCTATCTTTCAGCTGGTTTAATGGCATAACTTTTACTGAAGAAGTGTGGCTTCTCTAACTATCATCTTACATTGGAGAAGGTGCTTGGATATGGCATTTCAAAATCCATGGCACCATATCAGATTTTGCTTGATAGATACAACATAATCTTGTATTTATATTTAATGTGAGAAAGAAATTGGAGCTGATGTTGAGAGGCATCATAGCAGGAAAGATCACTGAAACAATATTAATTTCTGAAGGATTTGCATTAACTTTGAGTTCTATACATCTTGTTCTACTTTGCTAGTATGGAAAAATATGTAAAAACTGATGTAAATTTTTGTAACAAAAACTAACACTAGAATGTCTAACTTAGGATGTCTAACAAGTTCAAAGTTAATTCTTTGTGGATGTCAGGTTTGTTGTTGTCTTCAGCTGTGTGCTGACTTGAAGTAACATTTAGAAATTTCTTCTATGAAGAGAGTCTATTTCAGCAGTATCTGAGGAAAACTGAGTAATTTCATTAAAATTTTTTCTCAGATTTCAGATCTGCAGGCTGTTTTCTCACTTATCAAATTCTGTAAGGATCTGAGGCTGATGCTGCCTCACAGTTCCATCTATCAACATTGCTAGTGATAACAGATTCTACAGTCAGAACTTGCTTGAGGATTCTATTTGTGAGATGATGGGAGGAATAGAGTCCTTGCCAGCTATAGTTATAGCTATTTTATTGTCAGTAAAGAAATCAGATACATCTCCAAATCTCATGGAATACAGGTGTTTTATATAAAATGTTCATGGAGTAGCATCATTTTGGAAAATTTTTAGAAGCCATCTCAAACACATTTGATTAAATGCTTAACCATAAAGATATAATTTTTGTATAGTGGAAACTTACTGTGGGCATAGAATTTCCATGATTTTCTATGTGAACACTTCTGAAATGCATTGTGGAGTCTGGCTGCATCAACAGAAAGAAGCAAAATAAATGTTAAGCACAAATCTGATGTTTTTTATATAGGCTGCATGTTTTTTGTCACAGTTCCATTTTTTAAAAAAAACAATCTTAGAATTTAGTTTTTTTTTTCTCTTGGACTCAAATGAAAAAAGGGTATGAAAAGTGTCTCTATTTAAAATATTTTTAAAAATGTTTTAAAAGCTCAAAATTTGATCACTCCAGTCATGTTGGGGTTTTCTGTTGATTTTTTGGTCCTTTTTGCACAGTCCAAAAGATGTTTTAGCAGATTCCAATTAATTTTAAAATTAGTTTCTCTTTTATATCTATGAAAATGACATTATACCATGTAAACTATTCTATATTATTTTATACTTTTATTCTTGCCTTCAGGTTGGATTTTTTGTTTCTTTTTCCCATTTATTAGACAGCACAAAGTGGACACTAAATGCAATGTAAACAAAAATGTTCAAGAAAAAGTTTGTGTTATGTTAAGCTGTGATCACAGCTGTGATTTTGTCACCAAAGACATTGCATTTGCAGACATGATGGCATAGGAACATCTGCAGGTTTTTAAGCTTAACTTTGAGATTCAGAGTGAGGGTTTACTGGTAATGCAAATTGTTCCATCTTTCCCCCTTATGTTGCATACTTTTCCATACCAAAGAAAGTAGACATCAGATCTAGAATGTATTCCTTACGTATAGCCTGGCAGTTAATGTGATTTGTACCAAAGAACTTTATGGTATTATGTAGCTTGTTCTAAAAAAGCATAATGTTGCCTGGTTGAGACTTGTGTTTCAGGAAAATGAATTCACAAATATCAGTTTAAACATGTAAGTGGTCTGTACAAACCAAGCAAACCTCTGATCTGGTTTATGCCTTGCAATGTACATAACAGAAAGGAAAATCTATATTATTATTTCTTAAGTTTAAGAAATACAAGAAGATGCCAATATAAGACATTCCAGCAAATCTTAAATCAGTAACAAGACTGGTTAAGCCAAAAAGATTGATATAGTCTTTGCCAGAATCTTGAAAATTCATATTGTCCTATTTTGCACACTGAATGAACTTAATTGATTTCAGTTAAGAATTGCTCCACGTCTTGTGTGAGAATGAACAGATTTTGCACTTAATGAGGTGAATATCAATTTCCTAGGAAAAAAAAAAGTTTGTAAAGTGAATTTGTATTGGGGTTAACCAATACCAGTAGCAATAATGATATAAAAGGTTGCACATTTGGGGAATGTGATGAGACTAGCTACTGTTATAATTGTCCTAGTGGAATATGTTGTTTCAAATTAGTTAATACGTTCCTGTATCATTATCTAGAAAATTTGAGTAATATTTTGTGTAAGATATGACTTTCTCACTACAGTGTTAGTATTTATGAGAAATATGTTGCATATTTGTAAGCACTGTGCACTTTCCTTGTTTATTCTGCTGAAGTTTTATGCTCATGGATTCAATAATCTGTTTAATTTTTTTCACTCTTGGATCATGCATAAAGTAACATATTTTTTCTCAAATATTTATTTATATTTCACTACTGTATTGATATATGGCTTTTGGTAGATTAACAATATTCATAGCTTAGAATCTGAGAGGTTTTGATAAATTGGGGAGGTTATTAAAAATGTAAATTACTAAAATTAAATTTTTAATCTAGATCTTGACTATTTTCCCATTTGTAAAATGAGCCTTTTTATTTTCTCAGAATAAAATTATGTTGTGTTTGTTTTACATTAAAATACTTTGACGTTGCAGCTTCCTAAAACGCACAACACATTATTTTTATATGGAATAGTGGATCATTAGTATGTTTAGTTTCTTTCATTTTCCTAACCACAGTGGAGAAAACACATATACTATCAGCCTTCCTTTTTTACATCGAATGGGAAATAAATTTGTCAGTTATCCAAAGGTCTAGCTGAAGGCCTGCACAACTTTCAACTCTTGCTACTTCTTTGATGCTCCAACTTTCTAAGGCTAGTGCACCAGCCAACAGTAGGAAAGTTAGGTTTAATAATTATACTTTTCATTTCCTAAACTTTCTATACTGAATTACAAAAATTACATTGGCAGTTGGCAGTATAGTTGTTAGTCTTGAAATTACTCAGTAAATTCAGTAAAACAGTTTATTCAGGAGTGGCTATTTGTTGATAGGCCATCAGTAGGATGAAGCCTATGGTGGAGGGCCCCAGTAAAAGAAATTAATTCTCATGTAATTATAGAGCATAGGTCTAAGGCAATGCAAGAAAATGAAAGGGCAGCATGAAAGATTTCCCCTTTGTATATTGATTTTTACTTAAAATGGATTAGTGACATTTCTGCTGTCAACAAGTTTATTTATTTAGTGTATTTCTCAAGGCGTTTGTTTAATTGTTAAACATAACAATTTAGGAATAAAAGTTGTCTTTGTAAAAGAATGTGGATCTGAGCCAGGCTGTTTAAAATTTAGGCTACGTAAACAAGAGGAAATTAAGCACTGAAATGTTCCAGGCACTGGAACTTTACTGTTGTGTTGATAAATTGTTGGAACAGTCTCACCTCCATTTTGACCCACAGGCTTGCAGATGTTTCTCAGGTGCCATAGGAGGGTGTGTACTGACAGTGTCTGCTTCCAAAAAGCAGTTGGGAAATAGTCACCCCCTCACCCCCTTAAAACGTAAGGGAGTTTACAGAGAAAGCAGTTGAGTGCTGGGATAGCAGCAGTGCCTGAGGATGCTCCTGAGCACTGCATATTGGGTGGAGAAGTAGCTTCGCAAACTGTGGCAAGGGTACAGGGGAAGAGAAAGCAATGCATGCAAAGTTTCTTGTTTTCAAAGAGTATGTTGCAGGAAATTTTATTTATATAACATTTTGTGAGTTATAGTTATTGCTGAAGACCTTAAGATTAATTTTGTTTCTACCAGGAAATGCCTTTCTTTCTTTCATACTTGTCTGGTGGAAGTCAGTTCTATTAAACATCCATCTTTAAGGGAAAGTTGTAATGACTGCAATTTGATTCTGGATTACAACCTTTGTGGCACAGATGGGAGGGAAAACCATAAAATGATGGTTTTTAGGGTTAGACAGAAGATGGGAGCTTCTCAGCAAACTGTCCCTTGACAAGCATGAGAAGAGCTTACTTCCAGTTCTGTATGACTGAGTATGGGTAAAAAATACCAAGCCTGAAGAAAATCAGACATGGACAATAACCAATTTGGGGTTTATGCTTTTTCAGAATCAGCTAAATTTATGGTAGATTTTAGAGGAAACCAATATTTCTCTTATTTTCTGCTAAATATATGAAATCTTCTATATTGAAGTGAACTGGAAAAATTTCTAACGGAAACTGGTGTAGATACTGTATTGATGTTATCAACCCGTGCAGTATTCTGTTTAAAAAATGTTTTAGATACTCTGTTTCTATTTATGTCTACTGCAGCTAACAACTGTATCTCACAAACCTCTCCTCCCATAACATTACGTTTCCAGATTCTTTCAGCTTTAAACCCTGTCATCATAATCTCATGTATTTCTCTTGTTCCTTGAGTACTGCCATGGTAAGTGGCAATGAATGCCATGGATAGCCCCAAAATACATGTAGTATAATTAGCAGTGCATTTTATGACTGGCTAACTGAAAGGTCAAGAGAATATAAAAACATTGAACCTAAATCACACACCTTCTGGGGAAAAAAAACAAAACAAACAAACAAAAAACCTTTCTGGGAAAAAAACCAAACATAAGTCCTCTCTACTCCATTATAAAATATGTTGCAATAACTTGTGTCTTCCTACTGGTTTCCTTTTGAAATTGATTGAAATGAACCAAATATCAGAATTTATGGGATGGGAGTTAGGAGATGGACGAACAGACAGAAATATTTCTATGAACACTCTAAGGTAGATTGTGTTTGAATGCCAAGGGTGGTACTTGTTTTCAGTAGGAAATAAATTGGTAAATACACAGTTGTCATTTTTATGTTGCCAGCACAGTACACTCAGTAAAGTCAATTACTCCTGAAGTGAGTCTTTTCACTGGCCTCAGGTTACTAATGTTTTTCAGTTATGAGTCCTCTTTTCTCCTCTCTTCTTTTTTCCTTTCTCCCTCCTTATAAAAATCAACTTTAACTTTCAGGTGGCTAAACTAATCAATTTACAACAGCTATCTACTTCTTAACTCAGAATATATACTATGTAAAAAAATAAAAAATAAAAGCCAAAACAAAGTAAGCTTTCAATAAGATTTCCAATCTGTAAGTAGAACATGATGAATTGTATTTAATTGTTCATCCAGTTTACAAGAGACTCAGCAGGGACATGATTTTGATGAGAGAGTGATTAGGGTTCTGATCTCTTTTTCCCTCTGGCAGCAGGCTTATCATGTTAAACCATGTTTGTTTACTTTGCGGTATCTGCTACATGTGATCTAGGTGTACGTGACAATTTTGTTCTTTTTCTTCTTCCAAAAGTGGAAAGTTTCCAGCACCTTCATCTTCTGCTGATCTAGGCCTTGTATTGGCAAAGCAGTAGCATTAAAGTAGACCTGGTATGTGTAGAATGGATCAATATTTGCAACAAATGGAGTTTTTTTACTACCTAGCTGTTGGTTCTTTGATTTCACAGTCTAGTGGTACTTCTGATTATAATGGAGTTTCTTTCTGACCTACACAACTTTATCTTGAAAGAACTAGATGTAGTGTTCTATGACTTGATATACTCATCAAGACATTTGTTATAAATCTTGGAGATGTCCTACTTAATTCGTATGGCAACAAGGCAGTGCTCCAAGCAATTCTTAGGGCATAGCTATGCATCCAAGAAATACAATAAAACATTTATAGATAATTAGCAAAATATAATCAGAACAAAATTTTCCAGCTTTCTTAAGTAGTTTGTTTTTTGGTTTTTTTTGGGTTTTTTTATGGTAACATGCTTTAAATTTTCAAATTTTAACTTTTTCATTGAAGCAGGCAGGATTCCCTGAGCTCTACTTATAAAAGGAAATATTTTAAATGGTGATTCAGATTTTGAACAAATTTTAACAAATCCAAATGGAAGGTTAGCATCTGTAAAGCTAATGCACGCTGTCTTTTCTTTAGGTAGTGAAGTCTAGCAGTCAGACTTTTAGCACTGGATCTCCTCTTGGCTCTTCCACTGTGATGTACCTGTCTTTCTTGGCAAGGCCTGACTCAACTAACAAGGGAAAACCAAAAAACACTATCCTCATATTCTTTCTGAAGGAAAAAGAGCATTCAATGTAATAGATAGAAACACAAAATATAATTTTTCATTGTTTTGATTTTCAGTGATCAAAGGTTTGCTACTCCATGCCAAAAATACAGATTTTTCAAATTTATCTGATCTGACACATTTTATTTTTTTCTTTTTTTTTACAGTCATTTTTATGTCATTACCTACACATATCTTCTATGTAAAATTAGGAAGCACTCAATGTAAAACTTATTTGACATACATTTTTAATAACTAAGATTAAATAGATCACTATTCATTTAGAAGAAAAAGATATTAAATATTCTTAGAATGTCTAAAAAGAAGACAGCTTGGTAATATTATCATGCTGTTTCATAACATTGAAAAATCTCTCAAAAAGTTTGGCTGTAAATGCATTATCATCTCCTCATGCTTTATTGCTTTTTTAATGCATCATGATTCACAGTAATGTTTATCCATGGCTTCCATTAAATATTTCCAAGGTCTATTAGAATAATAGATTAATTCATGCTCATTTTCTGCTCTATTTTCAAGGTAGACCATTTCTGCATAGAATTTTAAGACTTGATTTTAGGTTTTGTGTAGTTATATGTCCATCTTTTTTCCAGGTGCATTCTCTTTGCTTTTCACCCTCCTACAGTCTCAGTTCTCTTTAATCAGATTCACTGTTGCCATTCTATGCCTTAAGCATGAATATAAATTATGAAAGAGACTTGTGCAAGTGGAATATCCTAAGAAACACTGCTACAGAGACCAGAACTTCGGCCAAAATTTGCAGTGTAGCAGAAGCTTAGTTACATCTGCCTGGATGCTGCTTCCAGTATTTGAGTACAGATCTGTGACCTAATACTGCCCAGATCTGCAATTGCCATGTTACCCCCAGGCCATCATGGTGCTGCAGCCAGGACTCCAATGGGATTTGGAATACTTTCTACATGGTTTAGAAAACCAGTATAGATCCACTTTGGTGAGGTAGTGTAACAGATTTCAGCAATATTCATGATTTAAAAAATTAATGTTTTCCAGGTGCTGAAATGTTGTTGTACGAAAATCCTTGGCATTCATTTATGTAATAAAGAAATCTCAGCCTTAATATGTTGCACATAAAAGTTTAAAAGTATGAAGTGATACTGTACTAAAGGCATTGAGGACATTCTTTGGTGTTCATAAACAGGCTAATCTGTAACAAAAACAGAGCTCATAAAGAGACATGATCTGAGTTTGAATTTCCTTTTTTTCCTGTTTACTCTTCTGATTTTGTAGAAACAGGGTCATGATTTTTAGTCCTTGGAAGTGACAATTTCAAGTCAGCTGCAGATCACCAAGTGTTTCACCCTTTTATAGGAAAAGTACCTGTGTAACCCAGCTTGAGCTTCCCTACAGTACTTGTAAACAGCGTTAACTAAAACTTGGGCAAAGGCCCTGGGAACACTTATTTTAAATTTCTGATGCCTTAAGTTTTAGCTTTTATATTTTTCAGATTTAGTACTGCCTTAGTGTGTGACTCTGAACTTTATATAAAGTGTTAGAAAGATTCAGGCCCAAAAAAGTGTAAAAAAGAGTAAATTGAAGAAAGTGATCTGGGAGGATGGGACTTCATAACCTGATGCTGTAATTGGTCAATTAGCACCAATATGTAAATGGACCAAAACATACTGGGGTGTGAGAACTCGTGACTGCTCATCCTTTTTGCGCCTATATTGGGTACAGCCGTGGCTGGGCTCTTGTACTGCCCAAGGTGCATCTTTTGAAGGCCTTTTAATAAATACCTGCTTTATTCCCTTAACACTGCCCAGCCTCTGTTCCAGGTAATGTCTGCAGGCATCGTTTCAATCACAGATTGGTGTGTTTCCATTTCTGTACAATAAAAAATCGATTCAAGCACTTAGAGAGGATGTCTAATTAAAGCCTTTCCCTGGTAAACATTGTGAGCAACTCCAACACTGCTTTTGATATGGATAAGGTGGGGGCAACAATTAAGGACTTTTGGAGGCTGGTGAATGAAAGCCTGAGCTTAGTGACAAGGTGACTCACTCTTGCTGCTGGAAAAATTGTGAAAAAACACAGGTGGAGTAAAGGACTGGTTAGACATTAAAAGGTATTTGAAAAGGACATGAAAGTATAAACAGTTTTAATCAGAAGAAAACTGCCATGCAAATGTGATTGTTCTAACAAGGGATAATAACATTAGTAGATATTGCATAATTTGATGATTAAATTTTAAAAAATCTCAGAAATCTAGTTTTAAGGAACTGGATTCTTAAAATGTAGTTAAGTTTTCTGTCCTGTCTTCTGAACAGTGGGGATTTTTGTGTATTTGCATGTCTGTATATTTGCATACCCATAGCTGCATTAACAAAGGCTTAATTGTATGGAAGTGCATTATATTATAGAAATCAGACCTCCTTTGCTCTACAAAGACAGCAAAGAGATGGATTGCAAAAAAGTTTCCTAGGAATTTCTGAGTCCAGGATCCTTCCACCAGATTTTAATGCAGCAAATCAGTTTTACTCACAGACAATGAGACTGATATGATGGTATTTTACCTGTGGCCAGTCTCCACCATGCAAAGTGAAGTTTAGGTGCTGTTGTCTTAGAACTCGTTTACATTAGCAGGACACCATGGCATCCAGAAATAAGAGAGAAATCCTATTCACTACTCCAGATTGTCACCTCTGATGCAGGCTGGTGAGGATAAAGGACTAACCAAGAGTTTAATGGGTGCAAATGTCACTCCTGGGTAAGGTTTATCTCAAGGGGGTAAGGGCTTGCTGACTATGCTTGATAGTCTTAGTTTTTGATACAACAGTTTTTATTGCTATTGTCTATTACTGCATAGTAATACTTGTGTTAAACATGGAAAAAATGTTTAGCTTCTAGCTCTTTAAATTCTTCATGAGTCCCTACCAAGGCAACAGACCATGTATTAAAGTTCAATGATGCTGATGTGGTAGAGAGAGTCAGATTGACTAATAGGATGGTCTCCTCTGTGGGGAAAGTTGCTCAAGTTATTACAGACAAAGCAGTGCTACAATATCTCCAACTATAAAAAAGCTGAAATCTGTCTCTATTTTAATATTTACTGTGGTCTCAGAAGAATTGTAAATCATGTAACTTGTAAACTCTTTTTATTTATGCTTCCCCATAGCAATAGCAGCACTTATCTGCTGTAAAAATTAAGTTTGCATCACAGAGCTGAACACCAAGCCTGCTTTTCCCCTGACAAATCCAGGTCCTGTCAGCTTCCTGAAGCTTCAATATTATTGAGTTACATCCACATTAACTTCCTCATTCTATAGCAATGAGATAAAATTAAACAGTTTGGATGGCTTAAGTTAATTTTTAAGTTTAAAGAAGATATTTAATTTTAAATTAGTGGTGCTACAACTGTGTTTATTTCAATTCTGAATTAGTATTTTCATTGAGCACAATAACTTTTAGGAATTCATGAGGGAAACCTGATCCATGTCTTTTAATAAGTCAATCAACTAAATGTGCCAAAATATGATTTATTTAATATATGATGAAGTGCAGAAAAGTATCTATGCAGTCTTGTCCTTGGCCCAGCTAATCCAGAAAGTTTACTAAGAATTTGCCCCAATTTAATATTAATTTTCTCATATGACTTTCATGTTGAAAGTCATACCTCTGTGAATTTGAGGTTTGCCTCCTTAGTCAGTAATAAAATATTGCCTCTTTTCACCTCTTTTATTTAACTAATTTGTATTAATTAGTGACAATACAATTTTTGTCAGTTTTGAGGATCCTGATTGTATATCAAATTTACCTCTCTCTATGCAGACCCACAGAAAAAAGGCTGCTAGTTAGTGTAATAAAGACTTTTATTCTAATATATGCAGTTCTTCAAGCCTTTCTTCTTGAAATAAAAGCCCAGGAAATAATAATCACTCTCTTAAATTTTCTATTGCCAAATAAATGAGTATTGATTTCTGCCTTCTTATCCTAAACAGGCAGTGGCTGCTCTTTCTTTCTTTCCTTTCCAAATCTTTAAAAAAACCCAGTTCAGTGGGAAACACTATTTTCTCTACTGTGTCTGTAAAGTGTAAATGAAGGAAAAAGGGAAAAAAAAGCAGTAGACGAATAGGATTCTTTCAGAACTTAATATTGAGATGATTTTATGTCTGCAACAGTGGGATGATGCTGTAACAGAAGTGTACATGGGAATGTAACTGGAAATAACAATGGCAACTGCTAATCCTCATAATTACTGAAGTTATCAGTCTGTAAGCTGCTTTCTGGAAATCAGGCACCAAGTCTGAGTAAATACAATTTTAAGAGTAAATCCAGATATGTGTATTCTTCAAAGAGGAACAGTTTTGGAAAGAAAATAAGTTAACTTAGGTCAGATTTATCTGATTATTCTTTGCTTGCTATTGTAGCCCCAGGCTAGTAATAGAGTGAAAATTGCAGAAAAAATGGGCAACCCTATATTCTAGTAATGACAAGAAGTCACAGGCCAGCATTTAGAATGAGCTTGTACTTATTCCAACAGGTGTAGCTGCAAAGGTTGATTTTAATCTGTGCTTTGTGCTTCTGTCTCCTTTTGGAGCTTTAGGTCTCCTTTTGTTTCGGTATTTTTAAAAATATTTGTTATAATCTTTACTTAGGCCCAGAGCTTCCTTTCTGGAAGAAAGTTCTTTTTCAGATTGAATTGCAATTCTCTCGTCCTGGGCAATTGTGCACACACAATAATCTGTCACCTGCTTGTTTTTAAATTGTTTTTAATTTTTTAAAAATTCTAGACTTTAACCCCAGTATCAGCTCCTGTAGTCTTTCATGTTAATCTTCCCCAATTCCCTCTAATAGTTTTAAGACTGATTTCCAATTCTTAATTAATGACAAGTTTGAAACCCACTGAGAGCACCCAAATGTTCTGTGGGAGGTGTAGGTGCTTTCTGATTGTCATCTTTCTTTTCGTATCTGCTGATTACAGATACACAGTGTTGAGCTGATTATCTTATTTCTCTTTTAGAGCTTTGACCTTTGTGGGAGTTTACTTGCTCTAATCTCATCATCTTATTTTATTTTTAACTCTTGAGAATCAGGCAGGGTGCTTGGTGAGCTCCTTGTTGTTGAATTGTTGACTATCCCTGTCCCAAGTAAAAACATGTATCTCTGATATCCTCTCTTCGTTGTTTCCATAAACATAAAGAGTTCATAAAGATAAAGGAACACTTCTCCAGATTGTACACCAGGTACATGGTGTAGACTCATGCAGCCAAGACGTTTTTCTATAGGATGAGCTACACAGTTCACTGAAAAGGGTGAATTTGCAGCTGTACCAGAGTTTAAATTGATTTCTGGAATGAAGGCAAAAGAAAAAGAAATTAAAAGTAGAATGCAAAATAATATTTTTCTCTTGCCTCTTGTTACCTTAATAAGCAACTGATGTTCTGAAACTTGGACAAATTCTTGAACAAACGAAGCTGGTTTTCATCCTTCTGAAAAAGGATCTACTGATCATCTAAAAACTCCTTTCTTGGTACAGGATTCATAAGTTTTGAAGTTAAACCCAGGTAATTTATAGATTCAAAGTGGAGCAGATGAAAGGGAGTACTTTTCAGAAAGTGAAATGTCTTTTCTTTCAGTATAATCTTGCTTCCTACTTTTTGAATGTACTTCTACATAAATGGAGAAGTAATGTTTCAAAATAATTTTAAAATTCCAGTTTTACCAGAATCTATAAGATGGATCAAATTCTATTCTTTATTCTTTGAAGAATTCAGAAATAATTTCATTTAAATTAGGAATACACATTTGGGAAAGGCCCTTGAAAATATATGATATGTATATATCAATGAGGAAAAAAAGGACTTTGCAATGTAGCTATTTGAAGGAGTTAAGCAATGGATAAGAAACTATTTATGCTGGCTTTCGTTAATTTTTGCATTTCTTAGTTTCCTTTATGTTTTTAGCAGGACTAAGCTGTAGTTATACATTTAGCTTGATAGATGTTCCCTCTGGGAACCATGCAACTACGCTAAGAATCTTAGTCGTAAGTAGTATTTCATCTTACAGACAGTACCTTGATTAAGACAAACTTTAATTAAGATAAATTGTGGCTGCTTAGTCATCTGTTTGCCATGGTGAGACTTGTATCTTCAGATTAATGTTAGAAGTAATGAAAAATTTTCATTTTCTTAGTGAAAGTACAAATTAGATTTTTCCAGAGTTGTTGCCCGCCTCTCCTGATAACATGTACACCTGTTAGAAAGCAATAGTAAGCAATTTCATGATACAGATTTTTCTCTGTAATGAAGCTGTATTATCTTCCCAGCTATCCTAGAAGGATGAAAGCAGTATTTGTTCCAGGAATAACATTATTTAATCAAGGTTAGACTTAATTGCTACTGATGCAAACAGTCATCATTTCTTAATTCATAGAATAGAACAGTGAGAGTTTTGTTTTTTCTTTATTTGGGAAGATGGTCCTTTCAGAAAGATAAATTGTCCTGTTGAAAAAGCCTCAAAATGTATACATGATTTAGGTTTGACATCAGCTGGAAGAGTGATCCATAAAGGTACCATTTTGTCTGTACATCCACAGATAGGGTTGGATCTTGTGTGGTCAGACACACTGGAAAATAGCCAGTTCCTTAATGTCAGCTTTAAACTGTTGCTTCTGGGAGTAATTTAAAATAGCACAGCATTATTGGTTTTTAGACCAAAGCATTCTCTAGATTGAACTTAAAAAGACAAAGAGGATCTTTATGACCCAAATCTTGGTAGATTTATACATGCATTAATTTTTTTTAGCCAAATGGGACTTTTTTTGAGCTTCCACAGTAACAGATTAAATCCTGTCCTTTTTCTGGTCTGTGAGTTGTTCACCTGAGTTCCATCTTCCCACTTGCTTGGTGCCTCAGATTTTCCAGGCATATGTTCATGAATGATTTGACAGCAAATGAGTAATAGAAAATACGGGGCAGCTCCCTAGTAGACAAATTAATATGGATATGACTGTTATCTAACTTTTCTACATTTCTATGGGAATGATGTTTGAATTACTTGTATATGACTGATGCCATGAATTTGTTCCTTTCCATAGAGTGATGAGAAATTACCCTGGAATACAGCCAGATCAATGAACACCTTTTGTGCTACTGCTGACTTACTTGCCATCTTTACAGAGGTTCATTTCTTCTCTTATGAGCAATTATCTTGTATTTCAAATATATGGTTAGACAAACTACTTAATGTGTGTAATAAAATTTGTATACAGGCTTTTGCCATCTCACAGTCTTCAAGGCTGTTTTTTAATAAAACAGTGAAAATGTAAGTAGTCTGCAAAAAATATATCCAGTCTAATCTTGGGCTTGATTCACTACAGTTTCTTTGTTCAAAAGTAGGTTATAACATCACTTACCATATGTATATGTGTTTCCTTAGATAAACAAAGCAGACTATCAAATTTGGAAAATAAAATCCTTTAGAAAAGTGTATTTTTTATTGCTATGAAGTATCCAGTTGCTTTTTCACTGTGACAACATTATTGAGAACATTCAATGAAACATTCTGTTTCTGTAAATCTAAAGCCTTGTTACTACAGTCAAAGTATTAAATTTTAATGTTGATCTTTTCTTTATATGAGTAGTCATACAAACAAGTTATTAGGAGTAAAGCAAACAGTATGGTTGTAAATCTTACTCCAGGTTTTATCCAGAAATAACACAGTTCTCCCAACTTCTTGTTAATGTGCCCTGAAAAGGCAAAAAGCAGCAAGGCTTTGGTTTTACATTTTGTCATATATATAATCTTGGCTAGACAGGATTTTATAAAGGCTATATTTTTACCATAATCTTGAAGGAATTAAACAATTGTCAATAACACCTAACTCTTGTAAAATACTCTCAATATAGTTTTTGAATGGCCTAAAGAAGAAATAGTCAAACAGTATTTTGTTATAGAGTAATGAAATATTTTCACTTGAGATTGTGAAAGCATGTTACAGGCTAAAGAAAAAGTTGCACAGACAATAGGATGGTAAGAAAATGCATATTTTATTAAATTCCACAATTTTTATGATTTTATTATTTGCATGTAACTATATACCATTTACTAGGAATTATTGTTCTGTTAAAAGCAGGTTTCATGTCAAAAGAAAACAATAAGAAAAAGAACTCCTATAATTTACAAAATAAGCAATATTATTATCTTGAAGTATTAGTAGAGAAGCAGAGACAATTTTTGCAAGTTGTACATAGAAGGACAAAATTCCAACATTTTTACCTTTTCTTGTGAAATGAAAGCAATACTTTTATAGACCATCTTATTTTGGAATACTTGTTAAATATTTACACTACACGATTCAGCTGCAAAATGAGATTGTACTTCAGAAAGCGTAAAAAAACCTAAAAGGTTTCAATTCTGTATGAATCTTTATTTGACTTAGTTTATGGTAAATGACAAAGATCATAGTTTTATAGTTTTGTAGGCCTTGCATATTTTCTCTGTTAAGCTACAGTTTTATGTAATGTAAGGCATGTATGGGTAAAAGAAGTGGTCCAGTTAGCATTTTTATCATTTCTAGGCCTATGTACAAAAAATTTTCATAAGAAATACAACATAATAGAGGCATAACATTTTGGGCAGGTGCATCAGATTCCAACAGAGTTTCTCAGCAAGCTATCCTGTACTTTAGAAAAAAGTATTTGAAAACCTATTTTTGCTTCTTGACCTCTAGTAAATACCAGCATCCTTCATCTTTCTTGCAGTGACTTTCTTATCTTCAGTGAGGAGTAGCATTTGATATTTGATTGTAGCCTTGAGCACCAGTTTCACTATTTCAGTTAGGTAAAGCTTAATCTCTTCATCTTAAAGAATCTATTTCTAGAAGGGATGTTGTTTAGGCAGAAATTTCAAAACAGCTGCATTTTCTAGTTCTATCAAGGACTCAGAGAAACACACAGAAATAAAATTACTTCCAAGGCCCTTTCTTTGACCTCTTGTATCTGGACTGTGTAATTCAATTGTTTTTAATCATCTTTCTCTTTTTTCTACCCTGAAAAGTTGTCTTGAATTATCTGAAAGATTTACAGTAATTTCAGAATTATAAGCCACATCTTTTTCAATGAAGAATCCAGCCTACCCCAGTAGTGCGGCTAATCATCAGGTGAGGTTTATTTATGGACAATTTCAGGAGAATTGCGAACCCGGAAGTTACCTGACACTCAGCCGCATGTGTTGCAGTCGCTTCAGCTACATTGTTTCCAGTACAGGTTTGCGTGGCAGGCGCGATTTCGACGAATTGTGTGTTTCTGACCACTGTAAACCAATCAGATAAAAGTTTCTTGGCTAGGGGTGGCTTCAGGCGCGCTGGGGGCGGAGGGGCTGCAGCAGGGATTCCTATTCTATTTTTTGGATGTGATTTCATGCACGGGACGTGAGATTTGAGGCACTCCGAGATTTGAAGCCCAGGACTCCGAGATTTGAAGCTACAGCTGCTGCCAAGCTCACGGTTCTGCTACCATGTTTGCACAAGGCAGCCCAGCTCCGGCTGCAGCTCCAGCTGCTGTGCCGGGCTCTTGGTTTCTCTACCCCATTTGCATGAAGTAGCCCAGCTACGGCTGAGGCTATGGCTCCTGCCGGGCATGTGGTTCAGCTAGCGTGTTTGTATAAAGCTCGGGCTGGGTGAAGAGCGCGGAGGCCCGCGGCGTTACTTTGTTGCACATGTACCCTGCCAGAGTAAGGTGCGGCTTATATGCTGGTGCAGGTTATATATGGACAAATCCCGTGGTCTTCCCGGCTACCTGGATGTGCTGCTTATAATCAGGTGTGGCTTATAATTGTGAAATTGCTGTACATTTATCTGGGGTTTCTGTGTATCTAGTAGTGTTAATAAACTTCATGGTACCAACTAGGATGTGGCTTATCTGGAAGTTCTATATATTATGGCCATGTCTAGCAAAGCCATGTCTGTCTAACAAGACAGATAACTTCAAAAAGCATCAGATGAACTACCTATACATGTATTATGTGTGCAAGGCCTAAACCCATCAAATCTGTTATATTCCAGTAGATCTAGGTATACTTCATATGCAGAACAGTCAGCAGGTACAAAGCAACCCATGACTCGTTGCAGCACTGTACCACCTCTGTGGATCACGAGGCTATAATTTCCAGACAAAACTTAGTGGAAGACAGCATTCCTAGGTCCAGAACCATCCTCATGGGGCTGGAGTAAATGATGATCCAATTATGGGTCACCCACAATTTTATGGAATAGACTGAGAAATAGGCAGGATACCCCTTAACATCTAAGGCTGGTTTTGTGTATCACCATCTGAACTGGGATCTGCTGTTAAGCTCACCTGTTGCTGACATAGGATGATTCCAGAAATTCTGCTGGAACTTCCCATGTTTTAACCTTGGAAGGCTGTATAAAAGATTGTAGCTATATCTAGATATGCAATGTGTATTTGCTACCTGCAGTCACACTGATTTCTGTGGTTTCTGTTGTGGGGGTTTTGTTTCTTTGTTTGTTTAATACCATAACCTACTATCTTGTGTTAACTGAAGCATATGAAAATGGCTTTATACTCAAGTCATTCAACTTGGGAACATATAATGAAAAATCACTTCATAAACTTCAAGTATTCTCATGACATAATGAAAATTTATTGTTTTTACTAAGAAGAGCAAATGATTATAAGGTAATGCTGAAAAAAACCCCCACCTGATTTATTGGTTCTGTTTTAATAAAACAGAAATAATACAATGAACTATTACTAAAGTTTTAAGGTTTCAAGAAATATCTACACTTTGCTTGTTTTCTAGGACCAGAGCTTGGTTTTAGTTATACAGTAATTTCACAATTATAAGCCACATCTGATTATAAGCCGCACATCAGGGTAGTTGGGTAGACCACAGGATTTTTCCATATATAATCCACACCCGAATATAAGCTGCATTTTTTTTTTTTTTTTAAAAAAGCAAGAATCCATGTGCAACAAAGTAACGAGATAGTAACAGAACCCCTCGGGGAGTTTGCTGTCAAGCTGCTCGATTTGCAAACAGTTTTCATAGACCAGCAAAGCCTTTAAACGC
>VRYO01002355.1:3853734-3887543 GCA_009812075.1 Sialia sialis
CTTATATTCAGGTGCGGCTTATAATCGTGAAATTACTGTACAGTGGTAGTAGACTGGACCAGCTTCTACTTTAAGTTCTTTATGGTGCTACTGCTGTAAGGAGCAGGATTAATTCCATGATTGACATAATTTATGGAAACTCTGGTCTGTATATAAAGCAATAGGGTATTTTTCACTTATTTCGTGTTCCAAGTGGCTTCACTGGGTAGCTTTGTTTAGTCTGCTTGCAAAAAGACAAAGATATGTCTGGTTTATGATTGAGACTGTGTTAAAAGAAGTGGTGGCTCCTGTCTTTAAATAAAAAAGACTTCTCTTGTTCCCAACTATGTGAATATATTGGGCAGCTGAGCAGCTCACAGTAGTGTAATATGCTTACAGTGATAAATAATTATAATAGTATATAAGTAATATGTATTTACCGTCAAGCATAGACTAAATAAATTATAAAGTTCTACTCCAAAATTGACACTAAATTGCAATAAATTAAGAGAGCTGCTGCTACTTGAAACATATAGGGTAAAATTCTTAGTTCTGAGAAGTTCTATTGCTGCAATGCTTGGAGAGCATTTTTCTTTACACTACCTTCAAGCATGTTTTTGTTGGAAATGTTTATTCTTGTTGGACCTCAGTCTTCTTCTTTTAATCCTGTTCTCTATCAGCACTGTGGACATCCCATTGTAAAGGTGCAGATTTATGATTAGCAGAGTTGTTAAGATTGCTGTATTGGCCTTCCTACCTGTTTGTACTGGGAGCTCTCTTCCACTGTATTTTCTGGTGCTGGAGTTGGGAGGGAACACAGATGGGACAGCTGA
The DNA here is from genome assembly GCA_009812075.1 of Sialia sialis. Lineage (NCBI taxonomy): Eukaryota > Metazoa > Chordata > Aves > Passeriformes > Turdidae > Sialia > Sialia sialis. The sequence goes on from VRYO01002355.1 coordinate 3,854,547, forward strand.
AAACAACTGATCAAAGGATATTCCAGACTATATGGGATTATGGCTATTGCATAAACTAGGGGGAAGAAGTAGGAAGGAAGTATGTTTGGAGCCATGGTGTTTGTCCTCCTAAACTGCTGTTACACATGATGGGACCCTGCTTTCCTGGGGATGGCGGAACTCCTGCCTGCCCATGGGAAGGGATGAATTCAACCCACAAGTTTACTTACCCTTCCAGTTCTCTCCCCAGTCCTACCAGGGTGGAGTGAGCAAGCATTCTGTGGTGCTTAGCTGCCAGCTGCAGATAAACCACAACAACCTGCATTTAGACACGAGAAGTAATTTGGTGAGGCATTTTAGCGTCGTTGCAGGTGTAAGGCTGAATTCAGTGCTAGCATTCTTTATCTGCAGTAGATGAAAAATAAAATGTCACTCATAACAAATGAAGAGCAAAATTGTGATCTGCATTAAGATAGCAGAGATTAAACCAACTCAGGACTGGAGGGATGGCTAAAAGAAGGCTATATTATGGAAAAGAATTAGTGTCACTACTCACAGTCTTTTGGCTGTAGTCAAAACTGAGCTCACATATTATTCACATAGTGTGCTGAATAAAAAGTGTTCAGCTGGATTTGGAGCAATCAGAGTGAATATTTTTCTTGATATAAGATGTTTTTCCCCACACAAAACCCCAAGATTTCTCTTATGTCCAGTCTTCAATGGTGCTTAAATTAGAATTTATTTATGCCTAAATCAGTGCATTAGAGAGTTGCCTGAAATCCACTCAGGGTGAATTTTGATGGTACCAAGGATACCAGAATTTATACCAGAATTTATGATTATTAAGGGGTAGATTTAAAAAAATAAATAAAAATCTGCCACTTTTATAATTGGGCCTGGCGCTTGTCCTACTGTATTTTTGCAGATAGTAAAAATAGGAGGAGTTAATGTATTTAGTAACAGAATGCATCATCATTCTAGAGGCTTGCCATCAGGGAAGTGAAGATTAGAAATGCATGGGTTTTACATGCACCGCTTATCACTGCATGTGCTTTCCAAAATGCAGAAAAGTAGAAGACTTTTCTAGAGAGAAAGAAATTGGCATTAATCTCCATAGATAGGAAGTAGAGAGAGAATGTGTATGCATTTTGTGCCAGTAACATTTTAAAAGAGGTTTGCTTGCACTTGAATATTGCTGAAAGATGGCCACTAATCCTAAAGTTCTTCACTTATTTTTATATAGCAGATGAATGTGGACAATGGTTCTCTAGCCACCTGAGCAGCTTTAAATAATGTAGCTGTCTTGATGCTTAAATACAGTCTAAGGAATGGAAGCGGTCATCATTTTTTACAGTGTTTATTAACCAATGGGATTTTGCACTTCACAAGTGTGTAAAAGTTGCTTGTTTATAGTGAAGACTGGGAAGGGCAGGAACTGGCACAAGTCTCCTAATCAGTTTTTCCAGACTTTTTATGCTACAGCTACCACTGGCAGTTATGGTGCATAACAGATACTGCAGAAAATGAGGGTTTGAATTAATGGTATTCCTCAGAGGCGGAAAGGAAGGCAAGATGATGGAGAAATATCGTAAGTGGGGACTTCTGTGTGTGATGGGAACTCCATAAGAGTGGCGGAGCCAGGTAAAGGAGTCAAGATGTCATCTCAGGATCTAATGAACAATAGTTCATTTACCCTTCAAGGTCCTGTGAAGAAAAGTATAACAGATAACATCAGTAAGGTTTCAGCTACAAATTTTATGAATGCAGAGGGCACTCTGGATTATACCATCTCCTAGTCTTTGGTATTTGAAATTGCTGTAAAATGAAGCTCAAAAAAACCCCAATTGTTAATATTAAATTTTATTAAAGTAAAATTTGTGATATGTTAAAAACCCTTGCTTTTCTATCAATGTACAGTAGATATCTGAGGACATAATCTGAACATTATATTTTAATAATTTCTTTTAAAATCATTCCCACAGTGATACAGAGCCATAAAAGCTTTTGCATATCAGGCTTATGCTGTATACCACAGAGGAAGTAGTAAAACATATATGCAAAATGACACACTACAATAAATGAAGTTTGAGCTCTTAAAATAGGTGATTTATAGGACCTTCTAGTAAGCTTTCCAAATTATGAAGAATAAGCATCGTTCAGTGATTATATTTTCAGACAGGGCAGCTTTTTAGACATCTCAGAGTTGCATCTGCCAAAAAAAAATTAAATCCAATTATTAATGAAAGAATGTACCTTTACTGTCCAAAAAGAAAAAAACCCAAAACCCCGTTCAAATCAAAAACACTCCCTATCCATAAAGGGGTGAGGGGAGGGAGGGGGGTGGAATGATTCTTCATTTTCTATGAGTGCAAAATGAAAAATGTCTTGAAAACTAATCCCCACATGCTGAGACATGACATGCTATGGAATGATGTTTGATGACTAAATGACATCCTGTGGAATCTTGCCAGTTTGGTTTTTTTTGCAAAAATCAGCATTTTTCTCAAATAATAATGACATGTAACTGTCAGGTAAGACAAGCTAAATGTGTTATCAGAGAAAACGACAATTGTGGTTATGTAATTTACATAGTGTTTGCTTGGAAGTCTTTTCACTTATCAGGAGAGTGGAGCACTACAAGCACTGCAAAACTGAGTTTCTCACCAGCTTCAGAAAGATTTCCCACCCCTTGTATTTTCATATAATTACAGGCTTTTCTCTTTGCCGAAATTGAGTGTGCCACATAAAGTATGACCCAGTAATGAATGAGCTGCCAGACAAATTGGCACAAAGGTGATCCTCTTCCACATATTTTTCTGAGCTGTTGAATTTAATTTGAATTCCTATTCAGGTTGCTTAAATGCAGAAGCTTATAACCACTTCCCACTGCTAAACACTTCACTTATATTTTGGAGATATAAACCTAAAATCTGTATACATGATTGAAAGTTATTTTCCCCAAGTACTTTATAAATAAATTCTTTAGAAAGCAAGCCAGGCAAAACAGCTGGGTCATATTCAGTTTTCACTCACAGGTGCAAAATCTTCTTCCTAATCTCTCCTTTTATCATCAAAGAACTTGTCCCTAGTGTATACTTTATTTTTGTGTCTCCTTTTTATCTATCCCAAGTAATTCAAGGACTGCAGGATAGTTTTTCAATCTAATAAGTCTTACTAGTTGAAAGCTTTTGACAAAATACTATTTCATTCCAGGTGGAATCTCCTCTCCAGGTATACAGAGGGGATAAGTTTACTTCTAAGTTTCATATAGCAATTTTTTTTCTCCTTAAAAAAAGTTCTTCTTGTCCTCTAGTGACAGCTGCTTTCTACACGCTCTCATTTATTTTTTGGTAAGAAGAAATTAAAATGGAAAACATGCTTTTAATGTGGCATCACCAGTGTTGTGTGGTACAGACTTGTTCAATGATATGGTAGTTCTGCTTCGTAAGTCACTCTTTGTTTCCATACCCGTTCATTTGAATCTGATTGTCTCTTCATTTCTAGCATATAAAAGACTGCTGTGCTAATTTCTAGTCTTTTAAAAAATTAATTTCAGAATTCTTTGATATCTTTATCAATATCTATATTTTATGGCTTAATTTGCTTTACTCATAGTCCTGATGAATCCTATCCTTTTGTAGATTTCTGTATTCTGACCTGATTATATCACCACGAATTTTACTAGTATTTATATAAGTGGTTAATACATTGAACAAGTGTAACTCAGACTAGATCCAGAAACCCAGATTCTTATCTGTATCTAGACTTAATCTTCAGCATTTTATCAGAAGCTCCTTGAGAGATGGTACTGAAAGATTGTTTAATATTATTTAAAAAGCACGTCTCTGCCTCTCTGGTCTCCCTCACTTTCTCACATTAAACAGAAACATTCTGGGTTTTATTTGATCTGGAATTTAATAATGTCATGAATGTCTCAAGATTCCAACTAAGACACTTCATCAGGGGAAATAAGTACAATCCTTCAGTGTTTCCATTAAATTTGAAATTTGAGGTAACTGTTCTATGTTGCCTCTCTGTCAGAAATATGAAAGTGTCTGATTCAAGTTCCTACTCTACCTGCTACATGGCAAGTTTGAAACTGGAGTTTCCCATTGCCCCACCCTTTTTTTTCTACTTTTCCTTCAGAAGTGACAGGGAACACTGGACCCTGTGGAAGGTAGCTGCTGCACAGCTGGCAAGACAACTCCAGTTATCCAGTGCAGACATGATTCGTCTTCAGTAAGCACATGGGAAACTGCAGATTTGCCAGACCTGGAGTATAACACCTTAAGGAGACAAAGTGGTATTCTACAACTTTTCCAGCCTGTGGTACATGTATCAAAAAACATACCAAGTTTATCGGTTCATCTTTATTAATATTTTACCTCAGATCGGTAATGAGCTTTAGAGCTAATAATCTGATCATCCTGATTTTCCAGCCTGGTATTGAGTGGTGATCCTATAGGATACAAAGTGAGGTTTTGTTTATATGACAGTAAAAGATTTTTAAAATGCTATAGCAGCATGCATGAGATGACCTAATACTTAAAATCAAGTACTTGAAATCAAGGCTAGAGCTATGTCAAAATAAAACATGCTGAAATAGTTGCAACATAGATCTCAGGTCCCTGGCCTGAGGTAGTTTTATTTTCTAGATTCATTCCTTGCTATCTTCTAATGTCTGTAATACTATCTTATTACCATACTGTCTCCTGATGTAGTTATTGAAGCCTTTTTCTTCATAGATTGGAGTACACAGAAGTAAGTTTTGCCCACTGATATTGCAGAAACCTTACAGAAATCTCATCTACAGGAAAAACATTTTTCTGTGCTCCATACTGTTAGCAAAGATGTTAAAATCAATAGTATGTAAAGGCCACCCTCCCTTTTAATACAAGTTTTATTTGTCATTGTATGAAGCTTTCGGGTTTTGAGGGTTTGGGGTTCTTATTCCTAGTGGTTTTATTCTGTTATTGTTTGATCTGCCAGATACTTATCTTCTTTCTTTTTTTATTTTCTCCCCTTCTGCTCTGATGTTTCACCCCAAAGTTGTTTTCCATCCTTGCTATGAATAAGCCAGGGTGGAATAAGCCTCTTAGAACAGCTTAAGTGAAGTGCATTGTAGGGTGGGGGTAGAAATGTTAATAATTATAAATGTTAATAAATGCTAATAATTTATCCAGAAGTATTTCAGCTTTTCCCAAGGTATCTTCCCACGTGAAAATAAATATTGATTTTTTTTAATTATTCATTTTTCAAAGGATCTTGTTTTCATCTCTGTGAGAAGTCAGATGCTTCAAATTAAAGCAGTCTATAATACACTTCAAACTTACCAGAAGGGATTAGCATAGCTTTTATAGCTCAATTTTTGTTAATAGTATTTCCAGTCAAGGTTTCTGTAATTTCAGTAATAACTGAATTTTTTAATAGTCATAAATCTCATAAAGTTTTTATATGTATATTTAACATAGAGGAAGGTCAACAATGTTTTCCCAAATGAACTAGCCTATGAAAAATTTGAGGTGAAGCCTCAAATGAGGAAACAAGTGAAATAAAAACAGATAAAAAGAAAAACTACCCCCAAATCTTTGTTGCAATGCATTAAAAGCTCTAATAAAAGCTAAAGAATTTCTGGAACATAATGAGAAAAACACTGCATTCTAAACTCCACTCTGAATAGGGGTTCCATTTGCTTACATGCTCTTAAAATACATAAGACAATAAACTCATTCAAAGAACAAATTGCACTCTATATTTGACATTTCAACTTCAGCAGAAAAGGAAGGGAAAACCAAACTGTATCTGTACAACTCTGAAGCAAGGAGACTATGACTATGGCTGTGCAGTACCATTGTTTCGAATGGAGGATTTAGATTTAAGTTCCAGAAAATTCTCTCTGTGCAGTCATGAGCAGTGTGATCTCAGGGGGCTTTTTAACAGGCATAAGAATGTTTTATCTGTGGATTATCCTGCTGGTTTGGAGTGGGTTTTCCTGTTGTCTAACTGCTCTAATACTTTCCTGCCCGTATGTGCTACTATTGTGAATTTCGTGAACAACTTATGATTTGTCAGCCATCTTAAGCAACAAGATCTAGCATATCTACAACTGTGTCCACTTTAGTGTTTAATATTATAAAAGAAGTCAATGTATAATTGTACTTCAGTTCACCTCCAAGTGTTTTCAGAATGCTTTTAACCAATTCTTTCCTGATGGCCCTGAATTGGTAAGAGTGCTGTCCTGTTAGAGCACAGCTAATGAGCTCTGACTGCTAATGGGCATTGGCTCACAGGAACAAACAGGAGTTGGTCAGCTGTGATCCTTTCAAATAGATATAAAAATATAAATAAATATACATATATGTATGTATGAAATATGGACTGCTGGTCTTCTGCAGCGAATGAGTCGGTCTACAATTTCACTGCCATTGTTCCATGCTACTTGCAAAATTAGACATAATCCATGCTCATCCTCCTTCTATTGTACTTTCTACTGCTTTAGTGATGGCAAGAATGTATCTTCCCTACCTCATGTCTCAGAGAGGATCTGTAAGCTTGTAAAGAAAGAAAAGAATTTTTAGATCCAGTGATCTCAGCTGGATTGAGTTTCAGAAGTAACAAGGACAGCCTAAGACAGATAAAAATAGAGTGGATATTTGATTTGATGCAGCTATTTTAATTCCAGTATCTGATAAGAATGCTATGTTTGAACTGATTTCTTTGCTTCTCAGTAAATGAACATTTCACTGATTTCAGCAGAGATTACATGACAAGGTCAGAGATCAGCCCTCATCCAAAAGCCACTTCTGCTGCAAATCTGGTATATTCAGTTCAAGATTTCTACCCCAGTAAACAAGCATGTTTTAGAATTTTTTCAACCTGACAGTTTTACAAATTGGAATTTTAAACTAATGCATAGTTGTCAAGCATGTCAAGGTGGGAGAAATTCACTAGGGAAGAACAAAAGTATAATTTACTGACTGCAGTATTTTCCAAATTATTTAAATGTTATTCCTTTCCTCTCTCCTTTCTCTGAACTTACTATACCCTACTGAGGTCTAAAAATACAATTTTGTGGCGAACACTTCCATACAAATGAGTACGTTTGTTTTATTATCCAGAAAAATGATGGGCAATGGAAAGTTTTGCTATTCACAGAAATAGAGCCACACGTGGTTTGATGTGGTTTCCCCTCTCTGTGATTATGACAAAGGAAGCATGAAACCCATTATATTTGCAATGGTTTCCAGTTAAAGTCTGTGTAAGAAATGGCAAAATGAGAAAACACAAGTGATAGGTGCTCCTGGGCTGGCAACCTCCTTCCACCCACACAGAGATCCATCCAATTTTTGCCTGTGGAAACTGACTTACTGGAAGACTCTCAAAAAAATTCCAGAAGTAATAGTTCACAGTTTTCAATTCCTTGACTCTAAACCCAGTGGTCTTCCAGTTTTTTCCAAGCTTTGTTTCACCCACTTGCTGTCCTCAGTAACCTGGACCTTGCATCTGTTATCTGTTTATTTCTTTATTTTCAGCTCTACTTGGGAGGTTTAGTTTCATAGCTGAGAACCTTTTTCTAGATTCCTTATCATCTTGGAAACCTTATCATCTGCTCCTCAAAAGCCCTAGAGTTCTTTCAGGCTTGTTCACTACTTTTGGGCTAACTATTTTCAAGGATTTTCTACGCAAACTTTAGGTTTGTCTTAATTGAAACTCTCATAAGATCAAACTCTTGTTTGAATAAAGAGCTTGCTAGGATAAACATATTCAGAAGAAGATGGAAGCAGAGAATCCACACAGGATGCAATAAATATTTACCCATTCCATATCTTATGCTAATGTTTATAGTAGTATATTCTTGTGAATTATTCCTTGAGAAAGATTCCTCCTCAAAGCATTCCCTTTAATAGTTTTAGCCAATTTTAAAGAACTCTTGAGAGATGTGTTCTATATTTGGATCTTGTTTAGTATATCTCTTAGCCATTACTTTCAGAATTGATAGAGTTATGTTCAAGAAATAATTTTGGTTTAGAAATGAGAGGTTAATACTATGGGAGAAAAAACCTCTGATTTTTTTTGCCTGAAAATTCTGTAGATAATGACAGAAGGCAATTGCAAATGCTTTTTTTAAATAATAATATTTTTATTTCTGAGAATAAAGTAGGCTATTATCATCTTGCAAGACACACGTTTATACAAGACTTCAGAGTTAAAGCAAGCAGTATGCTCACTGTTGGTGAAGCAAACTTTGAAGGGAACTGGATGACCACTATATGTTCTGCAAACTGTGTTGCAAATTAATGTACTGAAGACTGCTGATCAAAATGATTTGCAGATTTTTAGTCTGAGTGTGAACTGCCAGCATAAATATAAGTTTATAGATCAAACGCTTGGCTGTGCTGAGAACACTGAGAGTCATGGCAGCTTCCCACAGAAGGAAATTGTGTTTTACGTGACCTTCCATGTGGATTAGCACAGACAAAGTCTCTGGACTGATGACACCAGTCACACATTCAGTAAGAAATGTATGTGTGTTTATTACTGGAGTGTAAAGGGCATCTTTGAATCTTCATGGCAGGTTGTTCCCTCCCCTCTAAAAAATATTGATTTCTGGGATCCAGCTGCAATTCTCAAAACTGCTCTGGGAAAGCCACACTTGACTAGAACAATAGCCATTGTAGCCTGTGTAAACCAGCTGAGAATCTGTGATGTCGATAATGAAACAATATTTGAATTTTGCCCTAATTCTTCAGGGCATTGAGCACTGTCAGTTTCACTAATAAGATCTGAAGACACTCAGAATTTTTGTGCAAAGAAGGCAACACCTTGCAGAAATAGTCACTGGATGGATTCCAGTGAGATTTCCAGGACAGATAATTACATTGAACAGATAATAAAGAAGTATTTGATGGTTTTGGGTACAATAAAACAGATGTTGTTGTGTCTGGTCACTAACAACCAGAAACTGAGAGCTAAACAAAGCTTAAATTGCTTAAAAAGTGTGTAAATAATTGAATGATTTTTTTAAATTGCCTTCCGATGTTTTTTGAAGATGCAAGAGATTGTGGGAGTTTGGATTTTCTTTTCAAAAGGTATTAATACAGATTGAAAATGCCATACTTCAAATTGTCATCTATTCAAAGAGTGTGATTAAAAAACAGAAAAATGTGGCGTTTAAAAACAAAAAACCAAAAAAAACCCCCAAAAAAGCGTAACTCTGGAAATAGCTTTTCTTCCTTTAGAAATTATTTGCACTTATTTTATATTTATTTTAATAATAAAAGATAAATGTTTAATAATAAACCTGATTTTGTCCCAGAGCATTCTACATAGAATAGCTTCCAACCCCACCCAAGCCACTGCCCCTGTCTTCGATATATAAGCTCTAGTGAAATTACAATAGTTGATTTGTTTTCTGTGCTGATGGATATGTCAGATAACATTTTCTTTTCTTAAGTCAATACTCAATTTTTTAAGACTCCAATAGTGGAAAACTAATTAATTTTAATGTCATTCTTGCAACTCTAATTACTGGTGCTAAACACAACAATATTTTACTGTAAAACTTGCTGTAAGATAGGAGATGGAGACCATTTAGAATGTTTTCTTCTTGCATTAGAAAGTATTTTAGAATATTTTCTTCTTACTTTTTGTTTTCCTTTACTGAATGCAGTAAGTAGTAATAAGCAGCTAGGCACTAAACGCAACTGCTGTATTTTCTTCATATTGAATGCAGGTAGAGAGCACTGGAGACACTGGAGCTGTCAGGTAACCTGGAATTTGCTGAAGAGGAGAGTGCTTGGATTCTGTTCCATATTTAATAATAGACCTGAAAATTTTAATAGCTTTTCATGAATTTCAGAAATATATGATATGAACACTCTAACACAAAAATGCTAGAAAGGGAAAAATATATGAACAGCTAGTTGAACTTGAGCTCACCTTGGAGATGACTGAGAAGACGGCACTTTTAAGGACAAATTCTCAAGTACTTGTTCTTCAATATGCTGATTAAAAATCTTTAGAATTGCAGAAGTATGGCTGAAGATTGGGAATGAGTAATTGATGTACTTGTGTCAGGAGGAGACAACAATTGAAAGCTTTGTGCTTTGGAGCCAATTGAATGAAACAGTTAATTGCCACCTAGCGTCTGATGTTTGAGGCCATATATGAGGAGGGAGCTTCATACAAAGAAATAATTTTTTCCGAAAATATAACTGAAATTGCAGCCCAATATTAGCATTGTTGTGACAGTGCTTACAAAACAGTGTAGTAATCTAATAGTAAACCTTGATGCATGGTAATTCTTTCCACAGCACTGATTCCTGTTGATCACCTCAAAGAGTACTCTGCACACTTCTTGGGTTCTCTGGCTGTGTTAGAAATTTAAGCTCTAACCATAGTCTAAGATTTGATTTTTTGCTTTTGTAACCAAGATGCAATCTGCCTGGTGTTGGGGCAGAAACTGTGCAAGCAACATCACACAATGGAAGCCCCATAAGCAGAACTAAACTGGGACAGCTCCAGTGGTTTTAATTGTTCTTACCTTTTCAGGCTGCTCTTACTGTTGTTTTCTTTCCAGTCTTCTCATAGAGGAACATGTTTAAAAGTTCTCAGCTTCAGTAAGAGCAACCTGCCACTTAAAAAAATTGTCAGGTACATATGTAAGAACTAATAACATGCATTGTAACATAGTGAGGTTGAATTTAGTTCAAGCAGATGTATTCAGTGAGAGATATCTGCTCACAGGGTTGTTAGTACATAAAGGAATTTCCCAAGTCTAATTTCTTAATTCCTAAGAATTAAGTGATGTTTATACAGGAAACTTTACCAAATCCATAGCTGACACAGTTTTGTCCTGTATTTGTACTTGAATGTACATGGATAGGAAAGAAGAGGAAACTGGAAAGTAACTTGATATTATAATTATTTTGAGCAGTGAAATATTTCTGTGACCTGTTGTACTTTCTTTATTAATATTGACCTATAAAATGTAGTTCTTTTATCATGAACATTTTGAGACACAGTCTTGGTCATTCACTAATGACAAAATGTTTAAATTGGATCAAAAGAGATTCCAAGTATTCAAAGATACAATAATTAGTGGGAAGATGACTTAAACATTTTTGAGTTTAAGGATGATTTTAAGACAGTCATATGAAGGACAAACATAATAGTAGAATGTCAATCCACCAAACATTTTAATTGTTTTTGCGAAGGGAAATAAACAGGAAGAGCTGAAATCTTAATTAATGATCACAACAGTGTCTCAATTGGCATATGAAACACTCAGTGGGATAATTCACATGATTAGAATATTAGTGGATTTAATTTGCTCCAGAAACATCTGCAAGGTGGGGAAAATGAGAGAATGTATTGCTTTGCATGGCAAAGAAGTCCATAAAGAGATGATACACATGTTCTGGGTAGGATAAAATGGTCAAATCAGCAGTGAATCACCAGATAAGGCTTGTCTCTTGGGAGGGGGAAAGACCTTCTATTAAGGAAAGAAAGGAAGAAAAAACTTCCCATAGTACAGATGACAGTAGTAAAAATATGTTTTAGAAAAACATCAGATAATTTACAGCACATTTTTATATATAAAATGGGGAGGAAGAAAAGGAAAACTAATTTGAATTATGTATGTAATTCTAAATATTGTGAAAAAAGGGCAGAAATGTTGAAGTACTAAAATTCTTGGGAATTACTGTGAAAAAAGACAGTTTACAGATCTCCATGATTGAGAAGCTGAGTTGTTAAACAATCCCAATAGTAATAAAAAAGTATCAGGCCTTGTGGGTACAATATCTGCAGAATAAAATAATTAAGGCCTGTTTCTAAACTCCTTCAAATTAACACTTGGAATTCAAAGTAAACTTCTTGTACTCCTTCCTGATCATCAAGCTTTTTATTTAATCAAGCTCAGTTTACAGTTTTCTTTCCTTGAAACCTTTTCCTTGGGGAAGGAGTATAGATCTGGGAAGCATGTATTAGCTTCTTCATACCAGGGCTTGTACAGATACTTGTGTTTACTAATACTGTGTTTGCTGAAGGTGCTAAAAGCACCCTAGGGCTCAAGGGAAGGCTGGGTAAAATTTTGGAGGAGATAAACACTACCGGTGGTTGCATACTTTAGCAGATACATCTGGCTCAGAAAATCCTTTCACTGTTTGGAGCCTGGAAAGCAATCAAAAAGTGCTACCAGATATAAATCCCTATTCTTTCAACTTCTAGCTTACAGACCTTGCTGAAAATCCTGCCCTGGCTTGGAGGGGTCATTGGTGCAAGCTACCATTGCTGTGTGCCTGCAGCCCCAGGAAATCAACAGCTCACCTTTTCTTAAAAAAAAAAAAGAGTATAAAAACTTGTCTCTTGTGTACACTGCTTGAAGGAGGTAATAATTTAGTCTTAATTCCATCAAAGATGGACTATTTATTCCCATTCAGTATTTTCAGTTCATAAATTCAGGTTTTAAATTAATAGGTAGATAATGGCAAATTTAAGCTAAGGAAGCATATTTGTGGTTAAATTGGTATTAAGTTCTTTAAATTTTAGTTTCAGCTCTTTATTTCTTCCTCAGCCTACTGAGATTATTGTTTGTACAGCAGGTTGTTAACAAATGGAGTGGGAACATTTGGAAATTTTAGATATTGTGGGGAAGATATCAACTTAAAAACATTAAATTATGTCCATAAATTTGGATTTAATGAGTTCTCACCCTTCAGATTTTATGTAATGGTGTTACTATTCTTAGTTTATCCTTTGCTGTATCGTTCAATTTTGTGCATGATTTCTAAATATATGACACTAAGAAATTACAGTAATTTCACGAATATAAGCCGCACCTTTTTCATTGAAGGATCCAGCCTACCCCAGTAGTGCGGCTTATATTCAGGTGCGGCTTATCTATGGACAAATCCCAGTGAAATGCCAACCCGGAAGTGGGAGACACCTGGTGAGAGAGCTGCCACTGAGCAGTGGCCGGGCAGGTGGGGAGCGGGCTTTGCCGAGCTGGGCGGGTGTGCCGGCTGCAGAGCCGTCAAGGAGCCAGGCGGGCTGGCGGCGAGGTTGCCAGGGAGTGGGACGAGCTGGCCAGCAGCGGGGTCGCGTGAGAGCGGGCCGGCTCCTGTGCCACCTGGAGCCGCCGGGAGGGTGGGACCACCTGCAACGGGGGCTGCAAGAGGGTGGGCTGGCCCCTGCTGCTGGGAAGCCGGGCTGTTTGGGGCTGGGTTGGAGCACCCTGCCCCCCCTGCCGCGCGGAGTTAAAAAAAAAAAAAAAAAAAATTAAATTAAAAAAAAAAAATGAAAAAAGAAAGCATGGCTTATATTCGGGTGCGGCTTATAATCGTGAAATTACCGTAACTTGAAATCGATGTTACAAATTGAGAAGTGGATCTTGTGTACTCATTACATTATTGTCATCCCTTTTCCTGTTGTGTTCTGCTACTTCAGCATAGAGAAGCTCCAGTTGCCTGAACAAACACTGACTTTTATGTCATTGATGATCCATCAGTGATACAGAAGGAAAGGGAATAAAGGGTGCCATTTTTATTGCAAGAAATTACAAGAAACAGTTTTAATACAATCATGAAAATCTCAGGACTATTGTGTGTGCGTGTGTGGTCCCATGCATAATGTGAGACTAATATGTTGTGTTTCTATGAATCTAGTGTCAGTACAAACAAGAATAGTAAGCTATGTCCTTCAAGCTTTTTGTAATATATTATTTCTAGCTGTGTTAAATATCCCAATTGCATAGAATATTCCACTTTTCCCTCTTATTCTTTTGTGGATGAATTTGGTTTTTGATTAAATGCTGAGATACCTGTGCAGACTCTCTGCCTCTGTTGGTCAGTCTTACAGTCTCTCAGGTATCTCTCAGCCTCTCCTCACCAGGGTGTAATCCTACCAATGGCCTAGAAGGATATCTAGATGAAGTTCTGAGGTGTTTTCATGGACGACTGTCACTGCCTATTTGTCAGGAAGGAAGCAAGGGAGAGTTGGCCATTGGCAATTTCTTGTAATAGCTTCTGTTTAAAAAAACCAGACAGGCAAAGACAGTGCAAGGAACAGGACATCACAGAGAATCTTAAAGCTCAGGTTTACAGTATGACACTAGAGATAACACTCAGAAATGTGCAATAACTCTTTATTTGACCTCTATGGAGTTCATGCATTGTATCTGATTGTTTTGTGTCTCTTTCTTCATTGCAGGTCCAGTGATGGAGGTGAGGATCAGACACAGCCCAAAGATCTCTCATCATGGCTGTAGTGTCAGCTCTTGATCAGAAAGGTATGTGGGCAGAAAAAGGGGTAAATGGGACCTGAAGAAGCTCCTGAATGAAGCAGGGGCAGGTGTCATCCCACAAGACTCTTAAGGCTCTTTTTTGAATAGCTCTTCCTTCAGAATAGTGTGAATTTGGATTAGTGCCACGTCAGAGCGCTGTCCTTGAGCACAGACCATGGTACTCCTGGGAGGCAGGAGTGTAAACTTCAGGCCCTGAGAGTAAACAGAAATAGTGTAGCTATTCCAGACATCATGAAAAAGAAGGTTTATACATATATATTTCCAGATAAAATCATTTACCTAGAAACCTGCAACTGGAGGGAGAAAAGATATTTACTTCGTGAATGATTCAAAATAACTCACCTTCTTTTTGAAGTAGTGTTAATCTATGTGAGTCAACATGATTTAATCTATTTATTTTATTATCCTGCATGAGATTAACTGATGTAAAGAATAATCAAGACTTTACTGTCTTTTTAAAAGTGTTTAAACATTAAAATGGTTTTTAACCAAAAAACAAGTATCATTCCCCTTGAATGTGGAAAGTTCATTTACACTTTTTGGTATATCATTGTATTACTTTGCTTAATATACTTGTTATAATGCTGTAAGTTTGGTAGGTCTCACCAAAGCTGGCTTGGTTTGATTTTCTGGGTCATTTCTCACCACAGCTCTTTGTTTTGATAAATGTTTTGGCAAAGAGTGCCATGACACGCAATATACAACTCTCAGTTCGAAATATGTGTCACAAAAAGGAGACTCTGAATATAATAATAACAACACATTTTGATCGTTTGAACATTTTTTTAAGTGTTCCTGGGTTTATTCTAGGTATTTCTCCTACGATGGATGGTGAAAGAAAATTCCAATCTATTTAGCCTTCATAAAGATAACTCCTTAGAATTCAGGCCACTAAGTTTTACACACAGTATGAAATAGTATATGGACAAGTCATTTCTATGAAATGCCCTCGCCTCTTACTGGCTATTTTAAGTTCGCTTAATGACGATGTTAAGACAAAGTGAGATTTCAGATATGTGCAGTGACAGTTACTGTCTTACTTATTTGTAGAGAGAACTTAAAACCATGTACTTGCAATACAAGTATTCATCTAGTAAATTTATAGGCACACAGAAAAATGTTCCAAGGATATGTGTATATTTTAAAAGTAATTGCCAATATGTATTTTGAAATACAGTTTCCCTTTAGTATTAACAGACAGTGTGAGGGGAGCTATGTATTTGCCTTTTAATTTCTGTTTTAGTCCCATCACCCAACAGTCCTTCAGAGTACATAGTGCTTATGGGAATTTTCTTTCATCCTCCCTTTCCATCCCTTTGCCATTTCACTTTCTCCAGCCTATCAGTTTTGTAATATTAATTCTCATCTTCTAAGTAATTAATTTATTTATCTCCTAATAAATAGTTTCTTTGATTTTTCCATCTTCTGTTTCTTACTGTGTTCCTTTATACTTCCAAACTCTCTGTTTTATGACTCTGTTTTCTTGCTCTTCCTTCATCCTCTCCTAATTTCTCTCCACAAGGATGTGTTGGGAGGAGAATAAGGGAAAGGGATTGCATTTTTGAAATTATATCTCGCTTTTGTTAAATCACATCTTGAGGTTTCTTGTATGATGGCTGCAAATAATTTGTGACATAATTCATCGTCTTACATATCATATGTGTTGCTTAAAAAATCAGCACTTTAAAAATGTTATTTCTCACATCATATATAGATGTGAAATCAAGTTTAAAATTAGTTTGAAATCAAGTAGACATGATGCTTTGTGGGTGGGCTGTATTTTTATTGTGTCTTATTCTCCTTAATTCAGTACACTTCTTCCATCTTATCCTTCAAAGACCATCTCTAGAAAAATATAATTTAATATAAAGTAATAATTTTATAAAATTATAGGTTATAAAGTAGTAAATTTTTCATTCATTATTTTAATTAGTTTGAGGATATTTTATATGTAGCTCACGAGAACAAGGGCCCTTTTATAGCTAGCAGCTTCTCTCTGTGCCAGGTGAAATCATAGTTACAAATATAAACTCTATGTGGTCTTTTGCCACTTACTGATGAGCAGCCGCCAAGATGACAGAAATTCATGCATAATTATTTCCCAAACCTTTAAAGTAAATTAAGAATGATAACAAGGAATAAAAGCTGTCTCTGTGTTACTGGAAGGGTGGGCTCTATGATTCTCCATTAACATTAATTTCTTGCTAAAGCACTCTGAGGCTTTTCTCTCTTGTAACTTTGCCAAATGCTAAACATTAGGGTTGATGTCTTCTCTGTCATGCACCTGCCCTAAAATTTGACTATTTTATAAAAATATAACCCTACATGGGTCATCTTTGCAAGGCCAGGTTACAGATATCTTATTTTGCAATAGTAAGGGGGAATAAAAGCCTTGAAGCTGTCTTTAGTATTTCATATTTTATATGAAAAATATATTTTATTCTTACTAGATAATTTCCTATTGTTCTATGCAGCACAATTGTATCATCTTTGCATCTGAAGTGAGAATTTCAAACTTCACAGTGAAATGGTTTCTGTGAATAAAAGTCTTTTGGCTTGTGTGGAATCTACTCCAAAGTGTCTAAGCCTAAAAATTCTATGCGCTTTGCCTAGAAGCTGCAAGCTTTGAGGTGTTCTATTAGTGGCAGGGAGTGACTGCCCTTAGTTCTCTTGCAGCTCCCACTGCAGACAAGACAATGCTCTGCTAGCACTGAGGAACTGGACAGGAGTGCACATGGAAGGAGGACAGGAGTCTCTGTTTCCTCTGCTGATAACTGAGGCAACAGAAAAATCAAACACCTTGAATGAACTTTCAGTTGGAGAAAAAGCAGTAGGTGGTGGCTTTGGAAGCCTGGAGTGACAAAAGCTGGGTCAGAAGTGGAGAAAAGTTGGAGAAGGAAAAACGGAATGGAGAAGGGGAAAATGGAGGCAAAAAAAGAGAAAATGGGGCAGAGGAGTGGAAACTTGTGAATTTGATGGAATTAGAAATTATGTCTGTGATTTTCATACCCTGCTTATCATCTTTAATGTATAATTGTATATGCTGTGGTGTAATTTTCAGTGCTCTTGTCACTTTCAGACAGGCAGACAGATGTATAAGTAGAGCTGTGGTTGAAATTTTTACCAAAATTAGATTTTGCTTCCCCAGGAACATAATAAAACTTCTGCAAGATCTCACTGACCCTGTAGTCTATTAATTCCAGGAGCTCAGGGAGAAACTACTCCAGGATATGCAACATTTAAATACAGAATGCATAATCAATACTTTAAGAATGCAAAACACAGACATGTACATACTGGCTACTATTTTTAAAGTATTTAAATTATACAGGTACTCTAAGTGTAAGTTAGAAGTGTTGCTATCTGATTTAAAGATATATAGAATATTTAGTGCCTTATTATTCCTTCACCTTACATACATTTTCTGATACCACGTTTAGAAAAACTCTAAGAAATACCCTGTGTTGGAAATGAAAACTGACAGAAGCAGCTGTTCTCGCAAAGTGCATTGTTACATTTCATCCATGTGCATCTCACATGAGAACCTGTAGGCAGTGTGTGGACGGATAGTTAATGGTGAGATTATGGTTAAAATAGATTTAATAGTCTAGCTGAGATGGGCACTTTGGGAAGGCAGTGAAAATTCATGAGTCCCCTGCTGTTCTCCTGAGTGGAGCAGGGTGCATCATGCTGACCAAACTGGCATGTCTGAGCTGTCTGCACAGTAGTCAGCCTATTTTTATTCTACAGGTAGAAGTCTCTTTTGTCAGACAGCAAAATTTCTTATTCTGTTGTTTTCTCTCCCTCTAGTCTGATTCTAATGAAAATTAAACCTTTATGGTTTGGGGTTTTTTTGAAGATTTTTTTCTTAGAGAATATTGCCTACTAAAAAGTTCAGATCAGGAACTCCAACTTTTTCTGCTACTGTGTTTATGCCTGAGTATAATTAGAATGGAGTTTGTGACGCAGAAGAAAAATAAATACATGTTCTTGCTTGAAACAGAATTCTGCCTTGCATTCAGCCTCCATTACGACTCTCAGAGGATCATAATATTTGTCCCAAATGTTTAATATGAACATCTATTTCCTTAATCAGCCAGATGTGTTGCTTGTGTTAAGGCAGGAAAGAAAGTAGCTGTAACCTGGGAACTAGGAGAGCAGAATGCTGTGTTTTTAATTGAAGGAGAACTGAACAGAATCTTTCATGTGGATGAATATTCGTCAACGTCTGAAATAATTTGAAGGCAGTCTTAAAATCTACTATGTGAATTCTTGCCTGCCTCCTTGGTAAATGTGAGGAAAGGTGAAGAGGGGTACAAAATCTCTGCTCTTGAAACCATTGCAAATACTATTTGATATGGTGTTTTCATCTACAGAAGGATTGAAAAGAACATGGAAAATATGCCCCTCTTCACAGAAAGATTTTAACAGTTGGTAACCTTTTGAGCCCAAGGCAAGATGATCAGGTAACAGAAGACCTTATTTTCATGTCAGCTACCTTTCAAACAGCAACTTCAATTGACCTGAGACCTCCTAAAAACTGCCTTACTCCACTCTGTAATTGATTAGCCTTGAGTACTTCCAGGGATCTTGTTTTCAAATCTACCATTTCTTTCCTCTAGGAGACAACAAATGTTTATCAGAGAGAACAAAAAATAACAAAAAATAAGACAACTAAAATTTTCAGTGACTCTTCCAGAAGCATTTAATTTAGAAATCTGCACATACAATGAATTAATAAGATTGACTAAATGGCAAAACATAGTTTCCTCTCAGGCTAAAAACAGCAACCTAACCACTTGCAATAAGACACCTAGACTTGTGTTTATCTCATCACTTCCTTGGGTCTTAAAGGAGAAATCCTGTTTCTGATGGGTGCATAAGGTTGTCTAAGCACATATAAATAAAAACAAATCAATATATAAAATTACATGATGCAAGAAGCAGTAATTCTGGTCAGCCAAGCAACTCATTGGCAGCTGTGCATATATCTTATCATATTTATTGTGCTCATATACTGTTCCAATTTGTAGATTGACATGGAAGATACAATCCTGAGCTAGACTTTTGATGTCACAGGCATTAGCCTAGTGAAACCTTACACAGCCTGTATTGCTGGGCTGACCTCTTCACTCGAGGAACTGCGTTAGGAAAATCCCTAAAGCTCTCTTTATGGACACAATTTTAAATATCTGCTTCCATAAAAATAAAACTCTTACCAAAGAAAGGCTCTTCACAGGTTTCTTGCATACTATTTTCACCCTCATAACCTTGAACTGAAGACACTTGTTTTCAGCTTTAAATCCCCACCAGTTTCTGTAATACAAATTAACATATGAAAATGCAAATCAAGCCTCTTGAAGTGTTTGCAATGATATTGCCAGTGTGAGTGCCATTGTGTCAGGCTGTTGAGCATGCTACTAAATCTTAACCATCTTGACCAGCTTCAAGTGAGGAATCCTCTTCTACATCCCGTAGGAGGTTCATTTATTTCCTGGGCATCTTTTCTGAACTGTGTTAAATCTGGCTCAGCTTGCTACCTGATTTTCCTGAATGAACCATAGACTATATTATAGAATATTTTGTCTTCAGTCCAGTTTTTGATCATCTTATGCTATTAGTGGCTAAGCTCCCTGAATAGATACCCCATTTCAGCCTCTTTGGATACAGTGGGACAGTGACCTCATTCATGGCAAGTCTGTCCTGTGGCAGTTCTTGGTTTCTGGCTTATTGTTGCTGTTGGAGCATGCACACTCCTGCTTCTCCATGATGCACAGATCAAGTCTAAGTTTTTCTGCATTTAGACACAGATGGATATTCAGAAGTTGGAATAGCATGAGGTAATGAAGGGTACTAATCCCTACCCCTATAATTACCTAATAGTTTATACTTGTCAGACATCTACCTAGTCTTAGTGATTGTATGAGAACTGTCTCCTTTAAAGCTTTGATGATGTAGTTGCTTAAAAAAATATATATAATTTGAAATAATGAACTGCATTTTTTTTTGTTCTCATAGTACATAAAAAGTATACAGTCATATTGTGAATAGTAAGCATGATATAAGAAAAGAGATGGAGAATGTCAGCATTCTTAGAAAGCTGTCAGAAAGTTCAGCATCTTTGTTCAATCTTTTTGACTCTTTCATTTTATCCTCACCAAAAGAGAATTACACTGATATAAAGGGCAAACCACCCCAGATTATTGCTGCTGGAGCGTATTGCAGTACCATAACCACTATATGTTATAGGAAAACTTACTAGCCTCGCTGTGTTGTATTAAAAAAAAAAAACACCCTGAAAAATCTCTGAATCCAACTCTCATGTCTCATCTGTATTGAAAATAAATCATAAGAAACTATCCACAAAAGATTCGATGTCACATAGGAAAGAGATCCATATATATGTCTTAGTCCTTCCTTTTCCCCTAAAGGAAAGCATTTGTCAAGTGTGGAAGATTTGGTGCTGCACTTTGACAAAAAGAAAAAGGACTGTGCTGTACACAATAAGAGGAATGAATGTCTGGCTGATTAAAAGCCTAAAATTTCCTTTTCCTTTGAAGGGTGAAACACAAAGTTAGAAGCAAAAGATGGCAAAAATTATTGTCCCTGTCTGGTATTTCTTTTTCTAATTAGTTCAACATTGTCAACTTATTTATTAGTTGAATAAAACTGCTCTTTACGGCATAAGTCAAGTGTTTAATAAACACTAAAGGAGATATCCAACAACATGCTTGATATTGGTTGCATTAGATGTTCTGTGTAGTTCAATAATCAGTGTTATGGTTATCTATATTAATTACTCTTATCACATTAATCCTTGCTAGATCATTAATAATATACATAAATAAAAATCATAATACAAAATCTGACTCAAAGAGGAATTTATTAAAACAAATTTTTGTAATACAAAGAACAAGGGAAAGAAAACACAATAAAAACTTTTTAGGGAACTCTTTTAATCCAAAGCAGAGGATGTCAGATGATTAATGTCTTGATAAAGCCATAGGAATGAATGAATATTGCATAGAATACCTGAGAGAAGTGAATGACTGTTGTTACATACGACAGAAGATACTTTTGGGAAAACAGGAAATGAAAGAGTTATAACACAAGCAAGGTATTTCATATCGTATCAAGGAAAATCATTTAATGCAACCTAAAACTTTAAAAACAAATTTTGTAAAAGTGAAAAGAATCCAGTCTTTATTTTTGAGTTAATAAATATATCAAAAGGTTGTTTATATTTTCAAATGCCAAACTTCTTCAGGTTCTCCATCTTTATTGCATCTTTGTGTTTGCGATATGTTTTAATGCTGCTTGAACTTCCAGTACAGCTGGAATACAGAGGGCCCAGGGAAAACCTTTTGACTTGTAGGTTATCTTAGATTTTGCCATATTACAGGTTTTTTTTCTGTAATGGAGGAGGAAATGCTTGAAATAGAAGGACAATCTCCTTACTTTTTAGTTCTCCACATCAATTTTTGTCTGCAATTCCACTAGGTATTTCACTTGCCACATGAAGGATGGAGTCTTTATGTGCAGGTTTCTATTGCTAGATGGAAAATCAAAGTGCTTTTTATTTTCAGGGGGAGATGACTGTATCTCAGACTAAAATTCAGAGGAAATAGATCTGCAAAGAAAAATGTAGGTGCATGTTATAAGCTTCCTTGGGGAGCTCAGATTCATTCCTACAATGTGTAAAATTATTCTTCAAGAATCTGTGAATCTTTCAGATAACTTCAGGTTTCTAAATGTCTTCCTAGACCTGAGATTCAGGGATACAGTCTGAGATGTAGATGTAGTTTTCTTACTCTTTAACATTTTTAAATGTTACTCTTTAACATTTTTTATTCCTGCCATATGATTCAAAATTTTTAGGGCTTTATTACTACCAAGTTGTCTGTGCAATAGCAGTAATTGCATGGTTAAGGGAAGATGAAAGAATAGTTACTACATAAGGCAACACCGCTTAATTGTTATAGCCAAAATTAATCTTACTATCTCTGCTTACTGAAAATTAGCTGCAACTTTTTCTCCCAAACTGGCCTTTTTAAGCTGAAATAGCAGTATTAAATATTTCCTGAAATCTTCAGGAAATATTTAAAATTCTATTTATATATTCCTGATTTTATACTAATTCTAGTTATGCTTTCGTGGTTTCATACTATTAAGAAGATTCAGCAAGGTTGTATTGGAGCTTCCTTTCTTGGAATGATACAAAAAAAATAACTGTCATGTTTGTATCAAGGGCATATGGGACTGGAAACTTCTTACAATGCAATATTGATTAATGATAAGGTACTTAAATTTCCTAGGCAAAGCAAACAAAGTTATCCCAAGAGTATTGACTCTTAGAAATTGGGAAATCAAAATAACTAAAAAAAATTAAATAGTTCTACTCTCTTGGTCTACTACAGCTAGAATCATCTATTTATTTATAATTAGAATGAATGTTCTACTGTTCTATTATATTTACTTGAGCTTAAATTAGTAAAGCTTTCTTTGTATGGAGGAATACATTTAGACTACAAACTATGACTTAGTCATCTTTTACAGTCAGTCTAGAAAAGAAAAAATGGCACAGGGGACCTTTTTTTTTTTTTAATTGAAAACTCAAGCCTTAAATAGTGAATTTCTGGTTCAGAATAGTTTATAAAATTATTCATTAGGTCATGTTGCTGTGAGAACTGAATCCAGACAGGAATTCAGTTAGGAATGACCCTAAACTATTTAAAAATGATAACATTCCATTTAATTATGCGATGTGGGGAAACCTGTGTTCAAAATACTTGGCTTTATGCACACTTTATGTGCATGGGTGTCCCTGTGGCTGAAAAACTATGTTGAGGCATTGATAACAAATCCAGAGCTCTGGGCTGCTATGGCAACAATGGTAGCATACAGGAGCCAGCTAATTTTAGAGTACCCTGGATATGTCTATAAAGATAGTAGTTGTGCTATTGCCTACAGTAAAAACATAACCTTAGTTCACTTGAGCATTTTAAAATATGCAGTAAATCCTGAACACCCAAAAGTTATATTTATATGTATATGATGTGTTATTGGGTGTTTGAGTAACTTCAGACTTATATTTTTTCCCTTTTTGGTGTATTTTCTAAGATATGTTACAGTAATCAAATGCAAGGCATAAAAAAAAAAATGACCTTCATGACCAGAATACATACCTGAGGCAAAACCAATCTGCTTGAAGTTTCTTTCCATATTTAGTAGATTGAAAATCCAATAATCTCTTTGACAAGAATGTTAATGTCTATGTTTGTCCCCTGGGAATCGATGAAATTTTTCAAGTAAGTATAATATTCATAGGAAATAGT
Source organism: Sialia sialis (assembly GCA_009812075.1). Classification (NCBI taxonomy): domain Eukaryota; kingdom Metazoa; phylum Chordata; class Aves; order Passeriformes; family Turdidae; genus Sialia; species Sialia sialis. Next base: position 3,878,166 of record VRYO01002355.1, read on the forward strand.
TGTGACATGAAGATGGGAATGGAACATCTGATTTTTACATGAGTGGGGAATAACACAGTGCAAGGATGGAGGTCACCTTGAATTACAACTGATACATTTGCAGACTTCTCTGGTCTGAGCAGAATGACAAAATGCCTTGTGCAGGTAGACCTGCAGATAATTTATGGCCTTCAGCAGTCTGCTTTCATTTTCTCTGTATTGCTGATGGTATGTCAAAATTAGAATTTGGTTAAAGACTAACGTCAGTAAACTGTTATAGCAAGAATGGATTTTATCAGGGCACTTGAGGAAATGAATTAGAGAATTGAGCTGAAAACTATCAGTAGCAGTAGGTTCTAGAATACAATACCAGATACTTTGACATGAGCAAGAAAAATATTGTATTGTTTTTATTTTTTAAAATTATAGATTGATTTAACAAAATGTGCTTGCAAATCTGTATCATCATTGTGATTTTGACGAGCTATATACGCTACTCGTTTTGGAAGCTGCTTAAGAAACATTTAGATTTGGAGACCTTAAGTATGTTTAATCTGTTTATTTCTAACATTGCTTCCAATATCAAAGCATAGCTTATTTTAACATAAACAGGAGGTTGTCTTGATATCGCAACTGAATATAGCAGTGATTCCCTTGCTTACAAATTAGCTAAAGAGTTTCAATTTACACACCTTATTACCATTTCATCTTGGGTTAGCTAAGTAGCACTGCTGTTGAGTAAACTACCTTGTTCACAAAGAGTTGCATGTCTAAGAGGATTTAATTTCTAATAAAGCACTAAACCAAAATCAGCGCTATTTGACTTTCACTAAGGCATGAAAAAAATCCAGCTTGATTTATAAAATGCTAGGATTAAAACATTGCCAATCCACATGGCTGTATCTCCACATATGAGTTCTGAACCTAGGGAAGATATGTCCACTGTGATATGTCCTAAATGGCACAAATACTTGAAGATTTTGCTGCATTGTGGAAATATGTGAGTTACTCTTCCTTGGAATGACTGCAGTTTTGTTGATTGGTTTTTTATCCTTTGTGTAAGAGGGTTGTGCCAGTGTGTTGGAATGTGTTTTACAGCCTCTGAGATAGATCTTGACTAAATATATTTAGGACTATAACATTCATTCAGTTCTAGAGTACTACATGTGGTGGTGCTCTCTTTAAGAATTGTCCATTCCTGGTTTACCTGCAGTGACAAGGTGATAGTGCAAATGGAGAAGTGATTTTATATGCAAGAAAGGAGGAGAGGGAAGTTCCAAGAGACACTCTGAAAGGAACATCATCTTGATGCTCAGAGCATTAAATGTATTTTTTTTCTCTTTCTTTCTAATATATTTGTTCTCTTTACCTCTCTTCACCAAGCGGTTTTCTTGTGGATTTAAGAAGGGTCCTGATATATTTTTGATTATTGTTTTACTGATGTTACCTAAAAATATTTGGTTTCGCCATAGAAACAAAGAGGAAAACAGAGTTTTTGAAAAAAGATCATTTAGCCCTAGAGCTGATAGGAGAGTTTCCCAAACTGTATAACAGAATGCTCATGAATGCAACTTTATGACTACTATAACTGAAATATATGTCACAATTTGATGGAATTTTTGTAGGAATAATATTTTCGCTATTTGTACTATCAGCCTATTATTTAATCTGTTTTTCAGAAATTGACATGAGTGACAATATGAAGGCAACAGAAAGTAAGGCGGGTGACTGTCACTACACAGAATATAATTTTGAAGAATGTACTGACTACTAAAACAGTAAGTGCCCAACAGACCACTATACTAGGGGAGGAAATATTTTCTCTCAAAACTAGCTCAAAATCTACTCAGTTGCTTATGATCTTTCCACTGCTGAATTGGGAAATCTAAGCTTACCTTGTGTCAGCAAGATAACACATTAGGTATATTGGATCAATTCCTGAACTCAATTGTTTAGAAAGCAACATGCAACAACAGGTTGAACGGACAAATCCAGCACAGAAAAATGGCTTCATCAGTTAGCAGAAACTACAATCTGATATTTTCCCTTTATGCACAAACTCAGAGGATCCAAAGAAATGATTAATAAATATTTACATCTTTAGAGAGATGAGCTAGAAATGCAACCCAAACAACTTTTACTGATTATAGAGTAGTAAGGCACTACTCTATGCTAGCCCAGAAATTGATATGGTTTTGAAAATAAATTAGCAAAAATTGTTGGTGAGTTTGGAAAACACAATCAAGAAACTTATGAAACAAAAGGAAGTATGGCTACTAGACTGAAAGAAACTCCTGAGATAGAAACTTGGCTTCTGTTCAGATTTTTTTCTGTACAAACTTGTGCAAGGTCACTTCTCTATATGCGGTCTCTCTCATTTGTAAATTAAGACTAATACCTGTCTGTCTTGGATTATTTATGCTGAAGATTAATTAAAATTCATAAAAGCAATTGTAGAATTTAGTGTTGCAAAACTGCTAGAAGATTAGTAATTTTGGTAAAGAGGTTATTTGTGATGAATAGTAGGAGGAAACACCACATACTAGATGGCTAATGGAGTTAGAAGAAATGACAAAGTTTTGCTTTAGCTTTTGTGGTATAGGAGCTGTTTTCCTGAATTTTGTACCTTTTATTTCTGAAAAATTGTAAGTTTTATGAATTCTTGTTCATTCTTTTTTTTTTTTCCTTCAAAAAAGCTCTGCAATGAAACATGCATACTATGATGATTTTAATGAGAAAGAGGCTCTTTTCATGCTGCAGAAGTCATTATGACTTTAAGCCATGGGCTGACTCAAAGAATTTGAACAAATTATAATACGGGAAACTGACTATCAATTTCAATGGAGAAGGAGACTCTATTTTTCTTAAACAGTCTAACTTGAAAGGAGTAATTTCACAGGGCAATTTTCTTTGTAGACATTGTGACTCTTTTCTAATCAGGGAAGAGGAAGAGGAGAATGACTCCTTAAATATTTTTCCATATACTGTTTCCTGGAACAGCCAACCACAGCCTATATTTGAAATGGGTCTTTTTGTGACTACTTATGGAAGAGTGTCAATATATTTTGGTTAAAATGTGAATGGGTCTGGTGAGTTGGTATTTAACTCCAAGTGCCCAGCAAACTGCTCTGTCACTTCCTCTTCTCAGTTGACAAGGGAGAGAAATAAGAAAAGAACTTGTATCTTGAGATAAGGCAGTTTACTAGAGCAAAAAAAGAAAGTTTGTGCATACACAAACAAAGAGAAAAAAAGAAAAGGCTTTTGTTCTCTACTTCCCATCCATGAACAACGTTCAGACACTTCCTGGAAGCAGGACTTCAGCATGAGGAGAGGCTGCTCCTAAAGACAGACATTACAAGTAACAAATACCCCCCATTACACCTCTTTTTTGTTAGCTTTTGTATCTGAGCTGATGTCACATGCTCTGAGATACTCCTCTGGATATTTTGTGTAAGCTGGCCTAGTTGCATCCCCTCCCAGGATCTTGCCCACATGGGGGAATGTTGGGAGACAGCTGATGCTCTGCCAGCCCTGCCCAGCAGCACCCAAACCTTGGGCTGTTAGCAGCACCTTTCCAGCTGCCAGTCCAAATCACAGCCCTGTGAGGGAAAACACACATTAGGCACGTCTGGGAATATTCAAATAATAGCACTGCCTGGCAGATTCTTTTGGGCGCCTAGATACTAAACACTGCAGATATAAAACTCAATAAAAAGGTAATAACTGCTCATAAAATGCAGTATATTCATAAAGTCATCTGTGATAGCTCTCAATGAATGTTAGATTCTATTTGATTTTAGAGATATCTGATCACAATATTGGCAGATTTTTTGAGAACATTATTTCAATTTCTTAGATTTGATTATTTTTAGGCTATTGTATAGCATCTATGCATATATAACTTCTAGAAAATAGCGATTTTTTAAACTAGGACTGAAAAATCCACCCAGAGTTTATATATGATCTGCTCTATCTGTTTTCTATTTGTAGCAAAACTAATAAAAACCCAGTATCAGTTCTTGAACAAAATCAGGGCTTTATATTGTTACTTCAGCTTGCTTCCTTAGTGCATTTTTCCAGATATTTCCACATAATTGTATGGTAATGTATATGTAATTATATACTGTAATAAAATGAAAATTTATAATGAAGTCAGAAATATTTTTTCAGCAGCAAAAATACTATCTGTTAATTAATTTCAAATACCAAGTGATAGCACTTCTCTTTGATTTGTAAAGTTCGTTGAAGGAATATTGGAGTTTATCTTATCTGAAAGTCCTAACTGTAGTCTACTATCATTTAAATTCATTTCTCTAGAAATAGATTTTCAGATGAAACGTAACACTGGTAATCTTTTAACTGCATTAAAGTTTTGCTGCTAGCTCGTTTCTTCTTACGGGATTGCCATCATCACAAATTATGCATAGTAAAAATAAACACATGCAAACATAGGTCACTGACAAATGAAAAACCCAACATTATATTATTAAGGCTTTGAATTAATGGTAAATAGTTATCATCAGCCACAATTTTAATTTCCTTCTTGATCCTATGTCCTTTTCTTCCAGTGGAAAATATCTGTACATATCCTCTTTTTAGAAGTGTTCATTTCCAGAGGTTCCGTTCCTCAACTGCAAATTATTTCCTTGTTTCTTTGCTTTAAATTCCTCCTGTCTAAAATTTTTTGCAATCTTTTTCTTAATGCTTCAAAGAGGTTCTACATTTTTTGATAAATGGCTACTTCTTTGTTAACATTTAGAATAACCCATATATTGAACCAACCATCATTAAACTGCTCATATCTATCATATGCCCATATCTAACATATGAATAGATCAATTATTTCAAGGCATGCCACCAGTTCAAATACAGCCTAAGTGAACGTTTACAAAGGTGCCTGGTGACTTTTGAACAAGGTTCCTGCATTCTTCATAATATTCATGCTTTGTAAAGCACTTGCACCTGGGAACTGCAGAGCGACAGATTTTTGCGACACAGAAGATAGGGGAAAATAGCAATTCTGTCAAATCAAATTAGAAACAAATCGCAATAAACATCCTACCTTTTGGTATATTGAGTAAAAAAAATCTAGCTATTGCCACGAAACTTGTCCTTGCTGGTTTTAAATAGATGAATTGCTAGTGACTCAAGTGTTGTGATTTTCACACTCTACGGCGATATGGCCTCACCTCTATTACTTTGTGCAGGTTTTGGTGCTACAATTCAAGAGGGCTATAAAGCTATTAGAGAGCTTCTAAAGGAGAGCCATAAAGATGGTGAAGGGCTTTGAGGGGAAGCCATACGAGGAGCTTCCATTTGCTCTGATGCTCTGTTACATGTGAAAAATAAAAAAAGCTTTCCCCTACTTTTCCTGCACACAGTCTTTCATTAAAGCTTGATTTTCTGTGAAGTTTCATGTAAATATATGATTAACTTCTGAGTTCCAGTCAATTAAATACTAAAAAAGCTCCTGCTTAGGTCTCATGGTATTTTGGGCCTCTGTGGTCTGCTGGTTAGACTGTGCAGAAAGTAAAAAACAACACAGGATGCATGAGTTGTTCTCTTTGGGTTATGTAATCACTTAGTTACCTACCAAAAAGGCAAAAATGTTCACTGAAAGAGAAATCTTTGCAACAGCTGTGTAGTACAGCATGTGCCCTCCTAGTTCAATCACTATAATAGGAATATAAACCAATCTGTGATTTTTTAAATGTTGAAAGGATTTTATTTTGTTTTTTGTTTAATACAATTGCTAATACTGCATTGGTTTTATTTTTGCAAGTGCAGCGTAAATTATTCTTGAAGCTTACTGTGTTTGCACTTTTCCTTGATATAAGACATAGCAGTCATTTTATACAGTTCCTGTCAGTTTAACATTGATGTAATCAATTGTATTGATTGCAGTGGATTACACGATGCATTTGTAGATGAAAGGAAGTATAGTTGAGACTGCCTCAATAACAGAAGCTGTGGACCTCACTCTATTGGAGCATTCTTAAATAAAGACAAAAATAGCCTGAAGGTAGATAAAAAGCTCTCTATTGTACTTTGCGCTGGGAAATATCAACTTTATGTCTTTAAAATAGGTACAAAATATTTTTTTGTTTTGTTTTCTTTCTTGTTGAACGCCTGTGTTTCAAAGATGTTAGTATTATCATCTACTATCATTGTCATCTACTAAAATTGCTATTATTATTGTTTTTATAATGTTTTCTTCTTATTAAAAAAGTGAACAAGATGCACAGTACATTTTGCAAATATATAATGATCTAATCTCTCCCAAGTAAATAAAACTAAACTGAAGAGAGTATAGTCCCTTTGTTGAATGATATGGGACAGAAATTTCAGCTTGTGAAAGCCCAGTTTTTATTGAATGATAGATTTCTGCATCCAAAAGAATTGTTCACTGTCCTGGTCAGAGCTAGGGTTTTTAAGTCATGGCAAGAGAGTTGTTTGGAATTTTTTTTTTTTTTTTTGCCTTTCACATATTCCTTTTTTCAAGGTTTAGGAAAACTGAATTTACTTGTTGTGAATACAGACAAGTGAGTTGTTTTAGGATTTAACATTATTGGTGGATACCATTGAAATGAAATGGATGCTTCATTTCTCTGTACTTTTGCATTGTGTTTCCATTTGTCTTGCTTTTCTCACTCTGCGCAGTGTTTTTCTCTTTCTTCTATTTTTCCTAGCTCATGCTGGTGAGCATGGACTGTAACTCATTCCAAGCCAAGTGCCAAGGGCCATCTGGTAGCTTAACAGACAGTCTTGCAGTGTTTAATTGAATGAGAGTGAATTCCAGTATCCAGAAGCTACCTTGCAGAACTCAATTCTTTAGTAAAAGAGAACCTGATTAAAAATAGTGAGTTTGCTACAGGATATAGAAATGTCTAACTTAGAAATGAAGATCTGGATTTGGATCCTGAAAAACATGAATGGATTTTGGAATCATCCAGCTTGGGGAGTTTGGTTCTAGAAACTAAGTCAACATACTTCACTGATTCATTGGTTAAAATTCATATGTGTTTACTGTAGTTATTACTTAAATCTCAGCAATGTTGCATCGCTTTTATTCTTGTTAATCAATCAATGTATGCAAGTATTTTTCAGTTTTCATATTCTCAGCATATATAAGACACACAAATCTCATCAGCTGCCATTATCATTTTTAACAGCTTGACAATGTGTGAAAACCCTACCAAAATTGTTTTTAAACTCTCATATGTATTTTTTGCCTGCAAGAGAATGGTCCTTCACTTTTGAGATATGTTTTGAACATCTCCAACTAAAATTCCTAGATGAAAGAGCTCAATGCATTGCTATGGAGAATTAAAATATTATAATTAGTTCAACTGTCTTTTGCATGCTTATTTGGTATTTTAAATCTTCTGTAGTTATTAGTCTTCAAGGTAGTGTTTTGACTACTTTCTTCTTGTTCTTAATGTTCAAAATTTTGCCTTCTTTCATTTCACTTATTAGAGTGCATAAATATTATTAGAGTGCATAAATATTATTAGAGTGCATAAATATTCCCATCACCTGACTAATTATTTAGGAAAATATCTAGTATAAATAAAAATTAAGTTTCTAATTTTCATCTTAATTTTATTACTGATGGTTTGAAATTTCCTGTGCTTCTGATAATAAGAGGCAATAAGAGAAATGGTCATATGGCCAAATTCCATAAATTCTTGAATGTAAGTTGTGGTTGTAGGTAAGAAAACTCTACTTGAAGTACTGCTTAAAGTTTCACCTCATTATGTTTAAGTTGTCTTCAAAGAATAACTATTATATTTTTTAGGACAGCCTGGCTGGCAGGGCTGCATTGTTATCTTGAACTTCACAGTCCTTGCAGTAGGTCAGCAAAAGCAGACTGGAATGGGTTTCTTTAGATTGAAGTAGGCTAATGCTGTCTGAAGAGCTGATAAGTACACATGGATCACGCAAACAGGTTACTTATCAAACGAGCACTGATGTAAGCATGGGGGTTTGCATGCAAGCTTGACTTTGTCCTTATTGTAGTATTGTCCTTATTGTTGTATTCCTTGTATTTTTTCTTAATATTGTGGCATTTAGGGAAAGGAAGAAAATGTGTACATTACAGTCTCGCTAAAAAAAAAAAAAAGGCTCCTGATCTAATTTCAATTAATGAGGGGTTAGGGAAGAACTAAATTCCAGGGATTGGAGGTGCTTACAGGAGCTGAGCAAAGTTGAGAGACCAGCCCAGCAGTTTTTTATGATTGGAATACAAGCTATTTATGTTGTTTCACCAAATTAGCAGCAAAAAGGTACAGGTTGAGAGGCTGATTAACCAGCTGCAGAATACACATAGAAACACATTACTATTAGTGGAGACTGAAAATTGTCATAAAACTTGAATAGGCAAAAAAAAAGTGTTTTCTATACTATAAAATTGAATCTTAATTTTTTTTAATTTTTTTTTTTTTAATTATTGTATCCATTACCATTGCATGTGCAGTTCCTGATACTCAGTTGCTGTGTCAGCTTCATTTAACATTTAAATATTGAGTTGATACACCATCTGAAGTGGTCAGCTTGAGACTTAGATATTCAGTTTCACACTATGCTTCTACTTGGAACCATCCCCTGAAATTATCATTCATGTTGCAATACCTCTACCATTTTTTATCTCTTTCAATACTAAAACTGGGAGCATTTTATTTCCCCAATTATTTTAAATGTATCACTGTAATTGAAGGAGGATTGCTTACTTATTTCATTATAAGAGCACACTCGGAAAGAAATTGAGAGGCTGAAGATTTAAAACCAGGGAGGCAACTGAAAAAATCTGTGAAGGAACAATATTGAAAAAAATATTTTACATGTCATCAGAGATGAGTTTAGATTATCTGCTTTCTCAGATGTGTAGAATTCTTAAACATATTTTTAAAAGTCAAATGTTTCTTTCTTTGGCATCTTTATTCCTATAATTTCTATTTAAATGACTAGTATGAAATAACTATTTAGTATTTAGTTTAGTTTTATCGGTTTAGTTTGGTATTAGGGATTTTTCCCCAATTATTTAAATGAGATATTGACTAGGCACATTATTTAGCTTCCAGTTAATTCACAGAGATATTTAATGTCAGGACCCATGTCACTACTGACTGAGTTAGGTGGCAGTACTATTTGCTTTTCTGTGGATTGTCCTTTGGAGTAATGGAGGACTACAGTAGTTTCAGGAATATAAGCCGCACCTTTTTCATTGAAGAATCCAGCCTACCCCAGTGGTGCGGCTTATATTCAGGTGCGGCTTATCTATGGACAAATCCCAGTGAAACGCCAACCTGGAAGTGAGAGCCAGCCAAGCGGAGAGCTGTCACAGAGCAGCAGCTGGGCAGGTGGGGAGCGGGCTTTGCCGAGCGGTGCGGGCTTGCCGGC
>VRYO01002355.1:3888622-3905344 GCA_009812075.1 Sialia sialis
GTGTAATATTTTTTATTTGCATGAAGGTGTATTTGCAGGATTGCAAGCAGTCATGTTCTATAAAAATTTAAGAAATTACTTCCATTCAGGGGGCATATGGTAACACTCTAATCATAACTCATTGCAACGGCAAAAAAAATGGATTAACTTCTGCAACCCCTTCAATAAACGCTAGCTAATGAGCAGCTGACTGATGAAGACCTTGCCTGTGGTGGAAGACAAATTTGGGAAAGACAGGGAGCCCTCAGAAATGTGAATGATGCAGGAGCTAGTGTGAAACAGGTGCAGCAGAAGCTTACCTTATACATTTACAAGTCAGATGGGTGCTATTAATTCTAAGCAATATGCTACACTTGAATTATTTTCCTGTTAACAGTTTTGTCAAGATTCAGGTAATCCTGTGGGAAGTATCCATTATTTTTTTGTGAGAAACTTGATATTGTTCTTACTATGAACAGCAAATCTTCTGTTGTGTAAATTGAAATTGGTATAGTTTTGTCTGGCAGGAAAAAGTAGTTAACATAACAGCAATAATAATGGGCAATCTGTGGTAATGGGGGCATTAATGGAGTGCAACAGCAGCTACAATCTTATGCAATTCTGGAAAAAATAATGTCTATTTAAAACAACATTTTATGAAATAAGTATTTCTGTGTAGATAACTCATGTGACAAGATTCTTTTCACCAATCCATCAAAATGGCAACATTAGAGTTTCTGTTGATTTTGTCAATCCTATTGACTAGAGAAGCAAAAGCAGCTTAAAAATAAAATAGTAACTAAATACCATCAAAAGAAAAATTATAGTTGTACAAAAAAGCAGACAGGTAAAGTTAAGGTTCTGCTAACATCAAAGGGAATCTAGGTTTGCTCCAGTCAGTCAAGGTTTCATGAAGTCTATAGAGAGCTTTTTTGAAGACGATGAAATTATAATATGGTCAGATTTTTTTTAATAAAAATTGCTAGGACAAATGCCAGTTTCTCTGTGTAGCACAGAGTAACCCTGAATGCACAGATGGAGTAGGGAATGAAAGGCTGAAGAGCAGCACCACAAACAGGAAGCTGTGGGTCCTGGTTGATGGCAAATTGAATATGAGTCAGCAGTGATCTGGCAGCCAAAAGGGCAAGTGATGTCCTGGGGTGCACCAGGCACAGAATTACAGCAGGGAAAGGAGAAGTTTCTTCACACAGAAGTTCTTCACCAAGAGGGTGACTGGGCACTGGAATATGCTCCCCATGCTGGAGTTCTAGAAGTGTTTGAACAAGCCAAAGGTGTCTCAGGTGCATGGTGTGATGCTTGAGGTCGTCCTGTGCAGGGTCAGGATTTCAACTTGATGATCCTTGTGGTTCCCTTCCAACTCAGAATATTCTGTGTTTCTATTAAATGTCACTGGAAAGTTTTGATTCTGAAAATACAAGGCTGAGAGAACAAAAATAGTTAAATTCTTTCCTACTGTCACAATTCTTCCCAACATGGGTCATATACCAAAAAAAAAGAAGAAAGACACAGGCAAAAAGTAAAAGTACCTCTTATTGGTATCTATCAGTCTGTGATTTGGTGTGGAACTGAAAACAATGTTGCCTACCATGCTAGTTCTTGATTTTAATAAAGATCTTAGGCTGTTTTCAGGCACCTTATATCCTACAGTGTTATCAGGCTACCCAATTTCTTTTTGACAGTAATCCTTAAAATTCACCACAAAAAAGCTCAAGATAAATGTAGAAAGTAACCAGCTTTGTGTCTTTCACATGTAGGCATTTGCTGACACTAAATGCTTTGGAATTCAAGTCTAAATTAATTCTATGAGTATTCTCTAATATTGACTTTCTTTTCTTGGGGGACAGATGGAGTTGAAAAGGCAATATTGAGCTCTGAAAGATATAACTTTTCAATTGTTTGTTTTCAATAACTAAATAAATAACCTTTTTTATCCATATCCTGTGAAATATTGCTCTGATTATTTAAAATTTCAACCTCAGCTACTGAACAAAATAAAGAAGGCTGCCAACAGCATGTTTTACAGGATATGGATATCAATTTATTTAAAATGCTTTCTAAAATAAATGGGAATGCACTGTACTATAATTTAAGCATTCTTCTGTGTGGTAACTCAGGAAGCTGTTAATAAAAAGAAAGAAAAAAAAAGAAAGAAAAAAGTAATATTACTGATACCTGCGGGAAAATCTAGAATACTGGTCACTCATATTAAATTTATATCGACTTTATGAGGTTTTTGTCATCTTGACACATTTATGGAGCTGTTAAATTTTTGCTGCCTGGGGGTTATAATGTACTTGATGTGACCCCACTTATTAAATCGAGATGATGTAAGCTACATTGATGACTTGTCATTTAGGAATAAAACAGAGTCAAGCCTTCTCTGGGTCTAGAGGAAGGACATATTTGTAGCAAAATAGGTAGAGAAATAGATATGGTCCTCTATATCAAGAAGACACTTGGAAAGAGGAGAAACATGCAGGCATTTACTCAGGCGCTCTCAAACACCCTGCAGTAGTTCATGGCTAGTGAAGCAGGGACACATGGTACAACAGCCTAAAAGACCTTCCAGTGTCCCAACATAAAACCTAAGAGGAGAAGCACATATACAGCACTTGTTACAAGTTTCAAATTTCTGTATTAATGTACTTTATAGAACCTATATTATCTGTATGTCTTTCCAAGTGAGTGTACTCTGAATTAAGGCTGTGTTCCTGTCACTGCCTTGAAATTACCATGATTGTAAAATTGAATCAAATTCAATTAAGATTAAAAAAATATTAAGCCTTATTTATTTTTGGTGGAACCAGATGAAATAATTAATAAACTTTTGGTGTCCACTGCAGTTCAGAAAGATCAAATTTAAAATTGTTTTGCCTAGAACAATTCTAAGTTAGGATTCAATTTCATTGACCAGGAAGATTTTGAGCTCATCAGTGAATAAGTCATGATGAAGAAAGTCATTCTGATGCTAAATATATGAGTTTTGTACTGTATTTTTCCCAATCACTGAAAAATTTAGAGTAATTTAAAAATAAGTTAATATGTTGATATTCAGACTTTCATATTCTCTAGAGCAGATGGTATTTTGGACTAAAATTTTGGGTGAGAAAAGAGCAGTTCTACTTTTCTAAATACGTTTTTAAGAACTTGTATAACTAAGACATTTCGTGTAGATTCAAATAATTTGCAATATTGATAATTTGGTCATTGACAGTTTTTGTTTATTATATCAAGCTAAATGTCTTCATATGTTTGATATTTTTAAGTGAATAGGTTTATTTTCAGTAATTAATTTCTTTTTTCTTGTTGCTGTTGTTATTGTGCTGGGGCACATTCTTTTGTTAAAAAAAAAAGTGTCCTCTGTTTCACAGACAGAATCTTTCTATTTTTACCAGGCACTGACTTGCATGGTCATGCACATATTACTGAAATAGTAGGAACCATTGATTACATAGCTTTTAGCTTTACATAAGGAAGTCTCATGGTAAATATTCCCATGTCTAAACATGGTGCTGTATGGAATTTACTGAATAGCTCTGCAGATTTTCATCTTCAGTTTGGCAGTGTCCTAAACTCCTTTTCCACGGAGTTTTATCTAAAGCTACCAACACTGTGGTGGTTCTCTGATATTAACATTGTGAAACTACTTACCTTGACAAACTGTTAAAGAAGTTTTACAAGAATGTATGTTCTGGCAAGCATTCAAGGCAAAATATTTCTGTCCAAATGAAAATTACAGTGAGTATAGACCATTCTTTAGTGGTTTATTACTGTTATTTATTTTTCTAAGTAAAGATAGTCAACGACACATGAAAGCATATATGGGAATTAATCGGAACTTTTCTGTGTTGGAGTTGAAAAATCCATATTTTCTTATCCTTCCTACTTTTCTCATGGTCATTACTATTTTTAACAGATAAAAATGCACACAGATGATGAAAGTTCTGAAAGAAAAAAACAAACAATAGTAGTAAATATTTCAGAGTTAAATATGTCTTAGCTATTCAAACCAGCGACATTAACAAAATTCCATATGCAGCACAAAGAACTGTTAGTGTATTTCCTGTGTAGAAGACAACCAGCTATGACTAATGGTAAAATAGCCACAAGGTTTTCCTCCTGAGAGCAAATTTTTTTTTCTAAACAGGCAAGAGAAAGGCAGCAAATCTAGTTTAATCAATAAATCTTCTTGACAGATTATAAATTAACATGCAAACTCTTTCATCAGAGAGATGATTGAATGAATCTGGAAACAAAGGTATTAATATTATTACATCAAAGATATATATTGAGTCATCTACCAAATATTATATATGGCACTGAAACTTCTTTCATTTATGTAGCTATATTAAAAATTACTTGAGAATAGCAGTAGTTTTAATTTTTTGTATCAAAGCCAATTTCATCAAGTCTTCAGTTCTTATGCTATTTATTAATAGAAAAAAGCAACATAAGCAATTTCACTTTGGTATTTTTTTTATCCTCTCTGGGGTCTTTGGGGCGTTTTTACAGCTGTTTTCCAAAAGGTTGCAAACTCATTAAGAACAATTTTCCTATTTAGTTTTGGGATTGGTTTATGAGGATAATATCAGAATATTTAATGAAAATTGAGAAACCTTTGTATTTTATAACTAAAAATAGAATATATATAAGAACTAAAGTTTTATATATGCCTCCCTATGTTTAGGAAAATAAGGAATTAAAAAGACTGAAAGACCTGTCTACTATTTTTTTAGATATATCTATCTGAACAACAAGACCTCCATGTTTCTATAGAGCTATTATGGGACCAGACCTGTCAGTTTTGAAGAACTGAACTCCCTAATCGGCATCCCCAATTGCTATCCTTTGACATGTTGGCATTCTACAAGTTCTCTCCTGGACGCTGATATTGGAAAGAGGACCTCTGAAAAAAAGGAAAAAAAAGTTAGTAGTAATGAAGAAACCTGGCTATTTCCTATTCTATCCTCTTCATTCCATGCTTTTTTACATTCATCAATACATCTATTTTATGACTAAATGGGCTTAGTTACAGTCTTGTAGTTTTTGTAATATTTAAGCTCCACATAAAATGTACTTAGTAGAAAGAATGTATTTATTACAAAAAGGCAAACCACTGAAGAAAACTAAACCACAGATATTTAAGACATTTATCACACTTAGGAATGTGAGACACAAGATACCTAAAATGTATTGCTATCTTACGAGGTTTACTATTGGTTGCAATAGTTGAAACTGAAAGTGATTCTTTTTCATCCAGGCAAAGAGGTGTCTTTTATAGATCAGTATAAGGAAGAAAACAAATTTTAATTTATATTTATCTACATGAGCAGTTTATCTTCATCTATTGACTCTATACCTGAGTTAGAAAAATATCATTGGAGTCTGGATGTATATGATTACTAGGTTAAAATGAAAAAAATTCTTATGACATATCAAAAAATTACTGTTCTGACCAAAAGAAAACTGGCTACTTTTTCAATGACCTGTTCTTTTGACTACTGTATCAATGAGAGCTTCTAGTTACAAGATTTGTACCAGGTTCAGCTATAAGTAGGCTTATCTATTAGTTAGTTCAATGTTTTTTCCAATCTGTGCTCCTGCTATTCATCAAAAGCCAGTCAGACAAGATGAGCCTTCTCACTAAGATAAGTAAAGTATTTCATTACAATTTCCATTATCACAGAAATAGAGAAAAATCATTCTAAACTAAAAACTCTGTCAAAATATTTAAACCAAATATAAATTTCAGGAGTTGAAATATTTAGCTCATTCATGTTTGAGTCTATTTTTAAAGCCAACACTTTGAAATCTGCTTGTATTGTTTAAATGAGCTGTTCCATCAGGATACTTTTCATTTGCAGGATGTTTTATTTCAGCTACTCTCCTATTTTCTCATTCACTTTGTCACCAAGTGGAAATAGGTGTCGAGATATTTGAGGGGGAAATCACCTCTTCAGGAAAAAGAAAGAAAGTCTCAAATGCATCGGGATTTACGACACTGTCTCAATTTCAGTGAAAAATACCACAGTAAATAAGTTATTGTAGTAGACTTCACAACTGCTAATCAAAGGAGTGCCATGAGCATTTTAGGTGAAATAATGCAAGTAAATACAGGAAACATGCTTTTATCCCTTGAATATTACAAAAGCAACAAATAACAATTAAAGACAAGAGGTAAAGACAAAGAACATATTATGGCCCTGAGAATACAGATTTGTTTAAAAAATTACAAAAGAAAAATTCAAACTGACTTTCTTTATGTTTTAAACAAGTCTTGGCTAATTAAAACTTTAAACAGGTTTCAAATGGTAATCTGAAACGGTAATTTGTGTGGCGTTGAGCCTGTTACTGCTCTGTAGTAGCTAACTTCTATTGGAGGACAAAAGATAACAGTTCATAGATTTCTGTGAAATTCAGGAGAGAGTTCTATTTCTGTGCATTTGAAAGTAAATATATGATAACTATGCAAAATATGTATCTATATTTTAAAACTCTGACAAATGACTCCCAGTGTTTGACATCTTAAGCAGGAAAAGAACTGTATTGAATGTGAAATAGAATTGCAAACCACATGTGATCTTCCTCCCTTTTTGCTTGGTTTTTAGAAGAAAAGCCCTGCATATTTTAGGATAGCATTGAGTTCACAGTAGATGAAGGAGATACAGTAAGTACAGTAGTATCCCAAAATCACTATAGTCCTTTACAATGGTGCTAGTGAATGAACCACAAAACGAAAGTTACATGACTGGTATTTTTTTGCTTCTACAAAGGAAGATATGTCTAGGAAAGTAGTTTCACTGGCACCTGATGAAAACAGTAACCAGTGGTAAACCTTTGAGCAGTGTTAGTTCTGGATCACAGCACCTTGCTGGGACTCTTGATGGATTTGTTTTTTATCAAATTCTGGAATTTTGTCATATTTAGCCATATATCCTTGTTCTTAAATTGGATAGATATGATTCTGAACAGCTGGGCAAATCAGTGTACTCAATATATCAGGCTTAGATCTTGATGTTTCCTGAGCAAGTAGAAGTAGAACTTCCTTGGAACACAACCAAGATCAGGCATAGTGTCCTACTGGAGAATGAATTTTAGCCCCAGAAGTGTTAATTTTTAATCTAGTCAGAATGAATTCAGTTGCAGAAACAAGTTAATCCATGCAGCTAGAAAAAAATCTTTTAAGAATTCATTTTGAAATGAATATATATAATGAAGTCAATTCTAAGGTTTTTTTAATGCAGCATCTAAAATTCAAAGATCACCTTTACCATGCTGCTCAAACATTTGCATGTCTGTAAATGCAAGTCTAAGTTATAACCAATGTATTTAATTATAAACATACAATGGCAAAAAAAATGTTGAATATCACAAGGATGCAGAAATGAGAAAATGAGGATAAGAATCTTTTTATCCTGCTCAATAGTCCATGTTTTCACATTTTTATGCAAAAAATATTTATTTTGAGAAGACACTGACCAAAAAAAACCACCCAACACTTTCCACACCCCCCCCATCACATAAAATAATAACTGAAAACCAAGGCAGTTAAGACTATTAACATGGGTAAGTGGAAATTCCCTTTTCCAGGGCATTTTCTGGGTTATACTTTTTTAATTGAGTTTCTATATATACATGTGTCTGATACTCAGATATTAAACTGAAGGTTTCTAACTGTTAAAATCTTTGATGCTTTAATTAATGAATAATAATATTCTATCCCTGACAGTGACAAATTGCTGTTTCTCTTTCCTAAAAGAAGTTGTCAGTTCCTTTAATCCTTATTGGAAGGACAAATTATAGACTAAATAAATGTGAAGCTGTGGCTTTGTTCTTTGTTGCCTACTGAATTATCCCTCTGGTTAAAATTTGTAAGGCAGAACTTAAATTTTAGGTTTTGTGGGCAAGAACTCCCTTCTCGGGTAGCATGCAGCCCAAGTTCTTTCTCCCACTCTGCAGTACTGGCAGCACAAACTGTTGTATTTCTCCAGTTTTGTGTTTGCTTAACCCTGTGCCTTAGGAAAAGTGCAGGCTACTGGCCATGGCCTGATATTGTTCCTGAATACATGAGCTTGATGCAAGTAGCTCTAAGACTGCAAAGACGCTAAAAAAAAAAAAAAAAAATTAGATATGTGAAGCACTTTAAAGTTTCACAGGAGCCAAGAAAGACATCCAGTGACCTTTGGGAAAATATATTAGATCTCTTTGGAAATGCCAGCCATGCTGCCCACTGGCAGTAGTGTGTTATAAAAGCAAAGATTGACAAGGGCACGATGTTAGCCTGAACTCCCAAGCATGCTTCTTCCAGACCACGCTTTGTGCCTCCGACAATCATTAAGCTATGATATTTTCTCAGCTTTTCAGCAGTCTTGCATTGTTCAGTTCTATGGAGGTTTAACCCCCATAAGGTTTTAGTGTCCTCATTTTACTGCCTTCAAGATCTTGCAGCAAGTTCCACAGGTTAATTAAACCTGTGGCCATGCAGTTATAAAAATACACAAAAACAAAAACAAAACAACCAAACCAAAACCCAACAAAGAAACAAGTTAAACCAAATAAAACGTGAAACAAATAACAAAAATTAGCCACAACCCATAACCATTGCTTTATTTGCATTCTTGTTTAATTTGATCCTCCATACTTCTTGGAAAAGGATGTTAATTACTGTTTTCCTCTTGCCTTTTTTTTTTTTTTTTTTAATATATATTATATAGAGGTTCATCTTCCTGTAAACTGTCTCTTTTCCAGACTGCAGAATCCTGTTTTAAGTCATACCAATTGCTTTTCTATGGACTTTTCCCACTTCCTCCATAAATTTACTGTCATGAAATACAGCTGCATGTAATATTCAAGTCAGCAGTGCATGATGCATTTCAATGACAGCATAAAAATGCATTCCACTTTGTTATTTTTCCTATTGTTTCGTCAATTCAGTTCCTTTTTTTCTTCATTGCTCCTGAGCTTCGGGCCAAAGTAGTGAAAACCACTCCTGAGAAACTGTAGCATTAATTGTTTTATATGTGAAATTCTGAGGTTTTTTCCCATGTGAATCACTGTCTTTGTACACTTATTTCCATCTGCCATTTTATAATATAATTGTTCAGTCATTTTTCCTCCCTGAAATCATGCACATTTGGCTCCTTCCTCACTATCCTCAATAACCTTGAGGTGAAACTTGGTTCTTCACCTTCTCAGACAAGTTGTGGATATACTAAACAAAGAAATTGCTAAAACAAATCCTAAGTTATTCTCTGCTCAAAACTGTTCATTCCTTTTGCTACTTTTTTCACTTTGAATTCATCTTTACAGAGCCTTCCCTATTATCTAGAGCTGTAAGAGGAACCTTCTTGAATATCTTATAGACAAGTGGCTTTTTCTTTTCCATTTGCTATTTCAGTCGAGAGATACAGATGTTTTGTTTTCTTGATGAACCTCAAAGAAAACCCATGTTGAGACCAATAGAGTTTCAATAGTATTTTCCTCTGTGATCATGACAATGAAAAATGTACAGAGCAAAACCACTGTAGATTTAGTTACTCCTGGAATAACATCCTTTATTTCTGAGATATTCACCAATTTGCAAGGCATGTGGCAGTACAGAGACTGTATATGGTTTCTTGCATTATATTCTTAAAATTTTACTTAGAATTCCAGCCAAGAAGTAACAAGTGTAGCCCATTTTTCCTCCCTAGTCATTATATATCATAAGACATGCCAGAATGCTGACCAAATGATATGTGTTCTTCCTAATGTATTACATTTTGTGCTTAAAAGTAGAGAGATTTATTGATAAAATTATTTTGGCAGCATTTGAAGTTGAATTCCTTCTCATTCACTTATTCATTCATTTGTGCATTCTTGAGAACTGCAGCTGAAGGATGGACCTAGATTTTGCCCTCATTTTATATTGTGCTGTATCCACTGTGCAATGGACTGAATCCAGAATATGAAAAACATAAGTAATACTATCTTTCTCAGTAATTGTATCCCTGTGATTATATGGATCTCTCTTTAAGGGTGGCTGGGGAAATAGATTCTAAACATTACAAATAAAACAAGTTCATTTTTCTTGGTCATAGTTGAAAAAGGACAACTTTTTCTGTGAAACTGATTTGCAGTACAGTGAAAGCCATTATCCCTATCCCAATGACAATTACTTTTCATTATTAAGTGTGTGTATGCTTTAATAAGAGCTGCTTTTTGAAATCAGCTCCACCTTAGACCTAATCTAGGAATGGAGCTGTAATGCCAAGTTTATGATATCTTAGTGTGTTGCTATGGAAGTGATATTAGCAATATTAGAAATCCAGCACTGTGGGCTGTGAGGCAAAAGGATATGATAGAAACTGTAAGTATGGATGCAGTAGAAGAAGATTTAATTTCAACACACTTATACTTGATTCTTTGGAAAACCATGAAAGAAAAGGAAGGCAGAAAATCAGAGTAAAGTAAGTATTTTTAGATACTGCAGTTTATTGTGATCAGGATCAGAATGTAAGAATATAAAGTTCTTCATTTGCATTAAATATGTTTTAAACAAAATTGACTTAAAGGTTAAAATTGCTGCGCAGGAATTAGTACTGTTTTTAAGAAAAAGGAAATTTAGGGTTTTTTTATGGTTTGCTGTTTTGATCATAGGCTTCCTTTCCTTTCATGTTTGCTTATTATTTCTAATTTCTTTCTTTTTTATTTTTTTTTTTCCATTTTGAATCTGCAATGGGAAACAGACCAAGCAGATGGTAGCAACGTATTTATGTTCTTTTTTAGCTGTTATTATTTCCAGTGACACTTAAGGTTGTTTGGCTGTCTTGGGCCCTTGCATAGTAAGCCTGTTGATACTGAGTGATTATTGAATAGCTCTATAATATGTATTTATGTGTCATTTAAGATACAAAATGATCAGTGGAAATTTTGTTACAATGTGCTTAGATGCTTGGAAAGATGAAAGACTGGAGAGTGGATCAATAAACTCATTACTAGATGGAAAATGCTATGAGAACACATTGGTGATGTATGATTAAACTAAAGGAACAAAAATCATATACAATCACTGGTTCCAGCTTTTGACAGGAAACATGAGCCTTTAGGCATAAATTACTGTGAATGGCAAAATGCAGCTGCTGCCTTCATTTGAATAGCCTAAGGAAGACAGGAGAGCAATCAAAACATGCCCCAGCTATAAGCAATCATTTCAGAGCTTTAGCTGACTTAAAAAGCAAGTTAGACTCTGAAGAGTACTAGACAGGATCCTGTGATGTGGCACTGCCAAATCCTTTGGAGGAGATACAGTGAATAAAGGAATATTCATGAGGAAAGGAATGTTCCATAGAGAAT
Organism: Sialia sialis; assembly: GCA_009812075.1. Classification (NCBI taxonomy): domain Eukaryota; kingdom Metazoa; phylum Chordata; class Aves; order Passeriformes; family Turdidae; genus Sialia; species Sialia sialis. The sequence goes on from VRYO01002355.1 coordinate 3,899,957, forward strand.
TAAACAGCTGCACATCCCACAGTCCCTGCATGAGGCATCACATACGTTCCAGTTTCTGCAGCTGCCCTTCAACCTCTCTTCAGCTGCTGAAACTCTCTTCTTTGCCTCCCTCTTTCTGATCGTAATGAGTGCTCTGCAGCAGCAGTTCAGGACTATTTGGATGTTCTTCAGCAATTGGATACTAAAATCCATTCTCAGGTGCACTGTTTTACATTTATTGCCCCGTTCTTTCTTCTTTTAAATTTTATTTTGCTAAGAACTATAAAAGTGAGAATATACCAGCCACTAAGAATGTGCTGGAGCTATGGGGCTGCCCACAGTAACTATCACAAATTCCTGTTGGGAATACAATTTATGTACAACAGTGGCTTCAGGAGGAAAGGAATTCCAGATAAGGTGCAAACCAGAGGGGTCATATCCTCTCAGCACCGTGCAGTTCCAAGCTTTTTAAGAGTCTTGGACACAATAATAGCACAGGTCTGGAAACAATAGAACCTTATTAATAACATGCTATCCCAGCTAAAATACTTTTTTTATTTTCCTTCTTGTTCTGAGGCAGACTTGCTCAGCACAGGGGGGAAGGTGTGCATCATGCTGCATGGTGTGTTTTGCAGATGTTTGTGCAGTTATCTTACTGATATCAAATACAGCATTTTAGGGGGAAAGTAAAACTGATAAAGCAATGTAAAATATAAAAACAAATCTATCTGTATTATCAGAGAAGCATATTTTATTGACCTAGGTCTGGATTTTGCTGTTTTACATAGTTCTATTTCTCTTCTTTCATCATTCTTCCTTTTATTGCATTCCATAACTGCCATAAACAAATGAAATCCAAAAATTCTGTAGAGCAAAACAAGTTAAGCACCCCCAGCTGCTTGCAACAGCATAAACTGCTGCTTCATTAATTCCAATATGTGTGTGCATAGGCCTCAAGCACAGTCTTGCTCCTGCTACTGCTATGATACAGAATTATTGCTTATAACAAATCATTGTAAGCCAATCAGAGCTCTGGGTGCCCTGGTGTTGTGACACATACTGCATTTGTGAGAATGGTATTTCCAAATGTTAAAAACACTATGAGAAAACTTGATTTTGTTATTGTCTTTGTTGAACTTACTTCTGACTTTCGTCAACATTATGCTTTAAAAAAAAAGGAAGAAGAATTTCATTGCTAGTGTAAAGAAAAAAAGCTTAAGTAGCTCATAGAAGAGTAATAATGTCGTAAGCTTTGCTTACACAGAGAAAAGTTTAACCCAAGAACCATATTAACTTGAGAAAGGTTAAACCATGCCTAGGCCACCATTCATACATTTGCTGCTTCCTTTAAGTGAGTGTTCTATGAAGGTGAGACAAAAACCAGCACTGTCTAGCAGAAATTGAAAAACTGAGGCCAAAGATATCATGAGCTGCTGTGGAGAATAAGGAATTTCTCAAGGAGAATGAGTAAGAATTATCTCCAAGACTTCTTCAAAGGTCTGGTCATATGGAACCATTCTTTTTTCCTTAGTAGAACATTTTATAATGGTTAAAGTAGTATTCTGCTTAAAATTTGTCAAAACAATATGGCAAATAGCTGTATCATGTAATAATGCATCATGTGCAGAGATCATAAGTAAGGATTTTTTCAGATGAATCTAGGGTCTCATATAAATGTAGGAAATAACACCAGTTCTAATTAGTTTGGACTCGCTTGAGCTGAATTGAAGTCTGGTTTATAAACTCAGCCTCATTTTTAATTAAGTAAATGCACATGCAATCTTTTCCACTATTTATGTATGTCACTTTAAATAGCACCTAATTTTTTTCTTTTATTGGAAGATGTTAAAGTCTGAAATGCTTGTTTTGTTCATTTCCATTTTAAAAGAAAGCTAAAACCAACTTCTGTTTGTTTACTTACTCTCTCTGCTGTCTGTCAGGATCTAAGTTAAACAATCCTGGTTCCTAGCTTCAGTGAGAAAAGTTAAGTTGGGATTTGAGGGTAGCTTTGATATTGGTGTTTAGTAGCATGTTTTCACTGCACAATTAACTAGACACTCTACTGGAGTACACACCTCAGCCTTATCATCTACACAAAGGAACGAGGTTAATAGGCTCACTTACTTATAGGAGAATGTAAGAGTTTAAACATTGTTTTCCAGCAGAAACCTGCTACTGGGGGTTCATATAATGTCAATAAGGAGAGAATAGCCATCCAGTGCCAGGACAGGTGCCAGATTGGCTGTTGATCACCTCTATAAGCTGTGCAGTTAGAAGCCTTAGCATAGCATGCAAGTGAAGATAATGAAACATTGGTACTTACTGGTGTATGTGTGGTACACTAATAACATAAAGCTGGGAGATGGAGAATTAGTGTTGTTTGGAACTAAATAAGCCTGCCCTTGTGGGGTTATCACTAAAGAGCATTCCAAACCATGCTCATGTCTTAAAACCTTGCAAAACTGTCCATACATAAAATCTGGGATTTGTTCCATGAAATGACAATTTCCACACATGAGAAGAATTAACTAGAATTGCTAGATTTACCTGAAGATACAAGTCTTAGTAAATGCAACCTGTTAATTAAATAGGCAAAAGATGTGGTTTGGGAAGAAACACAAAATAAGGCTGCAAATGTATCAGTGAACAAAAACAGAATTTGAGTTAAATATCAAAACTGTTGAGAGAATGGAAATCAATCATACAATTGCCTTTGGAATCTGAATGTATCCCAAAAAGTTTGTGCTTTCAGGTGAAAATAAAGCACATTCCTGCTTAAATGATAAATCATTTCATAAATGGTGTACCTTGGACTGTAAATGTAAGGTGCTAAAGGAAATCTATCAAAATTAGAACTATAGCATAGCAGCGCTAGGATCAGGAAGTAGCAATTATGTAGCTTATTTGACCATTCATTGCTTTGCAGAGAGAGCCAGAGCAGGTAACCACTGATTAACCAAATGCTTGGGGATAATTTATCTGAAAAAGAGAGCAAACTTTAAAGAACGTGGAAATTATCTACATTGGGAGAAAAAAGACCTAGCCAGTGTTAATTCAAAATCCGTGTAATTGCAAGTTAGTGGCTGGTGCTGCAAATCTGGAAACCGAAGAAAAATTTGCTTCCTCTCAATTTAACATGAGCTTTGCCACAGTTTGAGATTAACCTTTAATTCAGCGGCTTCACAGCTGACCATATAAGACCTTGTTTTGACTTCTGTGAACTCATGAAAGTTACCCTATCTGTAAAGGAGATGTAATTTTTCTGCTTAAAATGGATGTTCTGAGACTTAATTAGTTGGTGTTCATTGCTTATAAAAAGGCTCTTTTATCAACAAAGCCTAGAAACAGTCAAAGCTGATAAAATCTTTGTATTACAAGGGAAAAGGCACAGACAGTTAAATTTTGGATATGCAGTAAATTTCAAGTCATGCCTTGCCAGAATTATTTTAATAGTTTAAAAAATCTTCTTGAGGAATATAGTGAGACTATAGGGAAATATCTTCTGTTCTTGTGTTGGAAAGCTTTCTTTGCCTTCATAAGGTTTTATTTGGATGTTTTAAGCAGACTGGAGTGAATGTATTTCTCCTGAGAATTGTTAAACACTGGCACAGGCTAGAATCTCATAATAGGATTGGTTTTGTTGTTGTTGTTAATATTGCTAATATTATTACTAGTTTAGCTCTGATGGTTTTCACTATCCTGTTTTGATTGAATGTTAATGAGTTAAAGGATACTTCATTTGCATTTTACTTTTGTAGCTATGACCTCAATTTCTATATACATGCAATATGGGTATATACATTTGATGTAAACTACTTAATAATTGCTCAAAACATTATATTTGTTGATTACTTTTACAGTATTTACATCAAAACATTTTTCTAATAGAATTGAAAACATCATGTGTATTTTATTGAATCCTACCTTAACAGGAATGAATTTGACCCAGCACATTATTGCATGAAAAATGTAGATGTCTCTTTTGCATATAATTGTAACACTTAGAGGAAAGTTAGTGTACAACTAGTCACGTTCTCATGTGACAGTGAGTCAAATTCTCATGTGAATTAGATTATGTGACCACAGCACTTTGAAAGTACTGCAATAATCCAAAAGAAAGTTCTACTTTACATTTCCAAGTGTTCTGTAATGCACTTTCCCCATAAACCCAAAATGTTTTATAAAAGATATTCTGAATTATGGGTGTAAATTAGTCTTAGCACTGGCCAGGTAAATATGGCCTCAAGATACTGATCTACATTGAATTTTGTGCAGTGAGTGTAGAGAACATCTTCATTCATTTGACTTACTTTTTTGTGCTCTTTTTTTCTAGCAATACTTTCAAACTCATTCACAAAAATCTGTTCAGTTTTAATTTCTCTGGTCTGGTAGTAGTCTGGTATTTGAGATACACATCAAATAGCACCCAAGACATTGTGGGATGCGTGTTATGTCTTACATCTCTTATTTGATTGTCATTAGTACACATCTGTTATAAACACTCTGCTTATTCATGGTTTGGGCTCTCTGCTCCATAGTTTGACCATTCCAGGCATAACCCACCCCTGTCCTTCAGCCCTAACTCTCTCTCTGATGCAGCACTTTGTGTTAACCTTGCCTGATACTGCGTAATTCAGACAATGACTTTTTCTCATCATTCTGATGGAAAGGATGTTTCTGGGCTGAAATCTTATGTGCATATGTGTGATACATCTGTACAAAAATGACAGATTTCCTTTCCTATCTCTCCTTTTTCTCCTACATTGCAGCCGATTTTATGAATTTCCCTTTGATAGTGGCTGTTGTCCTCTGGAATCCAAAGCCAAATATGAGGAAAATATATATATATATATGATTTTTTTGTTGTTGTTGTTGTTATTTGGATTTTTTCCCTCCTTTTAAAGTGCCCTGTGTTTTGAGGAAATTAATTAATGCACAAGCTTGAATGCTCTTACAAAGCAACATCAAGGTCATCATAACCATAAGGGTAATATTTTTATATCAATTTAAAATAGTTTGATTCAATACTGAAGAGTCATACAGAGTGTCAGCTTGAAGACCCGCTTCTCCCTTTTCTTCCTCAACCAAAAGCGTTTAGTAGTAGGATTGTGCAATGAATTGCCAATTGTCTACCTATTAATTCAAGTTGGATTTATATTAAAATGACCTATTTCTCAGTGAATAGAATTGTTGTCATTTGTATTTATTTTTTTACAGTTAGTTAGGGACAGTTTAATTCTTGTTAACTTGTGTTTTCTTCTCTACCACCTAACATAATTCTATGGAATGCATAATTCAGTGCATAAATTTAAGGTAAGCCTTAATTGAAGCTGAATAGTGTTTTCTAGTTATAGGAATCTCTTTAAGTGAGCTGTTAAATACCACACTGGGCTGTTAGAATGATATACT
>VRYO01002355.1:3906344-3934198 GCA_009812075.1 Sialia sialis
AAAGACAGAATACTCCTGTATTGATCTAAACAGAGAAGTTCAAAAAAGTTTCAGTTTGATTATTTCTTCATAACATCTCATCTGAGTTTAAGGGAAATCGTCCAATTGTTTTTCCTTTCAGTCCCAATTTTTTCTCCTTTTAATTTTCAGTGCAGTAACTATAAGTTGTTGGACTAAGACAAGCCTTTGACCCCTCTGTCTACAGTGTTACCCACAACATGAGAAGTTTTCTGTTCCATCACAGAGGTGCTGAATCACTGAGGTGATTCCTTCATTACAATACAGTAATTGTCTTGAAGATGAAACAGAGACTAAATTTTCCAAATAAGATATACGTAAAATAAGAAAGAGAGAAACTGATTGTTGTTGAAGATTCTGAAAGGTCTTTCACACTTGCTGCAGTGACCAGTGTTTGTCTAATTTATTCATAAATATGTCTTTTGGGAAAAATTTAATTCTATTTCTTGGTACTTGTAGAAAGAAACATACTGCATTTAATGTTTACAAATATTCATTCACTTTAGTTCACAAGTCTATATTTAACAGCAAGTAGCAACAGCATATTTGCCTGACATAGCAATTTTGAGTGCAGAATATCAGGATTTATTTTGATATTTGCCATAAACATGGGAATATATTTCTACCTTTAGTTCTACAAGTAATTTTTAATCTAAATGCAGAGCATGCCTGTATTGTTTACTCTTCCTAGAAGGATAATTGTGTGTTCTTCCTTGTACTGACAGATAAGGTTACCAAGCAGGAAATTTTTTTCTAAGAAAATTCTGAGCAAATTTTTGAAACTTCCCATTTGGACATGCCAAGAGGCAGAAATATTTTAGCTGACTATACAAAAAACATGGCACATATTTTCTAATTTTTTATTCATACCTACTATGTTGAAATTTGATAGTGTTCTAGGTTTGAAGATAAATTTTATGTCAGAAATAGAAGTGTTGGTGAAAAGCTAGGTGGAACTGTGCTATGCCTGGGGGTATTTAGCATAGATAGAGTCAACGGTTTTATCTCAGGTAGAGTGAAAAGCCAAATTAGCCAGGGACACCTGTGAGTATCTGAGATTGCCAGATATCCGAAGATGGAGTATCAAAGTTACTCAAGCCAAGTTTACATAAAAACAGGAAATAAAACTAAAAATTTGCCAGAATTTTTACAAAGAACTCATGTCTGTTGACATTCACCTTAATAATTTTATATAGCTGAAAGTCAATATAGGACTCAAAGAGGTTGTTCCTTAGTTTAGCTGTAAGGTTAGAACAATGATAGGGACCCTTACTAATAGATGTCCAAACAAATGTACCTCAGAGATAATCACAATTATTAGATAACTCATATCTAATTAAGCTCTCCGTTGGGTTTCTGAACTAATGACCTGATTAAATTTGACTTGCAGGCTTGCCAATTATGTATTTTCCTTTTATACATCCTTTTTGAAGCAAATTCGCAGCATGAGCACAGAGTAGTGGTTTGCACACATTACATAAGTACCATCATCTGCCTCAACTGGAATGTTTCCTAATCGTTCTTGTAAAATGCAACACTCTACTAGTTCCAGTAATCTGAGATTTCTTTATGGATCTATGTTTGGATTAATCTGCTTTGTCTTTGAAAAGAATTAATATCTCATATTTTTTTATAAGAATGGGCCAAATTGTTGATTTTAACCAAACTTTGTGTTGAATCTGCAGGTTTTTCAAGTTTTGAAGCTCAAACTGAAAAAAATGATCCTGCTCAGATGCTCACAGTTTCAAAAACTGCCAGGTGAAGAGTAACAGGTAACTTTACAATTAATTCAGCAAGGTGAGTCATGAAATAATATTTAATGACAGTCTGTATTTCTCAATTCCCTGAAAATAAGGCATCTTGGGTATCATGATGGTAATTTTGAGTATAGCAAAAAGATAAGGTAAAAGCATCATGAAGAACAAAAGTTAGTTTTTCCTTTGAAGGAAAGGAAAGCTGTTTATGCATATGCATAAAATTTTCTCTGAGCCTAGACTGAAAAAATGAGCATAATTATTATTGAAGAAAAATACTTTCATTACTCTAGAAATGAAAATGACATTTCAAGTAACATATTGGATCTGATTCATATTGAATCTGATGCACGTTGAACTTCTATAACCACAACTACAAGCAAAATTACCTAACAAAGTAATAAATTTACCATATTTTCATTAGTCTTCTGTACTATTTTAAAATATGAGTGAGTAAAAGACAATTGAATAATGACTATAACTCCTCCTGATGTTATTTTCTGGAGAAGAGGTAGAAGAAAAAAAAGTAAATTTTCCTTCTATATACTAGAAAATCCTAGAAAAGAGTAAGCTGAATCGAGATTTTTCTTTTTTCTGTCTTTTGGTTAGTCCATTGATGTGTCTTGCATTAATTATGAGCTTCAAGAAGGAAATAACATATTAGTTTTTAATCATTCAGTACATCTTCACATTATAGTAATGCCCAGGGCACTTTTTTTTTTCTATTTTTCAAATTTGCTTTACATGGAGTGACTCAAAGAGTTAAAGCAGTATTGGAGTCAACAGATTAAGTTGCAAATTTAAATTTTGCTTTTCTGCACTTCCATTTGTATTGTATTGCAACCTATTTCAATTCCAGAATTTCCAACTTTGCCTTGTGTTGCCTTCCTACAGCAAACATCACTGTTTTGTTTGTTTCAAAAACATTTACTTTCAGATCACCTTGCAATACAAGAAGGTGACATGCTGTCATACATGGAGATTAAGGTCAAAGCCCCACTCAGCTGGTTGACAAACTGAGCTACCCATGACCTGTTTTCCAGGCTACTTAGCATTCCAAACAGCTAAATGGGACAGCAGCTTAAAGCAAAGCCCCTGATGACTTTCTGCCTCAGCACTTACTATCCAGTAGTCTGCATATCATGACCATTGGCCAGAAATCAGGTGATCACTAACTATATGACCTTTATAAATTATATTAATGGCCATCCATTGGAAGTCTACTTCTCATAACTTCCTCATTAGCACACATGACTTCAGTAGCTAAGGGAAAAATACTTCGTTCTACAGGTTTTCATTCAGCTGCTTTAATTGTGAGTGTGGTTTTGAGTTGTTGCTATGACTCCAGGTTTATTCTAAGGGAAGCTGAGACTGAGGAAAAAAGGAAGTAGAGTTGAGCCTGAGACTGGCTCCTATTGTCAGTGTTAACAAGCAGACCTCCATCACACATGATCCTCAGAAGCTGCTAAGGAAATACGCAATGGCCTCTGAACCATTCATAGTGCAATTGTAATTTATCAGTTACAGTAAAACTGTCTTTTATAAACACTTTTCTAAACATGTTTTTCAAAGCAGACAATTTGGGCAAACTTCCACAGGCATAACTACCTCCATTTCTATGAGAACAATCCTGTTATATTTCAAATACTTCTTTGAAAGCACAGGATTTCCACAGCTTTCCAACTAATAGCTGATGAGAAACTATCATCAATAAGAATTTATTTTAATATCAGAGGAAAACCAAATTTCTCTCAATTGTTTTTGCAAAAGTTGAGGTGAAACAAATTAAAGTAACCTTACATAGAAAATTTCATCATTAATGATTCTGTTTTGTCAAAATTATAGATACAGTAATTTCACACTCATAAGCCGCATCTAGTTATAAGCTGCAATTCCGGGTAGCTGGGAAGACCACGGAATTTTCCATAAATAAGCCGCACCGGGTGATAAGCTGCACTTTTTTTTTTTAAAAGCGAGGATCCATGTGCAACAAAGTAACGAGTTAGTAACAGAATCGTGCAATCGTGGGATTTGCTGTCAGCTGCTCAATTTGCAAACAGTTTTCACAGACCAGAGAAGCGTTTAAACACAGCCCGAGGCACCCTCCCCATGCCGTGGGCCCTGGTACTCCCGCTCCCGGCGCTGGCTGCCGCAGCTCCTTGCCTGCTCGGCAGAGACTGGGGCTCCCCACACCACCCAAACGCAGCGGCTCGGCTGGCTGTCAACGCAAATCCAGCAAAACAGCTGCTCAGTGGGCCCACTTTGTGCCGAAGCCACCCAAAAGTGGCTGCTCCGCAGGCTCGGCCTCGTGCGAAGCCGGCAGCAGCTCCGCGGCAGCTCCCTCCCCAGCCGGCTCGCACTTCCGGGTTGGTATTTTGCCGGAATTTGTCCACAAATAAGCTGCACCTGGTGGTCAGCCACACTTCCAGGATCGGCTCGATTCTTCAGTGAAATAGGTGCAGCTTATCAGTGTGAAATTATTGTGACCAGAATCATTAACTTAAAATATTAGTATGTAAATATTAGTGTGTACAGTTACACTTCTGATATTTAGTGACAGAAATTAAAACAGGAATTATTTTCTGTCTCTCCTCTTTCAACAAAATATTTTGTTCTGTGAAGCCCTGAAGTGAACTGAAACTGTCACTAGTTTTAAATGGGCTTTAAACAGAGCCCATACTGGAGCCACAATATAACAACATTTCTCATCACATTTTTCAGTCCCTATATGTTGCACTTTGAAAGAGCTTGGCTAAAAGTTTGTTAGTAATTGTTTCTTTTTGTTCCAAGGCATTCTGTCCATCAGTTCAGGTTTTTGATATAGTTTTTATATTATTATTATTATTATTAAGTCAATTTGGAGTCAACTTTCTTTATATGAGTCTCAGCAGATGGGTTATTGGAGGCCCCACCTCACAAATGCTCATTTCATATTTCTATTTGTTTAAAACACTGATCATTCATGTAAGATCTCCACTGTTCCTTTGACTGAATATTTGATACATGCGTATATACATATTTTGGTGTGAACACCTCAGTCTATATATACATATGTGTGTGTATATATGTATATATATGTATATATATATATATGCATATGTATGTATTTATTTACTTATAAAAGGCACACACACATACAGAGAGAGATAAACACCAAAAAGAACACACGTATCCAGGGTCTGAATTTTATGTTCAAGGAAAAAACCTGTCACTCCATTGTATCTGCTCACAACTAACCAGACTGGAAACCCTTAACTTCCCTATTCCTGTGTGCAGAGATATATTGACAGAAAGGTGAGAGGCTTTGACATCACTGAATAAATCTGGTTTAATTTAAAGGGAAAGAAGCATGTCAATTATGATACAGACTGATAGGACACATTAACAAAATGTCTGTCAGGTATACTTAGACATTTAGCTTCCAGGGAGAAGAAGCAGCTAGGAATGCAGTACTTTGATGATTATATTAGTCCAGCTTTTAAGAAATCATATTCTGATGCTATTATGCTTTTGGAAGACTCTTTGTTAATCTAATATTATATTTTCATATCTTGATAATTAAATCTCTTGCGTTTCCCAGAAAAGTGCAAAGACTTGTGGGGGTTTTTTTCTTTTTAATCACACTTGAGAATTTCATAAGGATTTGTGCCTTTTATTAAATGGTCAAAAATTTCAAAGAAATTGTATTATCCATTACTAAACAACCATGTGTCATTACCTGTTTTTCTTTTGCAGAGTAGATGTCCATAGAGTCTAGTGAGCTTTAAGTCTCTGCATTGCATGCAATGCTGTCTTGTTTTAATATTTGCAGGAAAATACCAAGGTGTTTCACCAAACACAAAGACATCTGCTCTTACTTGTCTAAAATTAAAGTTAGGAATTGACAAGACATCTCATTTCCTCTGTAAGACAAGAGACTTTAGGAAAATTTGGACATTTGGACATTTCTAGAAGTCCCTTGCTATGTTTATTTAAAGTAAAACTATAAACCACAATTAGGGGTTCTAAGGATTTTGCCTGGCCAACCAAAACCTAGAATTTAATATAATATATTTTGAACCTTAAAGAGCTGAAACATGGATAAAGAAATAAAATTAACATCTGTAGAGCTTCCCCTTCACTGTTCACTTTTAATGTTCATTTTAAATGAGAAATAATTATCTCCTCGTCTTTTAAAACTGATGCATAAATGCTCTGCATTGCACTGATGCACAGGAGATTGTGATCTATCAAGCAAGTGACCCATTCCTATTTTTAGTTCAAAAGTTTGATCATCTAACAGAATGTGAGTAAATGATAAAGAATATGAGTCCAGCTGGGCTTTGGTCATCTCCCATTCATTGCTGCATATAGACTGCTTTTTCTGGGGGTACAAGTTCAACTTCTACATCTGTGAGCAAGAGAATCTTATTTCAGAAATGTCCCGAGGAATTACTCTTAACATGCTACTTCAAAAGTGGAAACTTATGCTGAAATAGATTATTGTGTAGATTACACTTCTACAGTGTAGAAGTGTAGATGTAGATGTAGATGTAGATAGCACTTTAGTCGTATGTCAGTGTTGAGGTTCAGGAACAGCTTTAGGCTGAACCGAGAGCTGAACTTAATGTCACCCTGAGGAGTCATGCATCTCATGAGAGAATCAGATGCTTCACAGGAAATACAAATAGAAACTGTTTGGAGAATGCAATGTTAATTATTTCATCTTGTTTGAAGGAAAAGCATTTTTCAGACATGTTGATCCAATTGAGAGCCATTAGCTGGCTGTTAGGAGCTCCCTATTTTTACATCTCAGCGGTTAGCAACAAAAATGAGTATGAGAATTTTATATGTGAAAAAAAATGTAATTGGAAAATCATGCAATGTAATGTACCTATAAAAAGGAATCATTTAGTCAGAAACACTCCTAAATGTGCTGATTGTTTTACAAGTAAATGGGTTTGTAGTTACATGTACAAAAGTTTATTTTTTCCTGGTTATTTTAAAAAACCCTTCTTTAATATCTCTTAAAGCTGACTCTCAATTTGAACAAGTTTTCTTTGCTGTATGTAGTTTCCATGTATAAATAAATAGTGTTGAGAGGGTTTTTTAATATGTCTGGTTTTAATTTCCATCTCTAAAAATCTTCCTTTTAGTTCAGATAGTTGACCTTTAGGATGACATTTTTCTTTCATTCTGGATTACGTTTAAGACCAGGTAATGCATTCCAAACAAAATCAATGAATCACAGAAAGAGTTGCATGGTAAGACTGCTCAAGAAGTATTTAATTCTGAAATATTCTGTAAGTTTGGAGAAAGGCATCTTTATGAAGTACTATTTTCATGTTAGTGAGATGGAGGTAATTCCATAAAATTTCCATGTTCCATTCATCAGTCCTTAGTTGCTGTTACAGAAAATATGACTTTTCTGTTCTCCAAAGAGCTTTAAAGACAGCGCCTTAAAGACAGCAACAATATGTACCAGTATAAATTCAAAAAATCGATGGTAAAATTTTTGCATTTGAAAGTAGCACAGCTGCTGTTCTGGTGTTGTGGTTGAAAGATGACAAAATGTGTACAGTAGAAATAGATCAATGTCTAATATTTTTTGTACATTAGCTTCATTGTTTTCTTTGCTCTGGCTAATCCACTCTGTGCCATTCTTGCCTCTTTTTTTCTTTATTTCTTTTTTTAACTCAGTAAGCCTTCTTACCATTTCATTATCAAAATCCACCCTTTCATCCTCTCGGTTCATGCCCTTGTGGGCAATTTGTCCCTTCTTTCTTTTTAAGTAAAATTTGAATACTTGGTACGTCATCTTCTACGCTTATCTCTCTGCTCAGCTCTGGGGGTTTTGCCTTCATCTCTTACAGAATCAAATTCAACCCCTTTGCCATATTTTTAACAATGGATCTTGCCTCACATATTTAAACTAATAACTGCCTCTTGTCCTTTATCTCCCTTGCTTTGCATTACTCGTTTGTTTTACTTGTTTGTTTTACTTGTTTGCTACTCTTCTCACTTCCTGTGACATGAAGAGCAGTTCTATTATATCCTCGTATTACAAACTCTTTCTAAAAAATTCCTTTGAGAAAATTCCTTACTCCTTTTGTATCCAAAACTTCCAGTTTTTATATATCTGCAGCAATGGCCTCTGAAAGCCTGTTGAGGATAATTGTCCTTAGAAGCAATGGTATTGATAAATTAGCATGGAAAAATGAAGTGTAAGTGATGTGACACAAGACTGACTGGACTGGTGACATGGGTTCAGATTCTCTGACCTGGCTTTGGCTGTTTTCCCTGACCTGCTACATTAGTTTTACAGCTTCAGTTGTTTTAGATGGAATGGTTTACAAAACATAGAACATCAGCTGCCAAAAAAATGACAGAGAGAAATGACTAATGTCCTCTTATAGCAGGGAGGTTTGCTTTCTCTTTTTTTTTTCACTTTACTGTCTCAGGCATGAATAATTCTATTCTATATTAAATGAATATGTAGTAGGTCTCCAGATTTTCATCACTAATGAAGACTAAGAGCAAAAAGCCCTGATCTGAAACAAAGCCTAAATGATCCTCCCTACCAAAAGAGATATGAAAGGAAACAGGAGAAATCTAATAAATGAAATCCCTCCCATATTCACCCTTGAAATAATTGGTCTTAGATATGGTGTGCTCTGCAAAGCATCAGTATTCATGCAGGAGTAAACTGAATTAATAGTGCTGAAAAGTGAATTATTTCATAGCACAGATTTTGGTTTTTTCTGCTGCAATCTTCTTAAAGGAGAAAATGAAAATTTATGAACTTTCTGCTGTGAGTTATTTTCTTATTTATAGTATTGAACTTCACTAGACCATAATGGTGCATATCATTTCTGATGGATAAAATATTATTTTAGCAATTGTACAACATTATAGTTAAACTTTTTCTGCTTTTAATGGATAAACTATTAGAAATATTTAGCCATCTCTTTCTGGTATATTGCACTAAATAGCCTCTACACTTACTATAAAATAAAATAAAATAAAATAAAATAGTGGGGGAATACAGTTGGGATGAAATTGCTGATAGGATTCTTTTTAGTTTTGACAGTGGAGATTTCTTGGAGAGTGGTGGTAAAATGCAGTTTCTGAAGTAAAAGTTCTGTTTTCAATTGCTTGAAAGGAAATTAATCTGTTAAATACCAAATTGCAAATATGATTTTAGAGAATACCAAAATCTGAGATTTTACTTTTTTGGGGAATTTTAAATATTGCTTTTAGTTTCAACCTTCAAAATTCAGTTATAAAAGTCAACTGTTGAGCAAACACCAAATTTTCCAATTGAAACATTTGTGTGGCTGTGCTTCACAATTAAGAAGAATTTTTTATGAGCTTTATTCTACTGCTTTCAATGACATCACTCCTTTCCAGAAAATCAGTCTTTTCTTTCATGTTCCACAAAGATACAACTTTTGGAAAGCACAGAAATAATTTAGTTAGTGGGAAGACTCTGCAGCAAGATAGGACAGCAGCCTAGAGACGAACAGCAAATGTGAAACACCTGGGATGCATTGCCTAAGAGACTCTCCAACAGCTCAAGGGAATTCACAAATTAATATTCTGCGATTGGTATATGCAGTGCAGATCCCTAGGCTATGAATAGAGTGGATTCTTACTGGGTGGTTCCCTATTTTCTTATTTGTACTCTTTCTTCCCCCTTGGATGTCAAATTGTTCTTAGGAGAGAAACAAAGCAAGTGGGGCCATCCAGGTCATCTGCTTGAGTCCTGTCCTGAAATTCAAAACGTTCAAGTTCTCAGACACAGAAATATCAACCACAAGGACAAGTTAATCCTCTAAAAACCAGCATTAATGTGATTCCACGTGGAAATAAATGTGACTTTTTCCCTTTTGTATAGAATAGATTCTGCTTGCCACAGCCTTATCAGTATTCAAAAAAAACCAGTCAAATTTCCATTTCAAGATCCATTAAAGAAATTGCTTCAGCAAACACTAGAAAGTCTTTTAGAGTGAAATTTTTTCTCTCAATTGAGATTCCATTTCTAAGATTTCTGTCCAAAGTGTCTACAGATATTTTCATAGCCTCAAAGTATTTAAAGCAGAGCAGGACATTTGAAATAACCGGGATTTTTTTACTATTATCATTTTTATTTTCAATCTTTCATGCAAATAAAAAGTCCCTTCTTTGAAATGTTTAGCAGAGGAAAAAATGCATCTTATTGGGGTCTTTGGCACTGTGCATTTATAGGTGATAGAAATAAAATGCACTATTGGAGTAAGGGAGCAAAGATAGAAGATGATATCTCCTCTGGGAATTTTCATGTATAAGCTGGAAATGTAGATCCTGTAGTCTAATAGGGCTTTCCTCTTACATCCTCTTAGATCAGCTACTCTGTGCAATGGATGCATTCTGCCATCTAGATATGTTCCACCAAACTTGTGACAATCTCAAGTGCATTTCTGATGCTCCATTCAGGTTTAAAAATGGTAGATGCATTTTGATGTTCTTTTTACCCTGCTTTACACTTATATGCAATTGAATGGTGAAAAAATAGTTCAAAGAAACACAATTTTGAAGACCAGAATACACCAGAATCATTGAAATGCATGCAAGAATGTATGTCTCTTGCCTGTGTATCCTCTACTAATGCCTTCCAAAGCACTGTTTCTATAAACTCCATAGATTAATAAATTATAATAATTGATGGAGTAATCTTGAGTAAAGCAGTCACTGTGTTTTGAAGCCAGAGTATGACCAGCATGAAATAGCACTGCCAGGTCCAGGTAAGAAAGGCAAGCAATTCAATGCTGTTGAAAGATTATGTTGTACACAATTTTTCATAGTGACATTTTAAATATTATTCAGAGAAGAGGCAATGAGGAATACATGCCATTGATGAGAAAGATTGGCCATGTGTTATTGAGAGTTGCTAATATAGACTGTTTCACTTTACACTGCATCTTTAAGTATAGCATTTTAGAGCTCACACTGTCCATAGGTACCTTTACTCTCTCTGCCTTAAAGCGAGATTGAATAATTTTTATTGTTTGGTATCCAAGTGAATAAAACAAAATCATTTGCCTCTGGATAAAAACTGTTAATAATGGCAAGAGTCAAAAAGATACCTGCCTGAATTGCCTGAATATTTGTTTGAACCAGAAACACTGTCTAACAACTGAAGAATTTGATTCAGTGATGAATATGGCTCTGCAAGCTATTTATTTTTACAGTCAATGTAAGTTCACTGACTGTATGATTAAAAAGTATGAGAATTTTCCTTTAAAATGTTGTTAATGTTTTTACCTTTGCTTGTCTATTTTTTAAAGCCAGTTTCTGATTTTTATTTTTCATTAAAAACATGAATCCATGTGAAAAAAAAATTTGGAAGGTTATTGGTGATGTCAAGGGTTGAATGGAAGAAATTATGCTATCTCTGCTCTGGTTGTTACTACTTTGCCTGGTATAGTTGTAAAGAAAAATATATGAAAGATTCTTGGATCCTTAGTTCTTGGATCTATAAATGATAAGCTATCTTAATGTTTTTGAGTTCTTGATTTTATAGGATTAGCACATTAAATTTAATGCTAAGCGGACTCTAAGACTTACATTCTTCACAATTTATGGTTCACCTTAAAATTTAGTCTATATTTAAATACAAAGTAAATATACAAAGTGTAGAATAACTAGGGTAAAAGATTTCTTTTTCATTAAAAATGCAGCTCAGCAGATCTGTGATAAATGGTGACATTATGCATATGCCAATCCCTTCTGGAAAATTGGAGTGATTCTAGGCTTTGCCAAGAATTTGACAGGCTACCCTAAATGTTTAATCAGGGATGCTGTGACACTCAATACTGCTTGTATAAATGTGTCAGTCTAATTTTTATTAAACCTCTTCAAAATGAAACATTTATGGAAAAAAGAAAATCACGAGTTAACCAAGATAATGCTATTAACATTTCTCACTGGATATGATATAAATAATCTAAAGTTAACTATGATCCTCACTACACTGAGCACAAACTTGCCTAGTGAAAGTTTTGAATTGAAATAGAACTTAGAGAAGTGCTGTGTCAAATTAATGATGTTGAAGCAAAGCTCACAGAGCATTAGTAGCTGGCTTCTCCCTTGGGTGAGACCAGGGAATAGATGCCATTCAGGAATCTGAACGGAATTTCTATGCTAAAATCTGTCCTTCAAAAACCAGAAGAGCCTAATGGGACTTTTTTTGTGATTTCTTCATTGCATGATTCTGCTCTGGCCATGGAAAATACATATTGGATTTCAGATAAGGGCCAAGGAAGCCAATTAAGAATCCTTCTTAAACTGTTGCTGCTGCAGATTAAAAGGGTAGTAGATTAAAAGTAGATTAGGGTAGATTAAAAGATTAGCTAGTACTTCCAGTTCTGACAAGCTTTGTTTACATGTATTATCTTTCATTTTTACATATAGTCTGAGGCCTTTTAAAGTGGGTCTAGGTGCATAATTAAGAAGAATTTAGCAGAAGCTAGGTTTTTGGATATGAGTTAAATTTCCCAATATAGACTCTATTTTTTAATTAGTATTTGTATTTCACAATGATGCTCTTAGTGGTGTTTCTTCAGATTGTCTCTTATATACATTTTATTTGCTTTTCATCCCAGTTCTGCTATTGAAATAGAAAAACTATGAGATTCTATTCTGTCATCAATTAGTGATAAATGTTTTACCAATGCCAGGTCATCCAGGCTTTAATTCCCAGTGCTTGTGAGAAAGGAATGGACCCCATCATAGCTTTCATATTGATTTTTATTTGTTCTGGCATAGGACACTGCGACATGCTAGGTTGGGGGTGCTGTTCTTTAAGCACAGAACAGAAACACTCCATAGGATAGAAAGGTAGATGCATTTGCACAGAGGAAGCATAAGGTTAGGAGACAGTGCTGGTCAGTGTAATAAGCACCAGAGGTTTTGTGCATGCTCTAAATTTTCTGAAATTTTACAGAAATTGTGGTACTGAAGAATAAAAACACACTGTGAGACACACTTAAAATATTAATACAATATTAATGCAAGAAAGGATGAGTTTTCTCTTTTTATATAGTCAAAGCTTCCAGTCAAGTTGAAAGGAAGAAGGAACATTTTCTTACACTCTTTTCCCAATGTTTCCAACATATTCATTCTTGACAAAATAAAACCTTGACCAGTTCTCGGTTGTAAAGCTATTTATGTACTCTTACTTAATCAACCCAAAACAGCAGAATTGCTGTGTCAGCATTCTTTCCCACCTGGAAAGGGGGTACAGTCAGAATGCCCAGGATCCTTTCTCAATGATGAATAACTAAATGTGTATAGTGGAAACAAATATTGTTGTTCTCTATTTTCTTAAGATTATATTCAGAAGTACAGATTACACTTAAAAAGAGGTACCAGGTAATCTGGAGCTTTCATAGTTCCTGTAGATTCAAGGTTTTGGATTTTTTTTAAATTAGTACTTATCTGTTACTACAGATTTTTATGATTTAAGGTAAAGAAAATTCCTATTTAATTTCCTGTAGTCATGTTTCAGGAAGAGTTATGTGATAGTCATACTCTCTGAAATATTTTATATAGAAACACTAAATATTTCCATCCTATAGAGAAAAAAAATTCAATAGGAAGAGGATATGGGGCTCCTAAGAGAGAAAAAATATTCATAGTTTATCTTGTAAAAGTGTAGCAAGATGCTAACTTTCTTATCTGGTAGTCAGATGTTTAATCTTATCTACTCAGCCATCATTCTTTAATGTACTCTTATCATTCTTATCATCAGCAAGAAGTTGGTATATCCAGCAATAAACTGAAATGCAGGATTAAAGCAAAAGAGGAGCAACTAAAGATGGAAAATGCAATCTAATCTTTCTCACAGTTTTAAGACCTCTCTTGCCATGTCCCTGAAGTCCTAAACTTAGTCACAAATGCATTCACTTTCCCTGTGCTTGAGATTTCTGTAAATTACACTGTGTCAACTGGAGAAAATGGCAGCCTGCCCATTTGTTCTTCCCTGCCCTTCTCACTCAAACTGCCTCCCAGTCACCCCTACAGATGGTTAATTCATGACCTTCAATGTAGTTCATGATTAGCTGAAGGATAAGGACACTTTAACAGAGCTTTTGAAGGCACTATACTCAAATGTTGCAGGAACATTGGAACAAAACATTGTTCATCAGGATACTTCCTTTTCCCCTTACAGCACTTTTAACTTTCTGTTTGTCTGTGTCTATGTGTAATTGCAAAATTTTGAATCTTGCAAATATCTCCAGCCTAAGCTGAAGAAGTATTCACACAAATCATGTGGCTTCTTCGGGAAGACTAGAGAATATTGGCTATGGACAAAATGGTATTGATTTAGTATCCAATGCTATCTTGTTTACTCCACTTGAGATATTTAACTTGCATTAAAAGTATGCTCCACTTGGGCATTACTTGGAGTTTGATGGTGAGTTGGGAAAACGAAAAAACATGCAGGCTGAGATTAAACTATTTGTTTGCTGTCTGAAGGCAGTTACCTCCTAGGCCTTAAACACAGAGGGGAAAAAAATGGACACAAAAATTTCCTTACTGAAAATGTGAAGAACAGGCTTACAAATGTGGTTTCTGAAAAAAGCCCAATGAGAAATCAGATTTTAAAAAAACAGACGGAAGCATTTGATATTAAAATTCCCTACAATTTGATCATGTTTGATCAAATGTTCAGCAACTCAGTAAAAGTAGCACTTAGATTTTCTATATTACAGAAGAAAATAAAAACCAGGAATATAGAATATATAAATGACTGGGGAAAATGATCTTTTACTGTAGTGCACAAAATAGTGTTTGCATTCTGGGATAAAAAAGCATAAAATCTGGAGAGCCCATTTAATCATGCTAAAGACTGTGTGATGATATACCAATCCCAGTGTTCCGTAGTACTGGAGCAGTGTGGTAAAGCAATATTCACTATTATCCCAGCAGTAAAAGTGGGGATAACTTGCCCTGGTCTTCTGGAGGCAACCTGAGTATATAGAAAAAATAAATGAAAAAGGGATGAGAAAACCAGCGGAGTCTTTGCCTAAGGTGCCCTCTATGGCAGAATGATTCCTAGCCTCTGAGTACAACAACTACCATCTGATCAATGCATCACATAAATTGCTTTACTCTGTAATCTTACAGAGCATTGTTTAGTTCATAATTTGCTTTTGAAATGTTTTATTTTACAGCATAGCCATAACAGTAACTGCCGTAACTTAAATGATGTTTTAATATAATGAGATCTCATTATAACTCTCTGCTTGTTCACTTTCTGCTGATATGTGAAGTAAGAATGCCAGCTGGTTGCATTACTGGGTTCATGGATTACTAAAAAGAAAATTAATTTACTATTATTCTTTTTTTTTCCTATTCAGTAGAATTTAGAGGCTGTAGTCAGAATTATTCTCCTTATTATAGATACTGTATAAACATTAAAGATGCCCTTACATGGTAAATACAACATGCTGTTATTGTTTTGTTTAATGTTGAAACAAGCTGAGCTTTGATTACGGTTTCAGAAAGAGAGGTAATGTTTAAATGTTATTTATATTTAACTAATACATTTAATTCAGTTATCCAAAACCTGCATAAAGACTAACAAAATTGATACCTTTTATGTAAGATTACATTGAAAACTCTCTAACATGCATTTCAACGATTTTTTACTGACTGTATTGCATACCAATCTGGATGTGGAAAAATGGAAGTAAAACAAATTGGTTTTCATCACAAAACAACACTAAATGTAGTAGCACTATTTTATTTCGAGCGTAGATGCTTATTTAATAAATTTATTGGTAGTAGCAACCTAAAGAAAATTGAACCAAGTTGAAAAAATGTAGCATTTCATCACATACTGAGAGAAGAATGCGTGCAGATATGTTGCAATTTATTGAAATGTACTGTATTTTGATATACATTGCATACTGCAGGCAAGAAAATTTATCTTTATATTGTATGTTATTATCATATATGTCAAACAGAATTTTCATTTGTCACATTTCAAAAAAATATGGGCTCATTTCAGGAAGGCCGTTATCACTCTATATGGATGTTTGCCATATTTATTTTGAAGTCTTAGCCATCAACTCAACGTGATTTTTCTTGGAGATATAGAAAGAAATTACCATCTTTCTCACTGTTTAACAGAGAAAACTCATGAGCAAATTGGTAAGCTCTCTAAAGATTATTGTAGCATTAGCTCATCTGGAGTGGGATATGGAGAAAAGGAGGGTGCAGGGCATTTTTGCCATGGTGTTCTAGTACACACAGGGAATGAACCTGTTCTTAGAATCAGCAACCTCCTCATGTTAAGAAGGGGCTGTAAAAATGTTGTCAGTGATTTGAAGCAATTCAAACATCTTTAGCTCTGGTTCTTAAAAGACATTTTTAAATAAGTAAATAATGCCAGAATATTCAGAATTCTTTGCAAATGGGAAGTTTCAAAATTTTGCTCAAAATTTTCTTAGAAAAACCCTTCCTACTTATACTATCATTAAGTGACAAACCTTAAATGGCAAACAACTCACTTTGATTATACTAAAAAAGAGAGATAAGCAGCTCTTCTCAGTTACTCTTTTCAGTTATTGGGCACAAGAAGGGAAATTTCAAATTTATTAGCCTGGAATTGGAAAGGTCTCTGACTATCTAGTAACAAGTAAGTAAGTGACAGATGTTTTTCCAGGGTTTTTTGTAAGAATCCCTGCTTTTGAAAGAAAGATATTATTCCAGATTCTTTGATGGCTCCCTTATTTTGTAGGTATTTAGAAGAAAAAGTTTAAAAATTAAGATAGAAAATAAATTATACATTGCTTTTTCTCATTTTGCTTTCAGCTGCATATTTTAATATAAAAATTATTTTAAAATACACCAAACTTTGAAATTATATTTTTGCAGAAACATTATTTCATACTGAAATAGCAGTTAGCAATGATCATTTGGAAAAAATGTGCAACTCGTTTATATAAATTAACAGCTCAGAGGAACCTCACAACTGCAAAATAAAGACCCATAACATGAGATAAATGCAGCTTCTGCAGAAATAATTTTCAAAGCTTAATTAGAAATTGTTATTCTGAGGGAAATCTATGGCTTGAATTAGGAAATGTAATAAAATCTCAGACTAAAACTTTAAGACTTTAGACTTTTTTCCTTTACCCTTTGAGACAAGCCTTAAATGCAACACATACAGGGTATTTTTTGATGTTATAGACAGAGAAGAATCTTCAGTGTAGCAATCTTTTCATGATAATATATTGTCTGTGGTTTAGTAGGATATTTGCAGAATAACATGTAACAGGTCACTGCAGTGTGTCCCAGAACCAACCCACCCCTTTTAGCAAAAATCTGGGGCTACAGTGGCTTGGGTATGGCCAGTATGGTGCACAGAAAGTATTTTCTGTATTCAGTTGGTTTTTTAACATTATCCCATTCTTTAACACTTTGTCAACAAAAACGCTGACAATTTCTGTTATATAACAGAAGAGAAATGCCAATAACTCAGTTACTAATTCATTCATATCCAAAAAATTGATGTCATTTAGTAATGCCAAAAATTGAAGCTCAGCATAGAGGATAAAAATCCAACAATCATTGGATTTTCTCTATCAGACCAATCATTTTTTCAAAGGTTTTACATGCAGTAATGTATATAAGCATGTCTCAATTTTCAGAATTATGACACAACTCTCAGAATGTATAATAGGTGTTTCAATTGTAGAAAAATTCTATTTTGGGTGCATTGTGGTAAGTATTGCTATAGCTCACTGTAACAAGATTTGGAGTTTTTACAAAGATTAATTTTATGCAGACAGATCAGTCAGAGCTGAAAGGGTAAATAAATTAAAATCATGCTGCACTTTAATGCAATGTGATTGCTGATTGACAAGTATTGCAATATGTAAACATTCAATTCTCAGCCATCAGTTAAGATCCAATTAGTAAGAGATGCCTCTTCCCAAATTAAAGTGCAAACAAGACTATATGCTGAAGTGAGGAATATGGGTTTTATTTAACAGTAAATGTGAAGCAGAGAGAAGGAAATCAAAGAGCAAGAAATAGAAGAAAGAGAAAGAAATAAAAGAGAGACATGGAGGAAGAGAGACAAGGAGAGAGGGGGAGGGGGAAAGAGGAAGTGGGTGGGGATAGAGAAAGGCAAAAATAGTGAAGGAGGGAAAGGGAAGGAGGGCAGGGAAGAGAGGGACAGAAGGAGAGAGAGAAATCAAGATATCAGGAGATAGTCACCACCAGTGACCTGTTGGTTCTTCTTCACCCTGGGCTTCTTTGTGGTGGGGGTCCCAGAGTTGTGCTTCTGGAGGTACCATCTTTATACAGTCCAAGCTCCAGGTATCCATGGAGATGTATTCCCATAACTTGGGGTGATCTATACTTGATCAGTGATATGTATATGAGCAGTTTGCCAACGTGAGAATTCTGGATATATTAACCAGAATGTTCTTACCAATTCTCACTTCTGCCAGGGCTAGAATTAATATCTTCCTGTCTCAGATTCCTCCCTACTGTGATTTTCTCAAGTTTTCACTGTGGGAGCTTATCTTGCATCATGTTCCTTCTGTGGGCTTGATAGTGCTTGAGACAGGTAACTGTGCCCTTTAAGGCTTTACAACACTTTTGTAACTATTTGTTATTTCCCTGTTTCTTGCTAATGGCTGATTCAGTTAATCCTCACCTTCTGACGTGACTTCTAATAACAAGAATTGTCTGACAGGTGCACTTGCAACACGTAATCTTGGAGGCACTTAAATTTGGTCTTTTCCATCTAAACAGTTCCTGTCTCTACTTACTTCCTGTGTTTCTGAGGTTCAGGGTTGGAGGGTTTATTTGTTTTAGGTTTTAGGGTGGTTTTTGGTTTTTTTGGTGTTTTTTTTGTTTTGTTTTTGTTTTTGTTTGTTTTTGTTGGGTTTTTTTTTGTTGTTTTGGATTTGTTTTGGATGGTTGGTTGGGGTTTTTTGAGGGAATAAGAATAAGTTCAGAACAGAAATGTGAATCAGAGTAGCAAATGCTCACATTTTATATTGTATTCTACCCAAGTGTCTAGTTTTTTTTATTAAAATGCCTTGTCCTTCCAGGATGCCTATCAGACATGCTGATGAAATTTATTGTCTCTAAGTCTGAGCCCCAAGCTACTGATTTTCCACCTTGTTCACCTGATTCAAACTCCAACAAGTGTATAGCACAGCTGTATTGCAAAAAGTTTGCAGATTATTTCAACAGGCAAACAAAACCTGGTAGTAACTACAGCTGCTCACTGGTGATGATATTCTCTGTCCTGTTATGGCTGCTTGGATGCTCAAAAGAAAGTTGACTTTGAAGGTTTCTAAAATGATGCCTTTTATGGCAGACAGGCAAAGGGCATGTGCAATCAAAGGACTGCTGTCATTTATGGTTGAAGACCAAACAAGTTGGAAAAATTAATCAGAAATTCTGAATTCCTCACTCCATCATTTATAGTGGAATGAGACCAATAGTCAAAATTCTTTTTAATGATCAAAATTTTACACTATGGTAGGTTCAAAATTATGAAGATACATTTTATGCAGTAGGAGTTAAAGTACCAGTTTCGGAGACTTCTGGCAATGTCTTTGGTATTGCTGTAATTTCAGCATCACCTGACAGCTGTAATAAAGATCAGTGAGTTATTGCAAATAAGTTGCTTATCATCTAGCTTTGCTCTAGAAGAATATTCACTGAAATTAATGTCAGTGTTAGTGACAGTGAAACCATTTGGTAAATCTATCAGTGAATTTAAAAACTAATAGGGAAATAATGTTATATCTCACCCTCCTTCTTCCTGCAGTGTATAAACATGAGGATTTTCATATCAGGTAAGCCTAAGTCTCTCATCTAATCTAAAATAAATTTTAATAATTGATCAGATATAGAAATAGTGATACCTGTTCTGAATTCCTGTTAGCAAGCTGCCCATTTTCAGGGTAACCATTTCCAGATAAACATTAAACATATTATCTTTGACCAGTACTTCTCTCCTATTTTATGTGAGTAGCTTAATGGCCGTGAAATACAGAGGCAGAGTATCTTCCATGCTTGTTAAAGATTGTCTATCCTTATTTTCTTTAGATATGAGAGTAGAGTTTGGTCTAAGTGGAGAAAAATACTGTTGTTTTCATCGCATCAGGGAAGGTCAGTGTAGACTACAAATTTTCCAAGGCTGTGTATCAAGTACAAAAGATGAAGCTGGGAGTCGGGGGCAGAAGGAGTACGAGTAGGAGTGCTGAGGCATTTAAATCACAGCACACAAGTGGGAGAGTGATCCGTCCTAGGCAGAGCTCACTGGGATGCTGCTGTTGCTGTCCTCTGGATTATATCTTGGATTACCCAGGCGAGGCAAAGGAATTCCCTTTACTTGTGCCTTTGAATGTGTCTATCCACTTCTCTGTCCAAGTTTTAGGTCTCATCAGGACAGAAATTAAAGCTTTAAATTGTAATAAGATTAAACTTGCATTTTGGAGAGGAGGTTATTTTTTATTTTATTATCCTTTTTTTTGGTGCATTTCAGTTTTTTTTCATTTATTACAAAATTACTTAATCAAATATGGTTTGATTATATTAATGTCAGAATTCAATACCAGATTTTTTGCTTTTCAGAATACATTCAAAAAGTACAGAAAGGATTTAAATAAATCCTGATAAACATGATTCTAGGTGAAGTTTACTAAAATGTAAAGTCCATGTGTTTGCTTCTACATTTCAAACCTTAATAGAACAAGAAATTTCCTTTTAGCATTCATTCTGGATTTATTTACAATCTGCTGAGAACAGAAAAAAACAAACCTTAGTATGTGTTGCCTTATCTTAAACAGTGGACAACAGAGCCAACATGTAAAACCATATATTAGCATGTCAATCAGAGTGTTATTGTACTCCCCCAAAATAGTAGGTCTGCTTCAAATAAGACTGTGATTTATGATTCAGAATCACAAAAACTCTCTCTCTAAGCCAATAAAGAAGACATCTAGGAAGTGTAGATCTAAGCATATTCAAAGCTCAGAGATTTTACCTTTCATGATGTCAAATTATCTGCTTTTAGCACTGAAACAGTGCTTCGTAATAACAAAAGGAACTGATCACTGGTGTACAACAGCCTGACTTAACCACAGACTTCACTGGAAGTGGGTAGGAGAAGTTTTGTAAATGTGGCATTAAGAATAACTGCTGGTTGTTTTGTTGCTATGTGAGCAAGAAGATAAATTCAAGTAAATGTAAATGATGATTCTTAGATCTCAGGTCCCATTACATTTGTGTCTAATATTAATAATTATACTTTTGAGAAAATTAAGGAGCTGTAAATGATATGGATTTCAGAATTTAGTTGAAGCTATAAGAACCATGGGGTTTGTCACACACAAAAACAATGAAAACAAAGAGAAACAAAGAGAAAACAAAGGTGATTTGAAAGATCACACACAATGAAAGCCAATGCGGTTGAGACTGAAGCTGCAGAAGGCAGAGCAAAAACATTAATGACAACTGTCTAGTGTTCATGAGTTATCAGATGCTGGCATGACATTTGGTTATGTGATTCACAGAATCACAGAATTATGAGGTTGGAAGAGCCCTTCAAGTCCATCCCATGCCCTAAAACTTCAACTAAACCATGGCACCGAGTGCCACATCCAGTCTTTTCTTAAACATATCCAGGGATGGTGACTCCACACCTCCCTGGCCAGACCATTCCAGTACTTGATTATCCTTTCCATAAAAACCTTTTCCTAATATCCAACCTATATTTCCCCTGGTGCAGCTTGAGACTGTGCCCTCTGGTTCTGTCAGTTGCTGCCTGCAGAAAGAGTCCAACTCCCACCTGACTACAGCTACATTTCAGGGAGCTTCATTTTAAATGCCGGTTTTATGCTGAATGTAAGATCTGGAATAATAAAGCAAAGGATGAGGTTTCTGATTCCAGCATGGTTGAGGGTAAAAGTTTCATTAATTTGAGTTGAGCCAGGAAAACACCCAGCTGTTATTTTTGCAAATTTAGCACAAAACATAGGCACTACATATTCTGAGTACATTTGAACCTCTTGTTGTTCTTTTCTACTGACCATGTCACAGAATTCCTGCTCATCCTCTTTATATCATACTTACCAGACTGTCTTAGGAAAAAAACAAAAGCAAAATAGACGGGAATGTTTGTAACACACTATCAAACCAACTTCTGAATCAGAGTGAAAGTATTTTGCAGAAGATTAAACTCACACTAAATTTGTCAATGCAAAATTCTGTGTCTTGTTCTGCTAGCTTTGTGGGGGGCTTACCTACTGAATCCAAGTGCTTACACAGTTGTGCTAAGAAATTTCAAACACAGCCTTCAGCATCATTTTAGTGGAAGAGGCAAAGAACTGCCTGTCAGAAATTGCTAGCTTGGCACATGTTGAAATCTCCAATTGTCTTCAAGTAAGGGCAGGATTTCTCTTTGGAAGTGATGTTTCCATTAGTGATGAATGCTGTAGTGGTTTTTTTATATGAGCAAATGGACACCTGGCATTTATAATTGTATTTCCTTAATATCATTTACCTAAGTTCAAAATGTGTAATTCATTTAGTGTTTTATAAATTGTTGTTTTGAAGCAGTGCCAGAAATTAGAACAAAAATTGGAATTACCATGATATTGTTTTTAATATGGAGTGCACATATAAATGGAAGGAACCAAATCAAGACATAATTCAAACTCATTATAAATAGCAGCTTAACACTGAAATGTGCTGATATGAAAAAAATTAGGTACAGGATTAATTATAGAGGAAAATAAAGTGAACACATGCAGTAAACTAATTAGATGTGAACCTGTTCATAGAAAAAATAATGTTTATCCTGTTCAAAGACAGATTTAAGATCTATTTATAATTTAAAAATCCTGTTAATGGTACTAAAGGACATTAAAAGTTCCTGAAAAATATTTCATCAAATGATAGGATTCAAAATACAGGAAACTGCATGTACTTTCCATTCACTTTAGAACCATGTGCTTCAGCAGTTACTAGATACAAAAGCTATATAAAGCTATATCTTCTGAATGTCAGTGACCTCACAATATTTCTTCTCTATGTTTTCCTGTAACAAACTGGATTTGGTAATGAAATACTTCCAGGCTATTTTTGAGCCCTATGCCTCTTGGAAATTAACTTTTTACATGATAAAATGTCATCAGGACCACAAATTTCTGTGACAAATATTCCCCCGTTCTACTTCAGGTGTTCATCCTTGGATACCTTTGGTGTGTAATTTATGGGAAATCCAACTTTCAATGAAAAGAAAATGTAGAATTATACCAAAGGTTGGGTATCAAGTAGTACCCATCCAGTAAGAGAGCTTGTTGCCAGGATAATGGGGGAAATACAGTAAGGTAAATGAAGTGTTTTGAAGTTTTCAAAAGGCATGTAGTTCTTTACTTTCTTATTAGACCAGTGTTTGCTTTAGGAAATTATTAAAAATTGCCACAGTCCAAAGTTGCTCATCCCTTTAACATTGTACGCAAAACATCCATCAGTGCAATCCTAAACTCAGTGCTCTAAGCTGGATCTCTGAAAGATTTCAAAGCATTAAATGGAGCAAGAGTCCAAGGGCCGTGGCTTTATCCCTGATTTCATGTTTGAGCAAGAGGGTGGTAAAGGCTATTCCAATAGTGCATGGTGCCAGCTGACTGTACAGAGACGAGAAATGGTCTCTAAGCACAGAAACAACAGTTGACCCTGAGATTTTTTGTTTCAAAAAGAATTGAATTTTTTTTCTTACCTGTCTGTGTATTTTATATACATATATGTGTTTCAGGAAGAGGTGAGAACCTTGTGAAATTATACATTTTTTTCTTCCTTGTTATGTTTTATCCATAAGCCTTCCTTCCTTCCTTCCTTCCTTCCTTCCTGCCTCCCTCCCTCCCTCCCACCCATCCTTTTTCCGTTTGCATTTAACTTCTGGCCAAAGCCAAGACCCACTGATTATATGGAGTGTTTTTGTGGGTTTCAGAGACACCATTTTTTAAAAGTCCTTAGGACAGCTCCACTTACAGAGAGTGTTCTGGATCCAGAACACTGTTACATGATGGCAAATTTTATAATCTACTGCTGCATAGGGTGCTAATAAATGCCTCTCTAATAGGTGAATACTTTTATTCCTAAAATGTTGATTACTCTAAGTAATTCAGAAATCCTAATGAATAGTTGTGTATAAGGAAGTAATTTTGAAAATGAGCCTTTGGAGTGCATGAAAACAAAAAGAAATGCAGTTTGCTTAAGAGGTGCTGATGAGATCAGAGAAGTCCAACAGAAAATGGAACTCTTGGACTTGACAGGAATAATTTTGTTAAGTGTGAGCAGATATGACTCTCAAAAAGAGTAAGCCTCCAAATATGAGCCATTTAATCTTACAATAAAACAGTACTTGAAGCATTTGCAAACATTCATCACATTCTTTCAGTATGGGCAAGGAATATTTTAAGCTAGATTGTCACTATCTTTTCTGGCAGAATTCAACTTATGAATACAAATGACCTCTCTACCTAGCTGGCTAACAGTAGCAGGTTAGAGGATGCCTTTGCACCCACTGCTGGCTTAAAAAGAACACAGCTAATGAGGAGGTCACAGGGTGCTTCTTGGTATGATGTTTCTTGCGGCAATAGTTAATTTAGAAGTTTGGCTGATATAATTTCCTGGTTGATATAGTACAGCTCAGATCTTTGCTCTTGCAATTCTTCCCTGGGTTATCTTCTTCTCAGGAATTTATTTATTTCTTTTCTGAGCTCAGTCATACCTTCTATTTTCAGGCTTTCAATAAGCCTCTTACTTCACTTGTCCTTAAAATAAAGTATTTCGGAACTCCTATAGTGTTTTTACTGTCCTGTTGAACTTCAGATGCTGGGGAGGTTGGCCTTTATATTTTGGGTGGGGTTTTTTCAGTAGAAATGTAAGCCCCTTTTTTCTGTATGATTTTTTAAAATTTCCCGCAGAGTGTCTGAGAAAAATCTTCAAGCTTGTTACTCTTTCTTTTCAACTCTGTACACAACACATACAAAGGTTTCTGTCTCAGCCTTTTTTCCCTCTGTGGAAATAAAACCTTCAGAAATACAGCCTTCCTTTTTGTTTACCACCTAGTTGTTTTAAATATACTTTTATTTGAAGTATCCAGGTAGAGTTAGAGTCTAATATAAATGTCTATTTTTTTCATTTGCTTTCAGGTAAGACTGGATTATCTCATGATGTCTTGCATTAAAATTTGAACAATAAAGGATGATGCTGCCTACACAATGTGCTGCACTGTGTGCTATGGTAGATGTCTAAGGATTTGATGTGCCTGATGTGCAAACCTTTCTGTCCCCAGTTCAGAAAACATTCGAGGAAATTTCACAAAGTACGAACTCAGCAATGCTGCAGCAGTGTGATTAGACTGTGAATCCTGTATTGGTAAGTGATCCTTCAATTGATGATTTTAATTCAGAAATTATGCAGAAAAGTATTGTGCCAGGTGTTTTAGACTGAAATTAAGAGAGAGCATTTGAGCTTCCAACTCCTGAAATAAAAATGGTTCACTGTTATTCCTGTAGTTTTACTGAAGAGAGTATGCTATCAATTTCACAACATTTCCATGCTGGATCCTGTGCTCATAAACTCTCCCTTATTCTAATGGGAATCAGTGCATAGACACAGATAGTTATCTCATATTACCTAGAGTGGATTTTGGCAGGTGAGTACACCTAAAAGTGTTCTGTGGTAAACACCTGGTTTTGTGAAAAGTGATCTGTTCCATAAAGTTTAACTCATTAATAGTCATGTCACTCTCTTGGCTGGTGATCAGCTGCCAAAGATTGAAAGTGACACACATTCATCTGCAAGAAGTCAGCGGAGTCAGTTTGGATGCACAGGTTGTTCTGCTTTTCTTCCATTGCTTTGAATCAGGAAAGCAAAGGCTATAAGACAAAGCTCAGAAAATGCTTCTGGTGGTCAGAAAATCATTTTTTCCAAAAAGGGCAGTGAGTGATGTGTGCACCCGCAGCAGAATCCAAGTTCATGCAGCTCCTGTTGAAAGGAACTCCAGAGCCTGACAAGGAATTTTTGAGAAAGGAAAACGACTTTCAGTGCAGGCACTTTGGAAAACATAGTAAAAAATTTAAAAATCATGTTATCAGTGAAAAATAAACAATCCTAAAGGAACATTTAATCTTTACTTATGTATATACAAAGAAAGAACCCATACTGCTTTAATCTCGAGTGGGATTGGTTTCAGTTGGCTCCAATGATGGATCAGGATGCAATTATTTGCAACAGATATTAATTTCTTGTAGGTATTTTATATGAAAACAAAGAGAAGTGGCAAGAAACCTAATAGGTATTTGGACCACAGTGGAAGTTTAACATAGCTTTGAACCACATTTAGTTTTGTAGGAGTGTACTGCACTCATCCCTGAATGAGATTTACAGTAATTTCACGAATATAAGCCACACCTTTTTCATTGAAGAATCCAGCCTACCCCAGTGGTGCGGCTTATATTCAGGTGCGGCTTATCTATGGACACATCCCGGCAAAATGCCAACCTGGAAGTGAGAGTTGGCAGGGGAGGATGCCTGGGGCTGCCTTTAAAGGCTTTTCTGGTCTATGAAAACTGCAACTTGAGCACCTGACACCAAACCCAGCTGGCAGCGATTCTGTTACTAATTTGTTACTTTGTTACACATGCATCCTCACTTTTAAAAAAAAAAAAAAGTGCAGCTTGTATTCAGGTGCAGCTTATATACGGACAAATCCTGTGGTCTACCCGGCTACCAGGATGTGCGGCTTATATTCAGGTGCGGCTTATAATCGTGAAATTACTGTATTTATTTTGTGCACAGATTATGATATCACCACAATAAGCCTGACAAATGCTGCAATTTGAGCAGGAATACTGCCTGAATGTTAAAGATCCCCTTCCAGGCATTGCCTCTGGATTTCTAATTTCATAACCATATTCCTTATGAAAAATATATGAGATTTCAGCAGGTCCATATTTTAATAAAGAACAGGAAAAGCATCCAATTAAAATTCTCTGGGAGAAGGAATTTTAACCTACAAATACACAGATACATACACATGTACACCCACACACACCCTTTCTCCATTCCAAAAATTTTGACTGTTTTGGTCTCTCTCCAGTAAAAACTCTTTATGGGGGTCCTGATGAATATTGTGTTTTGTCAGATGGTCATAAAGGTATTTACTGTACCATCTCTGTAGACCAAGCAGAACTAGTTTGAAAATGTGAGTTCAGTGTGAGATGGTGAAATCTAGAGATATTTTCTGACAGCAAAATTTTTTTTCACATGATATGTAGGTGATATTCCATGGCTTGAGTCTGAGGTAGAGCTCTTATTTTGATCCACTGTTGCTTGTTCACTGTAATTTTAAACACTGCCTTTTTCCTCATGTATAATACCTTTTTCATATAAAATAACTGTAACCAGAAGGTTCTCCTGAAGTTGGGAAATTTTAATGAATATTTGAAACTGGCTGGTGGCCTGGAGTGTGAGCTGGGCTGCATGGTCTTTATGGTAAGATGAGTTATAAAACCTAATTTATTTTGAGATGATTCTAATAGAAAAGTGAAATGGTAGGACCTATTTATTAATAACTTTAAACTTATTTTTTAATAAAATTAAGGTTTTTTATAATTGGAAGTGATCAGTGTGCTTCATGTAATCTGGGAGTAAATGCCTCTGCACCCACAGAGCTACTTAAGTTCAAAATCAATTTGGTAAACTTCCAGCTGGAAATTACAATAAATTAAGATAATTTCTCCCAGCAATGACCAAAACACTAAGTAATAGAGCTCCTTCCTTTATGTTGAATCACATAAGTAGAATTACACCCGGTTTAATAACATCTATTGCTGAATGTTTTGATCAAACATTTAAATACCTGCTTCAGGACTCACAATCCAATTTTTCATTGCTAAACTGGAAACATTAAACCCCAAGCAATCATAGCAGGCATATCTGTTCTGAACAAAAGGACATAGGAGAAAACTGGCTAAGAAGTAAAGCTACAAAGGGAGCGGGGAAAAAGGG
>VRYO01002355.1:3935246-3986493 GCA_009812075.1 Sialia sialis
CCCCACCTGCCCGGCTGCTGCTCAGTGGCAGCTCTCCGTTTGGCTGGCTCTCACTTCCAGGTTGGCATTTCGCTGGGATTTGTCCATAGATAAGCCGCACCTGAATATAAGCTGCCCTACTGGGGTAGACTGGATTCTTCAATGAAAAAGGTGCGGCTTATATTCGTGAAATTAGGTATTTTCCCTTCTCATTGGTGCACCTCTCCATGTAATTTTGCAAGATATACCATATCTCCAAAGGAGAGGCTGATCATTGCAAAGTACTTTGTGGGACAACACAGCTAGATTGTCTTTATCTTCTCTGTACTCCAAAAATTATATTATGCAAATACTCTCATCTTCTAGTTTGACCAAGTGGAAAAAATCCTTTTGGTACTCAGAATTTGCTTCTTGGTACTTTTCCTTGATGTCATCTTCAATCAAACATCAAAATTATTCAATGTCACAAAACCAGATTTTTGGAAATAAATGTGCAGTCCTTAAGCATCTGCAGTCCTTGATATGTTTTGCATGTGTCAGTCATGGTAGCCTGGCTATGAGATTTACTCAGATTTTCTGATAGTAATACTGCAAAAATAAAGATGATGCAACTTGAGACCACCATGTCCCTTCTAAAACAATAGCCAAAAATCTTTTGGGGTAATTCTTTGCTTTCACTTTACTCATTAACTTAGTTTTGTACTCCCAGTTCCTTGTTTTCCTTCCTTTTTTAAGGCAATGAGAATAGAAAACGTTTTTTCTTGGGGCTTGGAGAGGTCAAATGGAAAGACAGCACTGCACTGACTGGATGAATTTGCATAGAATTCATCCAGACTATTAGGTCTTGCGAGCAATAAACACAAAATCTGCAAATGTATATGAAATTAATGTTTTTTATGTTTAAACTCTTTGGCCTATTTGGCTAAACTGAGAGGCAGTAAGTTGACTCAAGAAATGCAAAGAACGGCTACATTCAGATGGATTAGCTGTAAAAGCCTGTGCAAACTGTGGTTGATGTTGACAAGTGAACTACGGAGTCTGTGTTTTATTGAATTTTGTTCACTTAAATAATGTGTGAAAGTGTTAGAAGGAAATGGGTTAAACTTATACATATGGATGTTACAGTCATGCATGAACATTTTGGACATAAAAAGCTGCTTAATCATCTTTCTGAGATAATAATGTTTGATGTTGTTCTCAGAAGTACTTTAAATATAAATAGATAGTATTAATAAAGCAATGAAATTGAATTTTAACAGGAATTTTAGTTAAGTCCATGAATATTCATCCAGGTAACTTCTGCCTCTGGACTAGACATCCATGATTTTCAATGCCTGCATAGCATGACCATAGTCCTGAGTAGACAATTAAAGCCTTATTATTCATAACAATAGATGAATAAATCAAGACCTCCTACATGGATATGAACCTACATTGTTGTAAGAGACATTCAATTTCATGTAGACAAAATTGGAAATTTCTGAACAGTAATTATGCTTTTGCAATGTGTTATAATTGGACAAATAAAGTTGAAAATGCCTTTTATATTCTGTAGAACAGTGGTGAGCAAGATATGCTAAAAATACATTAAATCAATTTCTCTTGCTTATTTCACATGGCATTTTATGTTCCATTGCATATTTATAATTAGACTTTGTGACTATGCAAATGGCACAATGAGTGACAAAATGTTAAATTTTTTAAAACACATTATAGTAGTAAAATTTAAAAACTTAAAATATTTATACTCCTACTATGTCATTATCAGTGAGTGAAATGTGGGGGTTTCAGAAAATGGAGGAAAAAAGATAAAATCCATTCATTGTATAACGATTATAAAGGACTCTACTTAATCCTTGCTTAAGGGTTTGCAAATTCACTCTGTATTTTCTCTCACTGGTGAGGTACTTATTCATTGAAAGAAGATAGGTTTGCCATTCCTTTCCGCAGAAACCAGAATTTTTCCCCATAAAGCAAAGTGTTGTAGATATTTCACTTATTTTCTCAATAGGTTGCTTACTATAAGGTATTATTAGATAAATTTCTCCAGATCTGTACTCAAATTTCACCCCATCGGTGTTGAACATCATAATGACATTCTGGGTTCCAGAAACTAAATTGAGTTTTAAGAAGGATTGAGTGAATATATTCAGGTAACAGGAATTTGAAAATATTGTGGCTGTGTTTTGGAATCCATTTCAAACACAGATGGACTCACCTCTCTTTTCAGATTCTGCACAACTCCCCTTATCTGGCTGAGTATTCTCACCTATCTGGAAATTTCCATGGGAATCACATGAATCCCTGTCTTGTCTCCATATTGCTTTAATGTCAGTGGTGTTACTTAGTGTGAATCTCAGTAGTCACCAGCTAACACTTGAGAAGAAATGTTAAGAAACACTAACATGCATGCCAAAACAGGTTTTAAGATACATGTAAATTGATAACACTTTTTAATTGAAGACTGTGTCCTCTTGAGGCATTTTGTTTTACAACTGAAAAGGTTATTTTTATGTTTCTGCATACATAGCACACAACAGTCTCCTCTAACAGCCAATCTGAAAGCTTAGCTAAATACAATTAGATTGTAGCTTTCTTGATAATGAACTGTGCTTTGCTGTGAGACTAGTCCTCTCCTTATCCAGAGATAGAGAATAATTTATACTTGAACTTCAATAAATGCTTTATAGTGTGGTCAGTAGTCATGGTTCACTTTATTTCACTTTAATTTAAGTGAGGCTTGGAAGGGCTTCTGTATTGATTATATGGAAGACTAAAATATAAACAAAATATTAAAAGGAGCATTCACTTATTAAGTAGTGGTGGTCTGAAACCCAGCATCATCTGCCTGAATGGTTGGCTTAGCTTCAAAGTTGCAGATCATGGAGATGATTTTTAAATTCTGACCATAAAATAAAGCAAAGTTTAGAACATTTGTTGCACTTTCTCTCTCCTTTCAGCATTCCACTATTAAAGTGCTCCTAACAGAAGCAGCTTTTTCATTAGGTTTCTAGGAATATGTCTCGCTTAGGACAGACGTTTTCAGTCTTGAAAGGCAGAGAAAAAAAATTTTAAAATTAGAAGATCTCAGAAAGATCTTTAATATCCCTGCTAACTCGGCCATAAAGCATAAAGCATAAAACTGATACTTCAACCTTCTGTTAGTGTTTCTATTGCAACAGCATCTCTCTAGGGTGTCTGATCAGTGGCTCCTCTGTGCTAGACATTGTATCCCATCACACAATACAGTCCTTCCTCCAACAGTTTATGATTTTACAATCTAAGGGTCTACTCTTGCAAAGAATCCCAGTAACCAAATGGAGCACAGAAAGCCCAAAGAAAAGCCCAAAATATCGAAACTCATAGAACTACAGAATTGTAAAAGCCATAAGCAGTTCTAGCGGCAATAGGGAAGAAAAATGTCAAGCTCCTCTTGCTAGTTCATAACAAGGACTACATTCAGCAGTGCCCAGTGTGCCAACTAGCAGACTAGGTCAGACGACTTTATGCAATTTCATTACAAGCCCTGCTATTGAGAAATTTATAAGACTGCTATAAAACTTCACTCAAGGCTGATCAGTGCCAAAGAACATTCTTTTTCCACTCAAAAACCCCATGTAGCTGCTACTGATACATGATAGGGTTGCAAAAGTGGAGACAGAGAAATTTGCAAAAGTATCAGTTGGGGTTGGAAACCCATTCTCTCTTTCTTGAAATAGCAGCCAATAAATTCAAAACAAGGAGTAGCAAAAAACTTTTACACAATTCCTGTGTAACAAAGCATACATTTTGATTAATAGCAGGAAATTGCAATGGAAATTTTTCTGCATCATTTTCCACCCCACCCCCCGCCACCAAGAGGAAATTCTGACTCCAACTCTGTCTTTTAAAATTTGAATTAGATTTTGGATCATGCTATTTTGGTGATTGAAACTTTAATAGGACAAGTTTGCTAGAGTTTAAAAATTATCTACTATAACTTCTTCATATAATTTTATACCTGCCCATATTGTCATTTTAACAACTTCCTGCTGTGATAAATTGTAATGACTATCTGCCCATGATCATCTGTCATCTATAAAATATTGCAATATAC
This sequence comes from Sialia sialis, assembly GCA_009812075.1. Taxonomy (NCBI): domain Eukaryota; kingdom Metazoa; phylum Chordata; class Aves; order Passeriformes; family Turdidae; genus Sialia; species Sialia sialis. Next base: position 3,939,322 of record VRYO01002355.1, read on the forward strand.
ATTTTGAAATTGGACAAATTAATCTTTATGTGATAGACATTTTCACTGTCTTATTTCTTACATACCTCTGTAATATTTCTTCTTCTAAATTTGACTGCATTTTAATTAATAAAATTAAATAAGAGTTTGAAAAAGGAAATTAAATTTCAAGTTGCTAAAGGACAAAAAGTTTGAACAATGTACACAAAAAGCATGGTAAATCAGGTTCTTCTTGCACCTCTCTTCTTCAACGATTTACAGACAATATCATTTATAAAATCTGTTAATTTCTTTCTGTTTTAGAATGAATATTGGCTGTGCCTGGTATTTTCAAGTATGTATTGTCTGCATATGTTTTTTCCTTTCCATCAACAACACTGATTTCTAGAAAGGTGTGGTTGGTCCTCACTGACTTGGATAGAACAGTCTCCCTATAAGCACTATGCCTCATCTCCAAACACAAATTAGTCATGTTCTTTTGCAGCACATTCTTAACCCAGACTCATGAAAAAAAATAGTAGCTCCAGATGTGAACAAAAGGACTACTAGTCTTAAATAAACAAGGGTACAAAATCTCTGTTAACAACTCTGCTGGTTTTAACTTCCTTTCTTTTCTGTGGTGTTTCAACTCTCTGTGATGGAAGACTAAGAGAATGCTGCTTGTGGAAGGCATTTTAGTAAAAAGGAATGGATGCAGAATATCACTAGTAAAGTGATCTAAATTCTTGGAATACAACTAGAGAATGGAATGCTTTGGCAAATTACCTGCAGCCTTCTGAGTCCTTAGGTTTTATTGAAACAGACTGACTTTTAGGGTACCAAATATCTACTTCTCCCTCTAAAATCCTCTGACATTGAAAGAGAAAATTCCATAGAGATATCTCTAGAGAAGACATAAATTATATCTAGATAGTTAAAATTTCTTTTAGAACATCTTCTAGTTGGAGTTCAACTGCTATCCAGGTCAAACAGGGAGTTGTACCCTTGTACCCCCTATCACAAATGACAGAGTGTAGTGCAGAATTCCTAATTAATTTTTGAAAGGAACAAAGGTTATCTTATCCCATTTAGAATTGTGTTATCTCACTGTTCTCAGATATATATTGCTATGCATAAGGAATAAAGGAGGAATAACATTTTTGGATTTTCTTATCTTGTCATTAATTTTAATTTATATGTATTAAAAAGTACAGTAATTTCATGATTATAAGCCACACCCTTTTCATTGAAGAATCCAGCCTACCCCAGTAGCACGGCTTATCATCAAGTGTGGCTTATTTATGGACAAATCCCAGTGAAATGCCAACTCGGAAGTGAGAGCTGGCCGAGGAGCCTTTAAAGGCTTCACTGGTCTATGACAACTGTTGCAACTTGAGCACCTGACACCAAACCCTGCGCTGGAGCGATTCTGTTACTAATTTGTTGCTTTGTTGCGCGATTCTGTTACTAATTCATTACTTTGTTGCACATGGATCCTTGCTTTAAAAAAAAAAAAAAAAAAAAAAAAAAAGAGCGGCTTATATATGGACAAATCCCGTGGTCTACCCGGCTACCCTGATGTGCGGCTTATAATCAGGTGCGGCTTATAATTGTGAAATTACTGTATTATGTGTGCTATGTGTAGAGATGCTTCATTGTGATGAGGAAAATCTGCCTTTCAAAGTATTAAATAGTGGCAGGAAGTTTTTCTCCCAGTGAAGTATTAGGAGTATGATTTTGCAGGAGAATAACAGTACATAATATAACTTTACTAGCTCATTTCTCCTGAGGCATCAACACCATTTATCACTACTACTTCCATCTGGCATGTCTGAACAATCATGATCAGCGCTTTATGGGGAAATGAAAGCATTCAATATGGTCTCTCTTCTCTAATGCTCTTAGGTCAGATACCATACTGCTGCAGGGACCAAAGATGCATTTTTATCACACACTTGAGACACATCCATTTGACATACTTTATGTTTTCCTAGGCCAAGACCAGCCAAACTTTTCCTTATTTGCATTGACCTGGCATGGGGTCATTTGCTATAATAAGATTATAAAATTAATTTCAAGGGGTTTCTATATTGCAGTATTAAAGATTTGGCACATGCAGGCAAATATTTGGGGGCTGAAACCCAAAATCTAGTAAATTTTTTGTAAATCTTAGAAAGGCAATGGAATCTCTTGCCCAGATATTTTGTCCCCAAGAAAATGCTGCATGTGGTTTTCATAGCTGAGGTCTTTCTGAAGAGTGGTAGTTGCACTTATTTTCTCATGGAGGATTAATGGAATATAGGCTGGTAACTTAATTAAGTGTTTCTTGCAGTTTGGGTTTAAAACTTGAATTCCATTGAGCAAAAATATTTGGCCATTCCTCTTCACATGACAAATTCATGAGTCTCTATTGATTTCTAAGCCTTAGTAAACCATCGTGTGAAAAGCAGTGTTAGCACAAATACTTTTTATCATCAGATCCTTCACAGCCATTTGTGAGGATGGAGAAGGAATTATGGAATAAAGTGCTAGTCTATAACTCTTCATAGATCACAGAACAATCCTTTAATTCTTTAGAACTCCCCCAAATAACATATACATAATTTCAAACTCCATTTTTCAGTGCAATATTAAAATAGACACCTTCTTTTTATTAACATTATATAGGCCATGAAAAACTAAAAATTTAGCATAACAGGATGTGGTGTATCTTGCTGGGAGATTTTGGATAAATTTTGTTCTGAGCATTGCATTTTATTGCTTCATGCTTTTTGTTGGTTGGAAATTATTACATTTAGGCAAAGGATCTTCCAGAAATCGTCATTTATATGGTCACCCTCATCTCTCATATTTCTCTTTCACTCTGTTTTAGTATGACAACTGAACAAAGTCCTGTCATCATCTACTATAAAATGGCTAAGCAACAATGTCTTGCACAGGATTGAGTCTGTATTTCTTTTACATATGTAACCACTGAATATGTCAACTAAAAGCAGCCCTTCTTTGTATAAATCCAGGTCCATGTTATGTTAGTGCATACCTAATACCAAATTTGGGCCTGAACTCAAACATCAACTCCATAATTCTATGGTAATCTACCAGAAAACCCAGATACATATGCATGGAAGACTGGTGATTTTTCTAAATTCCTTGTCTCAATCATGAAACCTGACCTAAACATCCTGTTTAAGAGGTTTGAGCAGAGGAAGAACCTCTTTCAGCCTAATTTAACACTTGTGAGCAACAGGAAAAAACATTTCAAACCTACAAGTTCTCTGGTGCAAGTGACCTCTCAGCTGCATTCCTCTCCTCCAGGTGGTGGCACATGAGCGACTCCACTCCTGCCTTATGATATTCTTGTTCGGAGAAAGGGATCCCAAAATGTGACTCCACTGGCAGTGGGAGTGTCCAGGGGGCCAGGAGCCTGAAATAAACCACTACACATTCCATCTGTCTAGTGCAGGTAGTTTTGATGGTGTCCAAGTTTAACGCTTCCCTCTCTGTTTCACTTCCATGTAGTTGAGGTGTTCTATCACTAAGGTCAAAATTCTTTGTGTGTCTTCCTGGAAAGGCTGATCACTTAGATCAGAAATCCAATCAGGAAAACTTCATTTTGAAAACTAAATTTTAGAGATGGCTTTGAAAAATCTCATGTGTTAATCAAGTGCTTAGTGTTGTGTTCAATAGCACACAGATGCCATGCCTACCTTGAGGAGAAAATGACAATCACAAAGAACTAAAATCTGTTAAGAGCTCTAAATTCAGCTGTGTTCATTCAGCTAGTTCTTTAATATAAACCTTTAGTTTATTTTTAGATAATAGACAGTTCCAGAAGAGAGGCAAAACTGAAAAACTGTTGCTACAACTTCTGTAAATGGAGTGAAAGTGGCTTCTTATATATTAGCATTATAACACCAAATACAAATATATTTACATTAACACAACTATTCTGCACAGTTTTTTAAAACATCCATATCTGTTAATGCTGAAAGAGCTGAATAACTTACTGCCTAGCCGTTAATACTAACAAATAGCTTTTCACCTTCTCTGGAAAAATACATGTCTTTTGAAGAAATTAAAATTAGCACAGCTTTGGAGAATTAAGCCTAACTGACTAGGATAGCAAAAAGTCCTGAAGGAATGATTCTCCACAGGTTTGTAAAATACTGTTGGAAACTTTTAGAAAATAACTAATCACTAGGGATTTTCTATAGCTTCACATGTGCTTTTATACTCTTCCCAAGAGATAAATATGTTTTATACACTTTCTAAAGGGAAAAGGAATGGCTTGACTTATTTATGTTTGGTTTTTTTAAATCTCAGGCTTGGAGTCGTTTGAGCAGTCAAAACAAAAATGAAAACTCTAAAAATCAAAAATCAGAGTTACTGAATTTCTAACATTCCATGCAAAAACAGGTGTCTGTGCAACTACCAGTGACAAAACGGTCAGAGGTCCTGAAAGGATTTAGGAATTCAATCAAAAGCAGATGCTGATTATAATTTCAAAAACCTGGAATTCATCACATATATTTTCTATTTGACAAGAAAAGATTACTGCAATATTGTGGAGTAATTAATCAATATAATAATTATAATTTAAATTTTGATTTTTTTTTCCAATAGATTATTTTATGTGACTTATATACAGTAATCATTTTGTGTGATTATTTTGAGCTACCATCTCCCTCAAAGTTTTATTTGAGATATCTTTATCACCCTCCGAGCATACTTACTGAATTTCCATTTTCTTTTGTTTGTTTGGGGTTTTTATGGATACAAATAAGAAAAACTACAGAAATTACCACAGAAGAGCATGCATATTTAAGTGAAAAGTGTCTGTATATTAAAATCTTTTGTTTAATCTGAGTTCATGTACCACTTGCCTAATATACAAGATATTAGACACTGACCTATGCCCATTTCTGTAAATCCCATGTCCTCAGGCCGAACTGAAATGTCACTTTATGATTGGTGCACTATTGCAGCTTTTGACTGGATGGAAATGAAATGTGTCCATAAATCTACCTGTTAAGAAGTCAATAGAGATCAAACAAGCAGTTAACTTGGTGTTTTTCTGTCCTTAGTTTGGCAATTGCATGTCACATTAAAGACATTTATTAATCCAAATTTTAAATACATATAAAATTATATGCTTTTCCACAGGAGCATCAACAAAAGCTTATTTTCACTATTTCACAGCATCTAGCCAATACCCCTATATTGCAGAAAATGTGCACAAACAAGATGAGACAAGCTAAACAAACGTCTCAAAATCTGGGACATGGCATTCATTTTCCATGTGTGCACTGTCCTTCATATAAGCCCGAATGGAATCCATTATGTCATCACTGCTCAATAAGACTAGAGAAGGCAGAAACATGAGCATCACTGAACTGTCAAAAAGCAGACCTTCTTGGCTGTTGGGAGGCTGAAGCACAGAAGGGAAAATTTTGCACAGGATCACCAGTTTTGCCTAGTAGAGACACACTTGAGATGCAGGCCAAAAGCATTTCTGGCACCACAACTTAAAGGACATTTTTCACAGCATGTTCACGGCTCAGTGTTTCCTATGGTGAGAGAGGGTACAGGAGAGGAAACACCTCTGAATTCAGTGAAAGCAGGATTGTGGCCATCACTTCACTTCAAAAGTAGTTTTTTTTTAATTACAGACAATATCAGTTAAAAAAACCTACAGTTTATTATTCTCCATTTTAAAATGTCCTGCAGCAAATAACATGCAGTGCCATCAAAGTGTCAGTAACAAAATGCCCCTGCATACCTGCTCTTCAAGATCTTTTTATTTGGCTTCTGATTGTTGTCAGTGAAGCTAACAGCTTATAATTAAAGCATATTTAGAAAAACAAATCAAAACACAGGACTGTTTGTAGAAGCAAGGCTTTTAATTAATGCACTGGGATGGTTCCCACAGCAAGGTGCCACAACTCTCCATTACCATGAACATGCTTCAGTACTCATAAACTGGAAGAATCTTTGGCTAATAAAGGGTAATTATTTAGAGAGTTCGTACCTAGATTGCTCTTCAGAGGTTTTCCCTGCAAAAATGATGTTATTTGCTTGCTTTTATTCTTTATTATATGTAAAATACAAACAAAGCATATACAGTGAGATTATATGATTCTATCTTTTCTGAATAAACACCTGTCACACAAATGACCTTACTTCAAGAAATGTTAAATACTTTTCTGGCAAAGGGAAGACAACATCTGCAAAAACTGTTGCAAAAGAATTTTCCAAAATAATCTGAGTCTCAGTGTAAATAATAATATCAGCAAACCACTGTGAAATTTAGAAGGCATCTGGCACAGCATTGTCTGCTGGTCGAGGGAGATGATTTTCCTTCTGTACTCTGTGCTGGCACAGCCTCACCTTGAGTCCTGTGTGCCAAAATATAAGAGAAAGCTATTAGAGAGAGTTCAGAGGGGACAGTGAGGATGGAGAAGGGTCTAGAGGTAAAGTTGCATAAGCAGCAGCTGAGGTCGCTTGGTCTGTTCAGCCTGGAGAAGACAGAGCGTGGATCTCATTGCAGTTACAGCTTCCTTGGGAGGGGAAGGGGAGGGGCAGGCACTGATCTCTGCTCTGCGGTGATCAGGAAAAGTTTCTTCATCCAGAGGGTGTTTGGACACTGGAACAGGCTCCCCAGGAAAATGGTCACAGCACCAGCCTGACAGAGTTCAAGGCATGTTTGGACAATGCTCTCAGGAACATGATGTGACTCTCAGGGTGCTCCTGTGCAGGACCAGGAGTTGGACTTGATGATCCTTGAGACTCCCTTCAAATTCAGCATATTCTGTGATTCTATGGTTCATTATTGATGCCTTAAGTTCTAGGTTTTTCTGTTCTGCTTGGGTGTACTTTTCCATTGTGCCTGGGTGATGAAGACAAAACAGTTGTATTCCAGCTGGGGACTCAAGGACAATTTCTTCACACTTAAGGCCATAAGTATAAACAACGTGGAAAGAGGAGGGCTGGTCAGCAAGCAAGCAAGGATGAAACCTCAGAATCTGAGACTATTAATTGGACAGTTGATGCTTGCATGCAAATGGACTAAAACCTATAAAGGTGTGAAATCTTGTGACCAAGCTCCATCTTGGAGCCATCCAGGCAGGGGCCACGACTTTGGCATTGGTACTGCCAGGGTGTGGCCTTTGAAGGCCTCTCAATAAATATCCATTTTTTTCCCCTGAACTCTATGTAGCCTCTGTTCCAGCTCCTCTAGACAAATAAGAAAATGGTTCAATACTATTTATGTTGTCTCTATAAGAAAATGAAATTCTGATTTGGAAAGTCAATTTTTAAAAGTACTGAACAACACAGACCAGTTTTCTGTCGTTTCATTTACCTGGTTTCTATTGTTGCAAACTTCTCGTTTTCAGATAACATTTCCCATATTTGCTGAAGTTAATGTGTCTTCTGAACTTGGGAATGTATTCAACTATTCCCATCTACTTCATAAAGTCTAAAATTAAGACTATATCTCATTTTTAAAACTCATCTATTCTTTGAAAGAATTTTGAGCCTCTACTAATCAGTAAATGTAGCAAAAAAAAAAATTGGTCCATTCCCTTTACAGAGAGAAAAGAATGTCCATTGGATATGACTACTGGGACCCATTTCATTTCATTTCACCTTTCATAAAATCTTTTATAAAATGCTATTCCTTGATTGCTTCCACTTCTTTCTGTCATGTGACTTTTTTTCTGTCCTTCTCGGTCTTTTTTTGCTGCTGCTTCTCACCTGCCTTCAGCTTTCTACTGTTGCATTTTTGCTGGATTTCTGTTGAAATATTTGATGTTCATAATCTTTTGGATTAACAACTACTACACTGTATCTTGCTGTATGAATACTTACCATGAAGATAGATGAGTACATATTTGCAATATTAATAGATCATGATGCAATTATAACACTGGGATTTTTAGGCATAATTTATGTAAGACATTTCTTTAATGTACTTAACAAACTTATTTAATTCGCAGGTCCTGGTGGCTTTACTTCCAAATCTGTATGTTATCCATATCTTCAGTAATGAAGACAAACTAACAAATAAGATCATGTAGTTAGATAGTTAAACCTAAAAATTGTCAAATAAAAGAGTAGGTAATACCTTGCTGTTTCTTTAACTAAGTAGGCATCCAAATAGTAATAGAGCTGTGAAAATCCATGGATTTAATTATTCCTGCAGCTGCTAAACAGTCTTGAAGATAAGATTTTGTCCTGGGAAAAGTTATTATCATGAAAACTAGAAATAAACTAGACATAAACCTAGAAAAATTGACATAAATTTTAAACAGCTAAGTGAAAGTAATACTCTTCAAGGCCAACACGGAGGAGAATTATTCATGTCACTCAGTTCATCATTTGATATCTTTGTGAAGGGAAGTTAGGGTGCTAATAGATTTACATTTTTTAAATCATGACCACAGATTTAAACCTTATCTATACAGTAGCAGAAATAACATTCTTTTTGTTTTATACAGGTCTAGATCTATGACCTTGCTTAGAATTGTGGAATACAAAACTGAGTATCTAATAGCTTTAGCTTCAAAGATTTAAAATATGAAAAAGAGCTCTGTATAAACCCATGCTAAGTTTTAGAGAGGCACTGGAACTACTGTGCTGAAATGAAGAAGATAAGCCCTGAGTCCTGAGCATGGCACGGAGACAGAAGTATGGAAACACTAAGAAAGTAACTTGAGTGAAAGAAGATAATAGGGGGGAAAATTCATTAGAGGTAAAATTAAAGAAATAGGGAAGAAAAAACCCCATAAACTGCAGCGTATCTTCAGTATGCACAGGCCAAGAGTCTTCTACATAAAAGAAACCAAATGGGTTTTGATACACTTTGTGTACTTAATATTTTTAAGTCTCATAAAAGAGACCAATTATAATCATATGCTGCAAAAGCTTGAGAAGTATGTCACTGCACATATAAATGCAATTTTTTAATATTTTCTGTGTTTCAAAAATTTTAATAATTTTATTTATGTGCTGAGATCATGCAATTTCTTTCCTACTTCTGGTTGCATAAGCTCAGAATGTAGAACATCGTGACAGGCAAGAGATTATGTGGTTTGCAGACAAGCATGGTTGTTCTACCATCACAACAGTGAAAAAAGACTCAAAGTAAAAAAAGAATGATTGGACCAAGTTGTATCATCAGAGTGAGTTGAATTTGACATTGCTAATTTATAGGGCAACAGCAACCAAATACATGTTTCAATGCTTCCAGAAATTTTTATGGCAAACTGGGAATTTCAGTGCCTGTAATAGATGGTGATGTTAGTGAAACTGAGAAATTAGGACTAAAACTGGAGAAGAAAAAATTCCCTGAATTTGCTTTTGCTTAGTGACAACCCTATTAATAATGGGAATTTTTTTTTTTTTTTTTGTAGAGGTATGACACAAAGTAGTCACATTGAAATTGATAAGTAAAGTAATTCCTGAAACACGGAAAAAACCGACATGTTGAACCACACGTCATTTAGTTAGAAAACTAGGAAGAGGAGAGCGGATGAATTACCAAAAAGGTAAACTATTGTTTTACAGTGGGGGATTTTAATATGCAGCTTTTATTTCCCCTCCCTACTTCAGAAAAGGTCAGTGCTTCTGAACCTGCCTTGAAAGACAGCTGAGCCCCTCACCCTCACTGCCTGATTTTGCATCTCTAGGCAGCAGTAAGTATGAGTGACAGACGCATTATGCATTTCAGAGGTTAAATGGCATTAATGTATTAATTCAGTGGGTAGATTACAAATACTTTGAACTACTCAACAGAATTCTGTAAATTGTTGTCTTCTTCTCCTAAAAAGTGACACAAAATTAAAACTCACGTGCTCAACAGATGCCCTAAATGCCTTTATTTCATTTAAACCTCATACTTTATGCTGGTTTGATTTTTTTCCAGCACCTTGGTTTGTAGAAGGAATGTGAGCTTGAAGCCACAAAAACTCATGGGTGGTTTGGAGACCATGGGTCAAAACTAATCATCTGTTGACAGTTACATTTCTTAAAAGTATATTGGATCCAAATTGATTTTTTACTCAGAGACAAATATCATAATATATGAGATACAAGACCTTACTAAACCATTATAAGAGCAAAAACCCCATAAAATAGAGGTCATCTCTCTGGGGGTAAGTAATCAAATTTATTTTAGGTTATTCCTTCCTACATTTCTGCCCTCTGTAAGATGTAGATAGTGAGGATTTAAAGCAGAACTTTTTTTCTATGTAGACTGCAGTGAAGTCTTCTGCTCTGCAGTTCAGGAAAGGGCCAGACTCACCCAGGCTTGTAGAAACTGAGACAAACTCCTGACTAAGTTACTATGACTTCTACTCCTCACGTTCTCAAGAAGGGAGATGAATGAGCTAGGTTAGAGATTTAGGTTTTGACAGAGTGCATTACACACAGCTGTGGTGTCTCATCAAAGCCAGCCCCTGCTCCCCGTGCTGCATAAACCAATTTCTGCTAAAACTTTACTCAATTCCATCATCTTTCCCCTCCTTTCTACCTGATACAGAGAAGTGTGATGTGTTAATTACCTAATTAACACATCTTCTTTGCAATTAACCTGACCTTCTCTTTATCCTGACTATCCACACCATAAAGAATGAAGCCAGGTGGATCAATTTACAGCAATCTTTGCTGTTTACAAGTATATAGGCAGCTTAAAACAAACAGTATGTTAAAGGGTGTCGATAGGGAAAAAGGTCTCCTGGGGAAAAGGGTGATTAGGAGCAAGCAGTTTTCAAGATCAGACTATTTGGTTTATTCTACTTGATTTAGTTAGATATTATTATGGAGAGATTTTATTTTTAATTTGTATGGTTGTGAATAAAAAAGCTCTTAAACTACTAGGGCTAAATAAAAAAAAAAAGAGTTATGTATTGTTACAGAATACTGCTAGTGCCTTGCTTTTAAGTGATTGATCTCCTGAGTAGAAACCAAAACCTGTGAGGAACTTTTCAGCTTAAAGATGTATATTATATTCATTCCTTCTCTAGAGCATAGCTATCAGACCTACCTACCAGAGTAGGCTCAAAGTTTTGATTTTCTGTACTTTGGAACTTTGATGTAGAGCATTTTGTTGACAGTTCTCCTTTAAAAATAAACACTAAAGATAGGGAAAGGGGGAGAGAACCAAACAACCCAGTAACTGCAATTCTATGATATCAACTGTAGCTGATTACAGTGAGAAGTCTAGTGTATTGCATATTTACCCAGTTAATATTTCATGATAGTATGTAAATAGTCTTGGTACCTAGAGCCTCACTTCAACAGGTAAGTTCTTTTATTTTTTTTTTTTACCATCATTGTATATATTATTTTTTTTATTCTGTTTTTAAATTCTCTAACAATTGAGTTGCTATGTGAAGGTTCTTGATAATATTTTTCCATGCAATATTTAGAAGGATTAGGACAACCCTAGTATGACTTTATGGGTAGCTTTATTCTGAACGCATTCTATGGACATTTTTAAGTGGTAAGAATCACAGGGGCAGGGAAAAAAAGAAACAATTTTTATATGGTATTAGGTTTAGGAGGGAGAGCATATGGCCTATCTGCTCAGCAGGGTCAGGACTCAGGTTTTTGTGGAAATACACAGAAGAAAATCTTTCAGCTCCTGAAAACCTATTGGGATAAAGAAGTAGAGGCAGCAATGACAATTTCAAGTGTTCTAAGTGTGCTGAAGTAGATAAGCAGGGACTTCTAGAACTATAAATTCTGACTTAAATCTCCGTCTTTGGTCTAACTTGTGCTTCAGATGCTGAAGTCTTATTTTAAATCAGGCTCCTAAAGCTTAGGTAGGAGTGGTATAAATCCAAAAGAGTAATAATTCTGTAATTCTGCTTGGGTGCAATGAAGAACTGACTGAGAGTTTGGTGTAAAAAAGCGTTTCAGAAAGCTTTTTCAGCTTATTTCTAGAATTTGGCATGTGTTCAAATGAAATGTAGTAATTAACCCATCCTCAAATTAGGTGATTCTTCAAATCTTTTCTAAAGACAAATTTCTTTCTATTGGAAATGAAATTTCAGGAGCACCCTCTTGAGTGCAGTGCACACTGGTGATGCATGGCATGAAGGATGCAGACCATATGCTGCTGTGCGACTCACAGGGAAAAAGATCCCCAGTGCAAGGGGATGCTGTCAGCTTATCCTGCTTTTTTTTTTTTTTTTTAATTTGTGTTTAGCTGTTCTTGATGATGATGATCAGCTTAAAATTAGTGCCCAAGTCACCTTTAACAGATTTGTGTGCTTAGCAGAAAGAAAGCAAAACCCCAAGATATTTTTCATGTTATTCAGTAGCAGTAATCTGTCTTGGCCAGAGTGTAAGACTGAACTGCGGATATTAGGTGTGGTCCTATCTGTATGTCTACAGGGGTAGCTGGAATGAAAACACAGTCTCTCAGAAATCAGTTTGCATTATTCCAAACTTCACCAGTTCCAGAACAAATACAAAGTGCTTTTTTTGAGACATGTCAGCAGGCACAGATGTTAATGAGCCCAGACAATCAGTGTGCTGCAGGAATACACAATCAGTCTCTCGTAACTGTAGGGGATGGGCTTGTTCAAGCACACACAGATAATGTTCTCTGGATGGCCTTTGAAAGTGCATCTGTGTGACTCTGAAAGTGCTTACCAGCTCTGGGCACCATGGCACTGAGAGCTGCAGTCTTGGGAGATGCTGGGAGTGTGCACCAGCTTTCTTTCTTAGGAAGGAACTGTACCTCTCAATCCTAGCTAATGGCTGGCTGCCTCCAGACAGGAAGAAATTGGCTTCCCAGTGTTCATCTAGGGATGCCCCCTGCCTTACAGCTCTTTCTGTGTGTTCTTCAATCCACTTTAAGACAGCATTAGGAATTTTCATTCATACCAGCACAAACAAATGTTCATTTGTTTGTTCATTTGCAGTAGGGGCCATTCACCTGTACTATCTGATGCCTTTACTGCCAGCATCCAACCCCACAGCACTTGAGAATGAGGCTCTCTGCAAGTCTTACCGTTCTTTTTTAGCAAGAAAGTTACTGTTCCAAAAAAAAAAATAAAAAATTGGAAGATATGACAAGTGTGGACAGATTTGTATGTCTAATTTAAAAAATCCTGACCAATAATGAGTGAAATAAACTCCATGTTATATCCTGGACAACAGCCAACTAAATCACCCCTGATTATTCCTGACATCAGCCTCTGGGATTCCCTCTTTCCTCCTGAACTCTGTGCTCTATGAAGAATTTACAAAATAAAAAAAATTGCCAACTGCTATTCAAATGATAAGTGGTGCATGCTAATTACATTTTATATGGTGATTAATTAAAAATAACCATGCAAATGTCTAATTTAAGAGTCACTCAATTCACTAAGTCTTCAGACACTGCCTAGCTGCCCTAGGCATTTGGTGGTTAGGCAATTTAGTCAAGCTTTCAAAATATTCTCAAAATGTCTGAGATAATGAAGGTCCTTGAAAAAGTTCCAGCTAGCTTGGAATATATAAACAGAGGTTTCAGAACAGTAAAATAGCACTGCAAATATTTGCACTTTGGAGACAAAATACTCTATGCATACATGAAAATATACCAGGAAAGGAATAACAGTGATCCTATATAATCTGAATATTTAGCTGCACAGCACATAGCAGACTAGTTCATAGATTATATTCAATTTTCTTCAGTTCCTGAAATAATCTTACTTATATCTAACTTCTTTACATAAAAAGCCATTGATTCCAGTGGAGATGGGGGGGTCTTTCCCTTATCTACACATATATAGTTTTATCAGGAGAGCTGTATCATAACTGTGATTTGGTTCAAATATACTGAACATTAATCAGTGGAGTATGCAATTTGCAGAAGAGTTTACGATGTCCTATCACATGGGAGAATAAAATATGCAATATGAACAATATTTTTAGAAAGTAATGAATAACAGAAAAAAAGAGATATAATTTACCATTTTTGTTAATAGAAAAATAATGTTAGTTCTTGAATTGCTGCTTTCTGATCTGGTTTCATATGACTACTTTTTGGTAGCATTTTTATTGATTTTGGTCAATAAATAACAAAAACAAGGAGAAAAAAAAAAAAAAAAAGATCCGTCCAAGAAAACCCCTGAATCTAATTTAATGTTTCCGCTTATGTAGAAAGTGGTACTCCAATGAATATTGCCACAATTCTTCCCAGACAAAATGTTCCATGTCTTTGTATCATGCTTCATACTCCCAAAATTTACCTTTCTGATTTTAAGTCTCTCCAAAAGATACTGCAATGTTTTCCACAGGGGTGAATGAGCCTTGGTTTATGACAAATTGTCTTAGAAGCACTGCACTAGAGCAGCTTCTCTCCAGTGAAGCAATACTTGATACAGCCATCTTGAAGAAGAGAATTATGTAAGGGCTTTAGCCATGCTCTTCTGGACCAGTTGAAAACTGTTTAATCTCTGAAACTTTTTTTGTTAAATTCTGTGTATACAGAAAATTTATCTTGAGGAATATTGGGGTATTAAACCACAGAAATATCAGATCTGTAACTTCTGACTTTTCTGATCTATAATTGAATGTACTTATTTTTCTATGCACAAGGGATGTACCTACTGCTCTTCTTTTCTACCTTTCAAAATATTCCACCTTTCAAAAATTAATTCAGCAACAACAGGCACTTATTTTCTGACATTGCTCTGTTTACAGAAAGCTATAAAGGGCCTTTAAAGCCTCTGTCTCTGCAGACACCCCTAACTGCACGCACTTCACAAACAGAAAAGTACAATTAATTATTCATACTATTAATTGTGAAGTATTTTTACAGGTTTTATAAATAGCTGCATTTCTTGCCATATACAGTCAAACACACAATAGCTGAGATATTATATAATGAAACTTTCTGCTAGTCTATAAAAGGAGCTTCACACACAGAATAAGTATTTTACTTTTGAACGTTTAAGTAGAGTTTACTGTTTAAACACTTCAGTTAGCAGCTGGACAGAACTGTGAACACTAGAAATGGGAAAGACATAATGTGTTAGATTTTTTTATAACTTTTGTTCCTACAAATTGGCTATCCTTATTTAAAAAAATAAGGGTCTTTTTTTTTGTTTTGTTTCAAATAACTGGTGTTTCAAGTGATGGCATTCAGGTTACAGTAATTTCATGCCTATACGGTGCACTCTTTCGACTAACATTTTGATTGAAACCCGGGCGTGTGCCTTATAGTCCAGTGCACCTTATATGTGGACAAAGTTCAGAAATTTGGCCTCCCGTAAGTGCGAGCTCATGGCAGCCCTGAGCTGAGCCAAGCCCACATTTAAAGGCTATGCCGATCTGTGAAAAATATTTGCAAATTGAGCACCTGTAAATAAACACCAGGATTATGCGATTCTGTTACTCATTCGTTACTTTGTTGCATGCGGATCCTCGCTGAAAAAAAAAAAGCGTGCCTTATGGTCAGTGTATCTTATAGTCATGAAATTACTGTACTTTCTACTGGCAACACCCATTGTAGGTGCATCAACACTGGATGCATGAGTCTACTAAATTCCCACTTCGTGCATCCAGAAATTGTTTGGTGCCTGTTATTCTGGTAGATTCCCCAAATTAAGGGAGGTTTTCCAGTTTATTAATGACCTGCCAGTGGAGGTATCTGGTATAGGTCAAACACTGCACTAATTACAGAGAAGCTCTGCCATCTCACGGTATTCTCTCGTCCCAAATGAAGTTAGCTCATGAAGCTAAGGTCCTGGGTTTTCATAAGGAGTGCATTTAATCTGTAATTTATTTAACTTCAGATGAGGTGCCAGAACATATATGTATATAGCTTTCTCCAGATTTGCAAATACAGCTCATACCCAGTTTTTGGATTCTTGATCAAAACTCTGGTTTCTGGAATGGATGTTTTTTCCAAGATAAATTGCTTATGTGAAAATATCCTTGATCTCACCTGTAGCCCAAAAATTAGAAGTGTTTCTCTGTTTCTCCAGAACATTTCAATTATAAACTAAATTAGAAACTTTAAAAATATATATATAATAATAAAATAACAGAAGGAAAACTTAATGCATATCTTCAGAAAAATAATCTTTTGCTCTTCCATGTTTTGATCAAATTCCCTACTCTGAAAGTGCCCCAGATAGGTTAAATCATGATGTTATTCAGAGTAAATTATGATCTTAGGTCAAAATATGTGACCATCTATTGAAAATCTGCTGTGTGTAAACCAGAATATTTCTATCACTTATCTTTTCTCATGCATTCTTGGACAGTCACAGCAAGTTTTATTGCTTCACTATCATAAGTATGATTTTTTTCCACTTGATATCTGACAGATTGACTCTCAGCATGGAAATTATTTCCTGGGAAGCTCAAAAAGCCAATTGAACTATTGCAGAGAGTCAACGAGGTAAGGAATAGGGTTGCTTTTTTTGGCAGACCACTATATTTTCAACATTAATAAGGCCTGTTTCACACTGGTCAGCAACACAAGATCAGGTTAGGACTGCAAAGCAGTCAATGAATCAAAAGCATCAATGTCTTGTCTTGCAGCCGCTCTCTCTTTGTTGAGGCAGTGACAAAAGACAGCACTCACACTGCTCTGAACCGCACACCTGTGTGGTCCAGAAGTCCACAATTCCCTCTCTCTTCCTTCTGGTGCTCCCGCACCACCCTGGCAGCCCTGAAGGAGAGGATCCATCCAGGCTTAGTGTGGGCAAACACAGGCAGCCAGTCTGGGAAAGAATGACCGCATTGGGCAGATGGGAACTCCACTTGCCCCTGACGTTGTCTCCTGTGTGTGCACAACCCTACATCTAGCTTGCAGATGACTATGATTCAACCAAGCTGCTAATTCTGATGAGCCCTAAAAACTGCTGTTAGTCAAAGCTCTATTTCACCTGCCTGACTGTGGCTGGCCTTTTTTCTTTTTTTTTTTTTTTTTTTAAGACAAATTTAAAAATTAGAATGAAATGGGCATCTGGCTAATGGGATGTCTTATTGAGCTTGTTCTCCCTTTTTTTTTTCAAAGTATGCAAATACTGCATGTGTTAACATGTAAAGAGTGTAAATAAAATAGCTGTTTATGTTTCAGAACATTAATCTCTTTATAGTTCTTTTGTTCCATTCTGTATCCTCAGAATCAGTTCAAAAGAATTTTAATGGGAAAACTGAATATAAAAAATTCTGAAAAGAAAAATACTGAAACATTTTATAAGCCCATTTACCCTTTTCACAGACCCTGTTACCATAACAACTTGAACTGTCACTGTAGTAATATTATTTTATTAAGAAACAGTATTTTTTTTTGTATGCAAGGTATTTTCATAAGCATCTACCGCTCCAAAATTAAGATTAATTAAAACATTTTCTGGAATGTATGTCACAGTTTCATAGGACAGTATATGCAAGGGAGAATTTTGGAAAAAAAAAAAAAAAGTTTTACTTCTATTTTGAAAAAACCAAAAAGCCTCTCCTAAGAAATTAACAAAAATCTACATACTTACATTGTGAAGTCTTTACCATTTCCCTATAAATTTATTTTTCTACTCCCTTAATTTTTTGTCTTATGAAAAACAGAAAATGAAAAGATATTTTTAAATGCTTTTTTCCTTCTCACGTTTCTCTTCTCACCTTTATAAGAGTGAAAAGTGTTACTAAAAGCTGTTCATTTCTTTTTATATATGTAAGAAGCTAAGAATCAAAAAAAGGGCAAGTGTTTAAAAATATGCTCAATTTAAAAATCAAACCTCCACTATAGTAAAATAGTAATATATTAATTTGATGTGCATAATATATATTATTTTATATATATAATTTATAAATATTACCAATTTTCCCTTTTATATGCAGCTTCTATATGTTCTGAGAGAAAAGTCTATATTTCCTCCAAGCACTGTATTATAAGTATATTATATTTTTCTACCAGGTTCTGTTTACTTCTCCCATTGGAGTTTCCTAATTTTTTTTCCCTTTGTGAAATTTTTTCTTGCTTTTTCTGTATAATGAGAGGCTGATTTCCAGCTCTTACACTAGATCTCCAAGGGTAGAAGACTGTATTCTAAAGAGAGCCTTGGCAGATAAATCAAAGCAGTTTTTAGGTTTGATTCCATAGAGTAAGCTGTTTTTCAAAAAACAAAAACATTAAAAAACCTGTCTGAAAAAATAGAACTGAAGTTTTCAGAGAGATGCTATTTTTAAGCAAGTTATTTTGAATTATTTATATATAAACCATCAGAATTCTAGTGCTTATTAAAAAGAAAATTGGATCAGGAGGTTGATAACACAGTAGATATTTTAATTTCATCAGGTCTGATTGTATTTCTGATATCTGTTGTTAAAGTCATGTTTTCCCTATGGTATGGCCTGCTTGAGGGTCACTTATTTTGAAAGTGCTGTCCTCAGAGGTGAGGGGAGAACTGCATGTTTCCCTGTGTTCCTGCCCACCACTGAAGGGGGACTCAAGTCTTATTAATAGATACCCTGGGGCAGATAAGAGTGAAACAAACTGAATGAACAGTGTCTGTAAATATATATATGTGTGTGTGTGTGTGGTTTTATTTTAGAGCAATTTAGTTGAGGGGTGGGGAAAGCCCACAAAAGATGGAGTTCAATGGGTAAATGTCAAGTTCAGGTTTATGTGGGAATGCCCAAGCACCTCCCCAAAGGGGAAGAGTTCTGTGCTGTCTGCTGCAGCACTGTGGATTTGTTATAACTCTGTTATCAGGTGCACAGATCTCTGGTGAGAAAAGTCAAGATCAAAAGTTTCCTTAGAAGGCAGTGTAATTAAACTGTGTTATAAGATGGAATTTGAGACAATTTGGTGCTTGAGGCTTGGAATTTTGTTGTTGAACCGCTGGAAAACACAGATAAGTCCTGATTCAGAAGGCTTCCTTCCTAATGTTAGGGATTATAACTGCAGAAAGGTTAGAAGTGCCAGTAAATTTTCTCTGTGACATCATGTAGAGACTGCAGGATATCTATGTTTTGGTGTAAACAATGCTTAACAAGTGCAGTATCTCAATATTGAAATTTACTGAATATCTGTTTTAGATGACATTTGCTGTTCCAGTGTAGCCAAAGTTGTATCCTCCATAATGAAGCCACTAAACTTGTTCATTTATTTCTTGTTCACATGCAGCACTTTTCTTGGATTCTATGTGGAAGACCACAGCCATTCATCAGGCACTCTCTATCTGAGCATATTTCCACTTCTCTTATTATGAATGTATTGACCTATGCATATGTAACAATGTGAAGGAGGTCATTTTTGAATGCATTTTAATGCCATCACTGCAAAACCTTACAAGAGTGTTCATTTTCTAGAAAGATGGCCTATAATGTATACACATTAAAAAGAATTTCCAAATTATGTTCAGTTGTTTTCTGTTCACATGTTTAGAATTTTTTTCATACTGAAGAGTCTTTTAAAAAATATTCACACTTTCAGTAATTGCATTGATAAAACACCAAAATGACTTCCAGTACTGACTTTTGCTGTTTTCCATTTTCATCTTACCAATTTTATCTCATTTCTCATTGCTGCCTAGTTTGACACTGTGTAATAGGTCTTTAGGACAGAGTGGGAGCTTTCAAGTAGATATGAGACCATTTTTATTCATAGTATTTATCTCTATAAGCATATATCTACTGTATAGACACTGGCAATGTGTGTGCATAACAAATTATTAGTTATAGGTATAGAAATTCACAGTGGACACAACACCCAATGTCTATTTAATGTTCTATTTCTGTATAACATTGGAGATAAACTCCTGGAGCATAGACAAACTACAGTAGCAAATTTAGGGTCACAACATAGACGCTCTGAAGCAGTTATGCTGGTAGGTCTTATTTTTAATAATGTGAAAGTTCAACAGTAGCTACTCTACAACCTTTTCTGATAAGTTGTTTTGAGAGGTATTAAGCCTTTAGTTTTAACATTTACATCAGAGGTTATGCTACACTTAACAAGGGTTTAAGTAGTGTATATTTGTAAAATATTTGTATGCCTTGAAAGGGTCTGGATCATATTCAGTGTCATTTATTCATATCCAGAAATATTTCATTTTTGTTATTGGAAACAATGAGAGAGTTCTTACAACAAAAAAACTAATTTACCTAATGAATTGTGGGAAAAATCAAGTCAGCTCTATAAGATCAAACTCTGATACTAGTGTGAAGTCTGTACAGAACTGTAGGCTACTCCCAGTTTTGTCCTGTGCCCAAGCTGTTGGAATACAAAATTGTGCTTGCAGTGCTGTAAGGGAAAATATGTGTGCAGGAGCCAAAAAGCACTCCTGCTCGTAGAAGCCAGGCAGAGGTGTAACTTGCCACTGTATGTTTATTCTGCCCCTGCAGCAACATCAAATGATCAATGTTACGCAGAAAATCTGAAACTTTGGAGGGGTTTCAGTTGTGGGTTTGCAAAGGGAGGTAAGATCCATAAGTCAGCCTGTGCTCAGGTGGAACAGTGTGGCTGCTCTGGATGAAGCTAGATGGCATTCTGCTACTAATATAGGTGCCTGGAGCAGGGCTTAGGGCAAATGCTATGCTGCAACCTGGCTTTTTACATGCATGACTCCTGAATTTCCATGGGTAAAAAATGGGGTGAACATTCCTAAGAGAAAGTAGGTTGACTTGATTTTTGAGTACTCTCTTAACAACGTTTGTGTGGAAGGAATCTTCAAGGTTCCTCCATATTCTTCCACATCTTGTTTTGCTCTAGGGATAATGTAGCAATGCTGTTTACAAGTCTGTGCTGTCCTTTGCATCTGAGATATTAAAGATGATAATTAATGAGCTTTCTTTCCAGTCCCTCCTTCCTCTTCATTTGTAAGCCTGCCAGAACAGTCATGCAGTACTTATCAAATTGGTGCACTAAGAATTAGCTCGTATTTTCAGGGTCAGCTTGGAAATTATTTTCCTTTGTGTTATGAACTTCCTAAATACAGTCAGGAAATTTTTGGGGTCTTGTTTAGCTCTCTTAACATGCCCATTTACAGGTTTCAATGAAAAACCTACTTATAAGTAAGGCTGTATTCACTACATTCTTTAGAGTATGAAGGGAAGAATATGTGAATATGTTGGGCTTTGTAGGTAGTCATAGGCTTTTTCTACAAATAGAACTAAATGGTTACACCTAAAATGAGTCCCAGATTTCAAGTTCTAAAAATGATGTTTTATCTTGCAGTGCTAGTGGAACTAGAGACCCAGAGCACTAAACTTAGTACCATAAAATTCCACTTAGACTTCTGAATTTAAAAATATAGTGCGTTACTATTCAAACCTTGATATCAGGATCAGTAGTGTGGAGGCAGTAGGTGATTCCACACTCCTCAGAAAGACCTACCACTTGTCCAGGTGGTCTGTGGATGAGAAGGAAATGTCCCACCACATCACAAATACTACAATTTTGAGGGTCTAGGGGCACTGGTGTCACAACCACATGCATCCTGGCTGGATCCAAGAGACAGTTACAGTAATTTCATATGTATAAGGTGCACCTTTTTGACTGAAGTTTTGATCCAACCCTGGAAGTGCACCTTACAGGCCAGTGCACCTCATATATGGACAAAGTTCGGAAACCTGGCAACCTGGAAGTGCGAGCCAGGCGGGCGGCCCCTGCCGTGGCTCCAGCGTCCCTGCTGCAGCCTCTGGGGCGCCACCGTCCCTGCGTTGGCCGCTGCAGCCCCACGCTTCCTGCCACGGCCGCTGAGGTCCTGCGGTCCCTGCCACTGCCATGCGGCCGGGCAGCCCCTGCTGCCATGCAGGCAGCCATGGCCGCTGGCGCATGGGCCCGTGGCACGGGTAGGGTGCCTGGGGCTGTGTTTAAAGGCTATGCCAATCTGTGAAAACTGTTTGCAAATTGAGCACCTGACAGTACTCTGTTACTAATTCGTTACTTTGTTGCACACTAATCCTAGCTTAAAAAAAAAAAGTGCGCTTCATAGGCGGTGCGCCTTATATATGGACAAATTCCGTGGACTTCCGGTCACTCGGAAGTGCACCTTATAACCCAGTGCACCTTATAAGTGTGAAATTACTGTAATTTTCTTTCTAGTAGTTAGTATGATACTCTATTTTGGACTTATTTTTACCTTGAATTAAAATTACAATGAAGACCCTCTATAATTTATTATCCAAGCTACTGTGAGTGTCATCTTCTCATGGAAAGGTTTGGATTGGAAGGGACCTTAAAGATCATCTCATTCCAAGGCCCTCAACATGGACAGGGACACCTCCTACTAGGCCAGTTTGCTCAAAGCCCCATCCAACCTGGCCTTCAGCACTTCCAGGGATGAGGCACCCACTTTTCTGGGCAAGTTGTTCTAGAACCTCACCATCTCACAGTAAAGAGTTTTTCGTAATATCTAATCTAAACCTGCCCTCTGTCAATTTAAAGTCATTCCTCCTTGTCCTATTACTTCCTGCCCATGTCAAAAGTCCCTCTCCAGCTCTCTTCCCCAGGCAGAACCCCAATTCTCTTGAACTGCCTTCATACTGGAGGTATTTAATCCCTCCTTTTCTCCTGTTCGTAAAGATAACATCCTTGAATGCTAAATTAATTACACTCCAATTCTACTTTTGTGTATTTCCCAATTATTTTTTTTTTAATTAGTCATGTCACTTTAGCTACTCTTTCTTATACCAATATTAGTTGGTACTCTAAATGGTCAAGTTTATCCCTTTTTACAATTAAGAAGTGTTTCTCAATGTCTACATTATATGGTAGATTATTAACTTACTAATTTTTTTCTTTATTAACTTTACTACTTTTCTATCCAGGTTTAGTCAACTTAAAATAACACTTCTAGAATTGCCTTGCTGACTTTAGGAAATTCAGTTTTCCCATGTAATAGTGCCCATAGGTGGCTAACTAAAGATTATCTGAAGCTAAAATGATGGAGAACTGCTAAATCCTAAGTTCTTAAAGGTTTAGCTGTTTTAGAAGACCTGTTGCCATACAAAACAATCCTTTAAGGGGTTAATCTCAAACAGTGTAAGTTTACCATAGATTTCTGAAGGCAGGGGGATATTTGGAAAAGATGAACAGTCTTAAAAGGCTTGTTAAGAATCAGAGATAAATTAGATTTTAAGGAATGCATTAGAGGTGGATCCTTGTGAGAAGGGAATAGGATGGAAGTTAACTTCATGATATTGACATACAAGGAAGAATTCATAAAAACAAAATATACTTGAATATTTTTTGGACAAATTTGAATAATACTAAATTAGAAAGAGAGGTATAACAGTAAGAATTTGATACAAATAAACTCTCTATTTTTCATTCCTCACATCCTTGATTCCTAATGATTCCTAGCTCTATAAAATATAATGAGTAAGTAATGGCAGCTCAATTTCATGCTCTTCAGTAGTAGTAGCTGGGTCTTACTCACAAATGAGAAAGCTTGAAGCCCAAATCTATCCAAAGCTCCCCCTGCAACAGTGATTGTGCATTTGCATTGCAGTTCATGTTTCCTGTTGAGAGCCAACAACCCATTCAGTGACTTCTGAAGTACAAGTGTGTTATTTTTAAAAGCTTAATGGTTCTGTAGTCTGGTAACATATATAATTAGAAAGCTTATATTTCTACATTTAACCTGATTCAATGCCGTTTGCTTCAAAGAAATGTAGAATTTTGTATTCTAGTTGAGTTCTGTCAAAACATGAACCAAAAGCAATGTAGAAAGTGGAATGAAAGCAAGACCAAAATTAACCTGATCTAGTTAGAATCAAAGGCACCTTTTTGTCAGAAGAGACAGGTGAAATTATGAAGAACAGTAACATAATTATTAAATGTGGAAAAATTAGGAACAGTATCACATAAGGAAGGCTATGGCTAATGGCAGCATTTATGATAGGTGCTTGAAAGGTAATGGAGCCTGCAGTGGTTAGCATGGCAATAAGCTAAAGCTAAGCCATTATATTCAAAATACTATGTAACTATAACCAGCAGGTACCCATAAATTCTAAGATTACTGCACAGGATATTTAGAGCTTTCTGAATAGCTGCTTCTTGTTTAACTATAAGAAATACAAAACCCAAACACACCAAAGGGCATCAAGTGTAACTATAACTTTTCTTTGTATTTTCTTTGATTAGTGGGGCAGATTGCTTTTATTTCCCCATTAATATTTTATTTTTCCCCACTAGGTCTATATTTAAATTGGTCTTGATTATGTCACCAGGAATTGTAAGGATGATACGGAAACCAGGAATTGTAAAGAAATACAAATATGATATGTTAAGATATGCAAATGTTTAGCATGTTTCATCCAAGAGTTATGGTTGAAATACGGATTATAACAACTTGTTATGAAGCTTGTGTTAAATCTTTTTTCTTTTACTACTATTCATCCCTGAGACTATCTTAATGATTGAAAAGTAATTCTAACTGTGAAAAATATTTACTTCAGAGTAGTAGTATTTCAGAGTAGCATGTGTATGCGAGGAAAAAGAACAGGGAAAGCATCCACTGCAAAACCAGGATGTAGTAAGTAAAATACAGATATTGTGGGAGGTAAAGCATCTTGCAAATTGTAGGGACAAGAAATTTGGTTTGAGAAACATGCAGACAAAATTCTTAGCTAGTTCTAAATTCCAAGGTGAACTAGCATCTTTCTAAGTAATAGTTCTTTAATAATGGGTCTTGAGTAAACTGCCAAGAAGGGCAACAGTATGTTATGCACTAATAAAAGTATATTGGAAATACATATTAAAAAAACCATTCCTTTTGAAATAGGTTTTCTTAGTTTTAATGGGTAAAATAATCTTGGAAATATAGATGATTCCTCTCTCCTCTACTGGGAAGACATCTGGAGTGCTCTGTCTGGTCACTAGCACAAACTGAAGCCAGTCTAGCAAAGCACATGAAGATGATTAAGGGCTTGCAGTGCCATTCACTGACAGAGCTGGGATTGCTCAGCCTGGAGAAAAAAGGCTCAGGCTTATCCATGTGTACAAATACCTGATGGTGAGATGGGGAGGGAAACAAAGACAACAGAAGATATTTACTGTTGCTTATTTTTATGAGTACCTTTAATGGATGTGGCATGAAAAAGTTAGAAGTCTTGGTAGATGTATGCAGCTCAATTTAAATAATTAAATAATCATAAACAGTGTAAAAGTCATATATGGGCATACTAGGAAGAAAATGCTGCTATGACTAGATTAATGAAAGTGAAAAGACAGTTCTGGAAATTTCTTCTGTGTAACAAAATGTGCCATGATAAAAAATACAAATTTTGCACAACTTCTTCTGCTCCTGAAATGAAAGATTGGAGTGGACATAATCTCCATAAATTGAACTCTTGTTGATGTCCACTATCTCTATAGTAAACACTCTGGTAAGGCATAGAAGAGGGAAGGAAAAAAGCCAGTGATTAGTAACGATGTACACTGTCATAAAAATTTGTTAATGGCAATTACGATACAAATATCTACAGCAGTGGAAAAATTCAGCGGACCTCTGATCAAAAATATAATTAGTAAGAAGTCCAGAATGGACATTGACTATAATCTGTGGTTTTTTTTGCTTTCTTCAATTTTTTTTTAAACCATCCATGTTTACATAATAGTTTGCACACTAATTACTCACAGGTCTCACCTACTTCTTGACCCAGCCATTACAATGATTCAATTGCGTCCTATTAGAGAGCATGAGGCTACATTGTTTTACTGCTTGTTATGTGATCTTATTTTTAGCTCTCATCAAGATGTAATATTCAAACAGTAGCACTCACAGTATTTTTCAGTGTAAAACAGCTCCAACATTGATGTTATTTTATCAAGACCACGTTTGGATAGCAATTCTTGGTTTCCAGCTGAAATGTGCAGTCCTAAGGAGAAACAGAACTTGAATTCTTTAACATTTTCAGCGGCTTGACTAGAGTGCTGCTTTTAGACCATTTCTGATAGAAAAGCACAACAGTACCTTTACATCAACTTAAAAGTTTACAAAAAGAATCATAGCATAAAAGTTTACAAAAAGAATTGCAGTATTCTTTGGCTTGCTTCCTAAGTCAAGCTCTTCCTAAATAGTATGGCAATCCCTCGATGCCTTCAGTGAAAAAAAACCAAGGAAACTTTGGAAATCTGCAGAAACACCTGAAGAATGAACTAATATTCTTTCTGGTTATCAATTGAGGAGAATGTATGGTAAAGGTGAACTTTTGGGTGTGCTGAAAAACTAAAAGAATAGACTGGAATCATGGTGCAATCTGAAAATCTGATACAAAACAGGATTAAAATTAAATAATTTTAATATGTTATTTAGTGACTGTTATACCTTTCAGTATTTACATATCATGTAACATGGAAGAGGATCTTTTTACCATATCCCACAGGAAAAACACTTGAATATGACTTGCCAAAATTGACCTTTACTTACATTGTGACTTTTACATGACAGTATTATGATAAACTGACTCTAGCTTCGGATTTATTACTCAACCCTGACCTTTGATTATAATAGAATATTGCTTTCAACCAGACTAAATAATAATGACTCTGTGAATGTAAGGAACTGGCAGATCTGAGATGTCAATTGCCAGCTCAATTTTCCTTTCACCTGGGATTACAGCATGTCACGGTGCTTTATTGATCTAAGAGTCATTAGAGTTCAGTGTTATAACTCTTCAGTTTTCCATACAGTGCACTGTAAAAGGGATGAAGCATGAACTGGAGCATGAGTCCAGTTGAAACTGGTCAAAATTTGGAATGTTTATTTAATCAGAAAAACATATAGTGATTTTGATTTTTATTCCCTTAAGTTGGAACGTGCAGCCAAAATATCTTTGCAAAGATATTAAAAATGAACCTTATAATATTATTAGTGCAGAGTATTGTCCTGGTTTGGGGTCACCCCAGGACAGATATTTAGTATATACTGGAAAAAAACCTGCTCTTGAGATTTAAGTTATGGAAAGTTAGCTTTGAAGTTACAGGAATACTTCAAACAATAACATTGTTGCAATTACATTGCACTCCTATTTAGTATGGCATAGTAAAATACTTTTATTTCATGATTTAATGTAACATTCATTTCTATTATAATATAATAATTATAATTATTCACATTATATATTATAGTTCAAAGAAACTTCTTGATAACTTCTTGTGGGGCAGTGAGGTCAATAGATTTTTATGATATGATTTGATTTAATAAAATCAATATCTGTTGTTATAAACTGTTTAGGTAGTCAGAAAAATTTCAACCAGCTGTGAACTAGAGTATAACAATGAATAAAGGCACTTTCTTGCAACTTCCACTCATGCTTCAGAAGAATTTATGTATTGTAATGTCTTTTAAGTGGTGCAGCAGCTGGGTGTGGCCTTGCTTTTCAGATAGGGACTGAAATAAGTAGGATTCTTCCTTTAGAAAGGACTGTGATTATAATCCCATCGAAAATTGTGTTATTGAAATAATAATTAATTTATGTAACGTACATAGAAATAAAGAGCTTAACATACTATTATTTTATGCTATTGATGGCAGGATTCTTCTGGATGCCAAAGCACATCTCTGCTGCATTCAGGACTCAAACAATTTTCACTATAAAATTATGGAACAATTCATGTTGGAAAGGACCTTGAAGATCACCAAGTTACAACCTCATTGCCATGGGCAGGGACACTTCCCACTATACCAGTTTGCTCAAAGCCCATCCAACCTAGCCTTGAACACTTTCGGGGATGGAGCATCTACTGATAAGGACAGCAGAATACAACAGTGTTTTACTCACTTGGTATAGATAGTAGAACAGTAGAACAGAACAGCACAGCTTTAGAGAAATAAATAAAGTATGCAAACAGAAATTATACAAAATGCAAGCAGAACACCAGCTCAGCTCTGCAAGGCTGACAAAGCAGAAGTTATGCAGAATGATGATATTGCAATCAATCAGAAGCAGGGGTCAAGGAACAGCCACCTAAACAGGACACCCAACACTGAACACAGACCCCCAAAGAACCATATAAGGAAGGACTTCTGAGTTATGGGTCAGACTTCTGTTGTAAGGGTGTGACTATGTCAAATAAAGTCAAGGAAATGAGGTAGCTAATGCATATGTAATCAGTGTGTATGATAAAACCTCTGTCCCAACACTTGTCGCACTCAAATGGAGGAAGGATCCCCCAACTGGCCAGTATGCTGTAGTAAAGAACACCCACTTTCTAAAAAAGTTTCTAGAAAGTTTCTATCTGGCTGATACCACAAGCTCCCTTGGCAACCTGTTCCAGTGTTTCACCACCCTCACAGTAAAGATTTTTTTCTGTATATCTGACCTAAGTTTCTTGTCTTTCAGTTTGAACTCGTTCCTTCTTGTCCCATCAGTACAGCTCCTTGGCTTCCTTCAGACACTGGAAGAGTGCTATGAGATCTCCACCAAATCTTCTTTTCTCCAGGCTAAGCAGCCTCAACTCTCTCAGCCCATCTTCATACGAAAGCTGCTCCAATCCTCTTATGAACTTCACTGCCTCTCCTGGACTTGCTCCAACTGTTCCACATCCTTCTTATGTTGGGGATACCAGAACTGTATGTATGCTCATAAAGCTGTTAGTTGTTGCATCTTACAACAGCTTGTCATATATTTCTGCCTACTCTACTGCTGCGTGGATGTCTTCTTTATCCAAATTATTTTGAGGTATTTGCATTCATTGAGTATGTGACTTAAGTGGGTAAGTATCCATAACATAGATATGGATATAGACCTATTTTAACAAGGTTATTAATATCTTCAAGAAGATGTAGTGTTGAATTGTTTTACTTATTCAGTGAAATTCTATTAACAGTGAAAAAAGAAAGAATGTCTCCATAGATTAGTAGTGGTTTTGTGGTTTAATATTTTCTTCAAATGAAATACTTATTGGTGGGGTGCTTGGGGGGGGGTGATATTTTAAGCAGTTTTGTGTGATTATTTTAAGCGTATATTTTTCCTTTCTTATTGATGGTGGATGGAAACATACTTTACAAGCTACCAAAACAACTTAATAAGAATGGAGGTGAAATAAAAACATTGATGCTGTCTTACAAATAGCAATCTAGCAATCTCCTTCAAATTCACATTTGTTAAAATCTAATTTTGTAATTATTATAGTTGAAGGTACTGCACATAATATTTTATGCTTTTAAACCTCATTCAAAAATTCATGGGTAGTCATTGAACTGTTTACAGCAGATACAGGGTTTTACTTGTTTGATGGCAGCAACAAGGTTAGCTTTAAAACGTTTGTGTTAAACGTCCTTTCTGGAAAAAAAAATCAGCATGTAATGCATTGAAAACAGCCATCAGTCATCAAAATGATCCTAGAAAAAAATCCAACAACTATTGTTCACTTTATTTGACTGATCTGATGAGGCCAGTATGCCAGAAGCAGTTTTTATTCCAAGAACTCTAACCTTCATCTCACTTAAAGAAAAAAGAAATTAAACAAATCAGTTGTCATTTTCAGCTCTTTGGAAGACTCTGCATCTTATTTTACAAAGCAAATACTTGTTCCTGCTATGATAGAGGAAATAAAAATGCAACTTCTGTCTAGAAATTACTGTGTAGCTTATTTCTATTTTATGAGCATTTCTTCCCCCTGACTGAGAACGCAGCTTAATTGCTCAATAAAAGTGGAAGGTTCTAAGACAAAAAATCTACTATAAAATTAAATGAGATTTAAAAAATGTATGCTAAACAATGTGTCAGTTCATTGCACCAGAGCTGGTGGCTTTGGGAGCTGAGAGGGTCAGATTCATTAAAGCTGTATTGATGTCAGACGAAGTTGAGGCAGCCTTTTGTACTAAGTTTAGAGTGTATTCAAATTCAGTAAAACTGACACAAAAATTTTGTGGAACTGATCGCTACTGGGGATATGAGGTCTTTATTCACAGATAACCACATCTTCCCAAATGAAAGAAAAGTCAGATTGCAACATTTTGTTGTTTGGGCTCTGTGATGTTTTTTTGTGAATTTATTGGACAATGACAAGGTAGACAAACTGAATTCTCCCTGCATGCACTGCTGTTCAAAATTAGTGATGAAAGACTGTATGGCCTAAGTTTTAAAGCTCCTGAGGAGAAGATGCTGGAGATGCACCAGGGGAAGGATTTTTGCCTGCAGCATTCTTAGAGATTCACAGATTTGTGAATAAAGGCAGTGCCTGACAGCTCAAGAAGCTGGCACTCCACAAAAACTCCTGTTAGCTATTGCATTCTCTTCATTAAGCACTTGGTATTTTTTCTGTGCTGGAAGAAATGCTTCAGCTTCTCTGACCTTCAAACCATAACCAGGGCATGTTTTCACACCAATTCCAGCATCCTGTCAAAACAAGAGTAGTTTTAAGGGACTGTGACCAAGCAGAGGTCAAAGGAGCAGCCCAGGACTGCTGTCCAGACAAAGTTTTCTCCTTGCTCTGCTTGTGGAGGAGATGGACACTTCTGGTCCAGGTGGGTCTGTGGTGGCAGGAGCCTCCTGGCAGGCTGTCAGCAGGGAGCAGCACTGCAGAGAGCAGATACTGAGGAACCATTGTTGAGACAGTTTGAGGTCGAGCAGAAGATTCCACTTCTATTTTGATATAAAATCAGAAAACTTGCGAGTGATTGCAGTTGTGATGTTTTTTAGAATTACTTATATAAACCAAGGCAAAAATCAGGGATTTTATAAGGCAATGTGATATTAAATTTCAAATTGTAAATCCTTTTCCTAATCTTCACTAGGATTAAGGCATATAGATGAATTAAATATTAGTGACATATTCGCACATATTTGCTTTCAGTTTTTTAATATATATATATCACTGTCTGATAAATCCTTGCATCACTAGAGAGCCTAAAACAGCCTGCTTCTAAAGCTGAAGCCAAATGGACTTCATTACAGTGGAAATAGCACACTTTTTTTTTTTTTTTTTTTTTTTTTGTTCCACTGTTAAATCTGTGCCTCATAGATTTCTTTCTGGCACTTTTCTTATTCCATACCAATAAATCCAAATTGAGTATCAAGTTAAACTCACTGGCCCTACCATCATCCTCAGGGAGACAGGACTTTTTCTTACAGGTTGCACCCTTCAGTCTCAGTCATAGTTGTGTCAGAGAACTATAAATATTTACAGGAATATGCTGTCAGAATCTCTCACAGTTCTTTTAATCTGTTATTAAAATTCATTTTTGTAGATATTTCATGAATTTATGGATTTCCTCCTTGATGAATGGTTACATCATAACACACAGCTGAGCAGGAGGTGGAACAAATTTTGAGTCACTGACTGACTCAGGGTGAAACATTTACCAGTGAGGAACAGTTACTTGGACTTTGGTTACTCTGTTTGATGCCTCTGTTCTGAGATTGATTCTGTTTCCAGATGGCCTCTGAATATTTGCAGGGATAGAAATACATGCATCAAGCATGTGGGAAAATTCCTCTTCAAGTAATGGAAAAGGAGAAAAAGATCCCACTTGGAAAAGCTCTGCATAATGATGACTATTTTCTTTCTCCCCAAAAAGAGAAAGATTAGATCCACTTTTTGTGTTGCAAATGTAAAATGCCAGTAAAAGCAAGGTCAATTTTCACTTTATGCTTACGGTTACTCTAACATGCATTTTATACCCAAAAGAAAAGAAAGAATATTTATTTTCATTTATGCTTTTTAGAAACAATAGTTTTGAACAGTAATGATCTGGTGTTGCCATTCCAGAGCAGAGAAGTGCTGCTGACTTGTACAGGAGTTCTCAGATTGCCACCAAAAAATTCAATTTTTGATTGATCTGTTGTTTTTTCTCCTTCTAAATATTTCATTTTATGTATAAAAAGGTGATGGCACTCATTTTTCTAGCTACTACTAACACTTCAGAAAAACCCAAAAACATCTCTCTTGCTTTGTTTTAGAATCTGGCACCTTTCGTTCAAAAAAAGAAGGCTTGTTATCCAAACATTATATGGATGTTAAAACTATTATGTTGATTTTTAGAATTATGCTTTTGGTTTTTCTGCATATATATATATGTCAAACCCTTGCATCACTGAAGAACCTAAAATACCTTTGGATCTATGTAGGCCAAATATTTTCCTTCTCTGTTCAACAGTCCCTAGTTGGATCAGGGAATTTTAATAGCTCTTGATAAATGTTTATATACAAAGACATGGTTTAGATTTGCCACTGGGCTTGTAGCCAGATATTTATTTTTGATTATTTTTCCATTATATTTTTTACATATTTTTGAGAGACAGGTCAGTTAAGTATTTATTAGTGTAATAAGATATGATTGTACTACAGGCATCTGAGTAAGAGGTGTATACTTTCCAGCACAGAGCCTTTATTAAGAAATACTCTATTCAGATTCTCTGAATAGATGAATAATTCAGAATTTCAAACATTTTTGAAATAATATTTGAGTAACTCAGTGTATTGCCAAAAAATTCTTTCACCCTCTTTGATATTCCCAAGTCTTTTGGTTTCTTGGCACACCCAGAAAGCTTCACTGTGAGTGATCAAGGTTGTGAATGACTTAAAACATTGTGGGAATTACCTTCTATCCTGATAAAATCATATGGTAAGTAATGCACTCATTCATTTTGAATAAACTTTCAAAATTTGAAGTTAGTTGGCACTGATTCTCCCATAATGTCATTTTCTTAAGCAGCCTCAGTACTCAGTCTGAACCAATTTGCCATGCTTTTTGCTGCATAAATTATTAAGAAGTACTTTGATGTTTTATTTCATTTTAGAAAATATCAATCAAGTTGGAAGAAACCCTACTGTTTTTCAATATATGGCACTCAGCAGACACAAGTGAAGAAACTTTATTTTGCTCTGCTGAGACTGGGTCAGTCAATGAAGCAGACAAAGTATTGAAGAGCTAGCCACCTTCACCCTAGAGCAGAGAGAGATAATGCTTTGTTCTTGGCTGTTGTATTTTATGTAATTAGGATATATTTTTTCAATCATTCCAGATGCATTCAAGTTGTAAGTGGCTCTGGACGCACACAGTGAATTATTATACTGTTGGCCTATACTGGAAGCTTTATGAGCTGTTCTGCATCCTGATTTGTTAGAGGAAGATGAAACCCCATAAAAGTCAAGCTGAAAGCTACAAAAAACATTACTGCTTTGTTTTTCCTATTTATGAAGCACTGAACTGTAGAGTACTCTAATGATAGCTTGTATTAATTTTAACAAACTTGAAAATCTTGCTGACTAGTCTAACATTTAGGTGCTTTTTCATTCTCTTTCTCATAAACCTTTAGCTGGAGGCACTACATTTGTTATGTTAGTGTAAGTAGATAATTACAAATAATAGTAAAATGATACACTGCCACTGGTTAAACTGGGAGACTTTTAAAAGTTTCATCCCACTCAGCTACAAAAAAATTAATTTAAATTAAAATATATGGATTGTGAACATATCAGATTTATTAACACAAAATCTTTTTTTTTTTTTTATGCTGCTTTTTAAATAGCTTAGAGCTTCAAACCTGTTCAAAAAATATAGAAAACATTCTGTTTCCTAAACCTGGCATTTTCTGGTTCTTGTTTTCTACTTGCACCTGAACACTGGAATTTGCCTTCAGCAACTATCCATGGAATTTGGAGGAAAACAGTAATCCCTCTTCTCACAGATTGTTTTTAACTAAAGGTTAAACTGGGTAGCAGTTGAAATTCAGGTGATGCTGAGTTGTCTGTTGGAGGTGATCTTTAGCCTTTTGTAAGCAGGGCTTTACTTTGCAAAGGTATGGGGGATGTGTTGTAGGGGGGATAGGTTATAATGCCTGATGGGTTACACTGAAGACCTGAAGAAGAGAACACTAAAGAGGGAATAATAAGTGTTAGGAGAATAGCATGGGCACAGCAAGTGTCTCTGCTTCAGATAAGTTCAGGACATGGAAAAAACCAGTTGGTTCATTCAGAACCTGAACATGCAGCTGCATCTACTAATGCTTAAAACTTTATTTATGCCTCAGCAGAAAATATTTTATATATGTCCTGTAAACATTACAGCTCTTAATGCTTTCTTTGGCCTTTGTTCTGAATTCCATTATCCTGTGTGAAATTCATCCTGGGAGCAGACATTGGGCACAACATTACATGAGACTCAATGAAGTTGTTATAGTAAAATTTAATGGGATATGGACTATGTGCTGGTCCTTTTCCAAGGATGAATGTTACCCTTTTTTGGCATGCATTT
The DNA here is from genome assembly GCA_009812075.1 of Sialia sialis. Lineage (NCBI taxonomy): Eukaryota > Metazoa > Chordata > Aves > Passeriformes > Turdidae > Sialia > Sialia sialis. Next base: position 3,973,443 of record VRYO01002355.1, read on the forward strand.
CTGATTTCTTTCTTTGTGAAAGCTCCTCTATTTCTGTTAAGGTGTTCTTATGCTCCTTAGAAATTAATACATATTTTAGTCCTTTATTAAAATGTGCCAAGAATACTAGCAACAAGGTAATGCCTTTTCTATTCTTTTATCTTAGTGAGACTACCTGCAGAAAAAGAAAAAAGAAGGAGATACAAATTCACTGGCACTTCATAAATATTATTTGTAAATAATATCCACAAAATCATAATCCTCTTTTTTTTTCCCTGCCCCATTTTAAGATCAGCATATGCCCCAGGGGGCCTTACAAAAATTGGAAATAGGAACACTTTCTTTTATTTCCATGCTATGCAAAAAATTAATCAATATTGCAGCACTGTAGTTTTTTGATCCCCTGACTTTATCATGCATGGAGAATGCATATTGCATCCAGAGGTGCTTACTAAGCTTATCTTCATATGATTCTTGATAAAACTGAGAATATCCTGTCTTAAATCAAGAAATGGGGATGTATTTTACAGTACAGTAATTTCACGAATATAAGTCGCACCTTTTTCATTGAAGAATGCAGCCTTCCCCCCTAGTGCGGCTAATCATCGGGTGCAGCTTATTTATGCACAAATTCCAGCGAAATGCTAACCCGGAAGTGTGAGCCGGCCAGGAAGAGAGCTGCCGTGGAGCTGCTGTGGAGCTGCCTTGGAGCCGTGGCCAGGCGGGCTGGGGGCAGGTGGGGAGCGGGCTTCGCGCCCCGGCGGCACCCCCCCTGCAGCGAGCCCCCGCGCCCCGGCAGCGGGCGGGGCAGCGGGGCCTCAGCAAGCGGCGGCGCGCAGACTCGCTGCAGTGGGGGCACCGTGGCAAGCGGGGGCTCGCTGTGGGGGGAGCACTGCCGCGGCGCCGGGGCCCGCTGCCAGTTGGTGGCACCACCGCCACTGAGCAGGCGGGGGCCGCGGCAGCCAGCACCAGGGGCGGGAGTGCCGGGGCCCGCGGCACAGGGAGGGCGCCTGGGGCTGCCTTTAAAGGCTTCGCTGGTCTATGAAAACTGTTTGCAACTTGAGCACCTGACACCAAACCCCGCGCTGGCGCGATTCTGTTACTGACTCATTACTTTGTCACACATGGATCCTCCCTTAAAAAAGAAAAAAATAATAAAAATGCAGCTTATGTATGGACGAATCCTGTGGTCTACCCGGCTACCCGGATATGCGGCTTATAATCAGGTGCGGCTTATAATTGTGAAATTACTGTAATCATTTTCAAAACATCAAGCTACAGAATTCACTTTTACAGTCTGCTTAGCACTGACCTAGCAATACTTTTGTATTATAATTTAATATTTTGCTGTCTTTTTCATCTGTAGCAGTAATTTTTAAATATTTTTTTCATACAATAAGTATTTATGCAAGTTTTTATACATATTCAGTTCTCTGTATGCTTCATGGAGGTCACATTTTCAAGGACAGCTGATAGTTCAGAAAATAATTCCTACGCATATACACACACACACTCAAGCACAGATGTTATATTTATGACATGGTTAATTCTGATATAAACAGAAATCAAGTATATTGAGTGAAAGGGAAATTTTAAGGCTAAAGAAAAAATACTGCAGTTGTAGTCCTTGCATTAGGATAAGAAACAGTAACCATATGCAGCTTTCTCCAGTTATTAAAATAGCCTAGTGTTAGAACTGTGTAAGCAAATGTGAATTGCAAGACAGGAGTAAGGCATATGGCAAAGTCGTTGAATATCTTATTGCAGGAGTTGTAAACTGATTTCACTTTAGGTCAGTTACTGGCATTCCCCAGAACTCAAACCGTAACTTCAACAATCCTTCTTTAGCAATATTCTTCACTTGTCTCAAAAATGGTGCATTATTTAGTAATATTTTTAAAAAGGAAAAAATGCACTTGCATTTTTAAAGTATTTTTAAGAGGCAAAACCAAAAAGAAAGCTCTTTATATCAAGCTAAATAAATGACTGGAAAAAGAGAATGTGGTTGCTTTCCAACTTTTTTCTTATGCCACAGCTTCAAAGCGTGATTAACTGGTTGTTACACTGTGCAATAAATAGGCTTCAATTGAAGAAGTGTTTAAGTGGCTGTTAACACTTTAAATTAGTCAGTGTGTACCTCACAGCCAGCTAGAATTCATTTTTGTGACTGCAAAGGGCCATCTCTGTCACCTTCTACTGCAACATATATACACACTATTCTCTACAATACCTTTAGAATAGCTCTAAAGTGATCTCCAGGGACTATGCTTGTCATGAGTTAATTACTGTCCTGTGCTGTGTGAAACTCTTGACTGCTCTTCCAGTTTTAGGATATCCCAGGAGAATAATCATTGTATAACAATGTCTTTTCTATTGTGATTTAATATCTTCTTAATATCTTCTTATGCTGATTGACAAAACAGTCAAAGATGAAATTAATTTATCGTGTACCAGTAGTTTCATGGCACAGTTTGAAGCAAAAAGACATTGGGTAATGCTGCTCAGAGCTGTACAACTGTCCTCCTTTCTGAAATCAGGCTTCAGCTACCTACATTTAAAAGGTATGAAACATGACATCTGGTAAGCTCATTTTTTTCAGCCACATTTTGTAATCAGATCTCACCAGATACTTCCTAGCTGCTCAAAGCATAGCTGCTGATATGGTTATTAGATCTTTACAGATCTATGGTATATAAACACATAGGCGGAGAAAATGCTGATATTCAGCACCTGAGCAATTCACAGTTTGGGTCTCATTGTGGTTAGTTCACCACTGCCAGATGAGGTTGGGTTGTACAAAGCAATCCAAATCCCCAAATATGAGAGGGGGTAAATCAGGAGGAACTGTGCAGGCTGACTTCACTGAGCAGTGAAGGAGAGGGAAACTGCTGAGGAAACCTCTGGTCATGTGTAATTTTCCTGGGAGAATGATACAACTGCTTCTCTTAGGCTCTGTGAGGGTATTCATCTAAAACTTGGAAGACAGATTCTGGGGCTAAAAAGTTACTGTTCCTAGCCACTGCCACCAGCACTAAAGTTTAGGTTCACACACCAGCATTTCATGGAACAGTTTTTCACCTTCCTCCCCTCCCAGCCTCTGTGGTGCCTAGGGGCCCAGAACAGCATCTCTTCATTCAGGGGAAAAAGCCTGCATTATTTTGGAAGATTTAATAATATATTTTCACAAAAACCCCCAAAACCAATGCCTTAATTTTTATTTCTTATGTAATTTAGCAAGGAAGCATATGAAAACACGTCTGGATACCACTTACATCATTGTTTGATTTATTTTGAGAAAAAAATAAAGTTACATGAAAGTTTCTGATTTCTCACTCTCCAGATGAAGAAGAGAGAAAAGGAATAATATACCAATGATTCGTGATGCAGTTTTTATTTGCCCTTAATATATTTATGAAAATCTTATCTTTATTTCCCCTTTTTGTTCTCATATTATTTGATTTGTGGGGAAATTATTAAAGAAATTACATACACAAAAGCAGCCCATAACTGCAGAATACTCAAATTGATGAATGTGAGCCATACCCAGTGTGATATTTAACAGAAATGAAAATATGAAGGTACTACAGTTATATCTCTTATTTTTTTTCCTCTTCATTTGTTCTATTATTAAATGAAAGGAAATCTGAATATGATGTATCTTGACAATGGACTCTTACCTATGGAAACACCATTTAGTGTTATTAAAATGTGAATTATTCTTGAAATTGAATTTTTTTTCAATACTAAAACAATGATTGATGTAGACAATATTCCCTTGATAATTCACAGAAAATACAGTAACAGTAAATTTCTAAATGCAATTAAGTTGTCTTTCGTTAACATTGAAATTACAAGCAAAGAATACTTATTGAATTAATAAAAGTGATACATATATAATTGAGATTGAGGTAGAAACTAATATAAACTGAATTAAAATGCATTTTTACATATAATAAACGTCTAATAATAATTCTACTTGGTTATCACAAACTCAATCTATGCACCTTGATGCAGATATGAAAATAAATATTTAGGTTAAGTAATACTAAGTTAATGTACTCAATGATCTTAGAGGTTTTTTTCCCAACCTCAGTGATGCTATATCACTGAAAATTCATGACAGAAAGGGAGTTTTATAACTGGAAAAGCCAGCCCAGTGCTTCTTCATGCTTTACAGAGTGGCTTCTCTGTTTTCCATGTAGAAAATAAGAACTTTTCACCACCTTATTGCTACGTTGGTCTTCATCTGTGTAAGATCATAAAGATCTTAAAGAAGGTCTCAGGTGCTATGGTAACAGTGACTTACGAGCCTAATGAATCATTAAAAATCTCTTTATCATTTGAAGAAAATGAAAAATGTATTTGCTTGTAGAGACAAAGAAAATTAAAAGAAGGCCGAAAAAACCTGGAAAGATGATGTACACAAAGCAAAGACAAGCAGAGAATGTGAAACAGGGTTGTGGTGACATGCAGTGAAGAGTTTTATAGATAATTTTAAAAGAGTGACTTGCAAAATCAACTTAAAAGCAGGAATTATATAAAGACTTCCCATTGTGGTCACGAAACAATTTGCAATACTTTGGCAATACATATTCTCCAGTTGTTATATATTTTACAGAAAAAAAAGTTTAGAAAATACTCTTTTAAATTATTTCTACCACCACTTTTTTGATTATTGGTACCTATTCTCAGTTATAAAGACTTAGTGCTCAGTATGGGAGGCAAAATATACATACTTTAGAGATCTCTGAAATTGAGGTGGAAGATATCCCTGCTCATGGCAGATGCATTGGACCCAGATAATCTGTAAGAGATGTCCTAACCCAGGCCATTCAATGACTCTGATGATTCTATGAAAATCATCAATTTTACTGTAATAATCCAAAGTTTCCTACCTCTTTATAGGTTATAAAAGGGAGCTTCTTGTACTTTTGGGGACTTAGACTTCTTTTATTTCAATTACTGTAGGTTCAGTGCCAAATATTTCCCTAATGTTACTAGTTTAGGATTGTTTCATGGAGAGAAAATTCCCTGTATGAAAGCAAAGTGCTTTCTTTCAAAGAGTGTAGCTGTTTGATGCTATTACAATTTTATACCATACCTTTGTCAAATTTTCCTAGAAAGCTTCCTAAAGGGTGTTTCTAAGTAAATTACGTACCTGTTGTGTGCATATATATGAATATTATTTCTAGATAAATAGTGGCTCTGAAGTCCTGCTCTGTTTCATTCTGGAATTCCAAATAATCTGCCTAAAGCAGTGGTTTCTATCCATGCTCAGGCTTCTGGCATAAAGAGAACCAAAGTGCAAGAAAGGCTTTACTTCTCTGAGACTCTAGGTTTCCCTAATTTGTTCCCAACTACTCCACATTGATTTACCCAGATGAAGAGATAACAGCAGTTTTGCCAGTGTTCGATGGGATCAAGGCTTCTCACCAAACCACTGCCCATAATTCAATGGCACAGTGTCAGTAGCAGAAAAACCCCAGCCTTTTTTTCCCATACAACTTGCCTGCATCTTTGCTTTCTACTTTCTACTTTTTTATAACATAAGTGAAATATGCACACCTGAGCATCCCGCTGTTACAGTTGGCAAGCCTCCACTTGCGCAAGTTATAAAGGTGAAGGGTTACAAATTAACACCATCATACTGGGGAAGTGATTCCTGTGTTCTTTTTTTATCATCATTCCAAGTTTCTTCAAGGGTAGCAAAGCATAAAACTGTTTTTGTTCTCTTCTGGATGGTAGGACTGACCTTCAACCAAATATTTAAGGAACTCTGCGGAGCCTGATGTGCTCCACGCTGCATGATTTGATGGGAAGGAAGCCTGCCTCTACAGGAGGGCATCGAGAAAGTAAGATAAAGCAGCACTCTGAAAGGAGCAGCAGCAGGACATATCTCAAAATATTATCAAAGGAAAAGTGTTTTCTTAAAGGGCAGCACTCTCTGTTGCAGAGGTAATACATTTGCATTGCAACATTTTAGAAGGTGTGTGATATTCAGTGTGGTACCATGGCATTCAGACAAAATGCCACACAAAAAAAGAGAGTTTTATAACCTATTGTATGTCTTTAAAACTGCTTGAAAGTGTATCTGCCACTATGAAAAACTTCAGCAGCTTAAAGAGAATTTCTGCAGCTTTTTTACCCAAACAAAAAACAATTTCTTTCCCCTTTAAAGGAAGGGACACAGATAAGTAGTAGAAGTATTGGCTGGAACTTTAACTATAGATGTTGTATGAAGCAGATGTGGTGACAGCACGTTGTAAAAAATACTTCTTTCCAGTCCCATTTATTTTCTTGAGAATGTACTTCTGAAGGAGACATCTAGGCTCTTACATATAAACATCAGGAACAATATTTTTAAAGAAAGAATTAATAACACTTACTTTATATTTTGATAGTTACACACATACTGTCATATAATATTTTAGTGTGCTTTTATAAAATGTTTGAATGTTCTATTATTATCATACTTGAATGTATAACATCAAGACTGAAGGCAAGGGAATGTCAGAAGAAATAAATTATGAGAATGAAAAATTACATAAAAGTAGCCTTCTAAGTAAGTAACAGTCAGGCATGGCACTGGCATATGTCAAAACATATAATGATTATCATGTTCAAATTCATATCTGAATTATGCTATTGAGTAACTGTGCCATTAACCCTGTACCTTGTCTGAATGTTGTATATTCTTTCCCCCAGATTTAGCCAAAATTGTTTGCATTACTCTGGGCTTCAATTGTAAAATGTTTATGATAAAATGAACATAAACATCTGAATTTAAATGATGTGCATACCAGGTGTCCTGATTAAAAAAAAAAAGGCTAATCCTCTCTCCCCCACAGAATAAAAACTCACCTTCCTCATAATAAAAACTATAGCCATGACTAGATTTATTAAAAATATCAACTGAATGATTGCAGTTATTAACAAACACATTCCACCTTCAAAATCCAAATGCAAATATATCATATGAGCTCTTAGCTGTCCTGGTTTATTTGAGCATGATTTGATTGCCTTAACATTCTCTTCAGCCCAAGTGCTGTAGGATAAGAAAAGTATCAATACAGTTGCTGATGGTCCTGCTTGTCAGAGCAACAGTTCTTTACTGCTGAATCCCACCTTGGACAGGGGCCACTCACAGGTGCATAGGGAAAACACACTGAACATATATCTAGAGTAAAGGCATGATCCTTCAGTATTTCCTCCAAAAGTCAATAATTTATATTTCATTACAATTTTTTCCCATGTCATATACACTAGCTTTTGATGGATGTTCTTTTATTACTTCTTTAATCATTTCCCATCCCATTTTGGTTACTGATAAATGCCATGATGAAGTCATATGATTTACAATTGCTATTTTCTTTGACTTGATTTAAATCTGTTACTTGATAGTTTAAGGGCATTAGATAGTTCAGGTGTTTCAGCATTAGAAAGTGAATAGTTTTTTTTCCCCACTTATTCAGAGCCCTTATAAGCTCATAGTGTTCTCTATCAGATTCTCTCCAAGTCATCTCTATTTCAAAGTGAATAATACATAGCTGCCTATATATTTTTATATGGAAGCTACTCAATGGTTTGCCTCATCACTCTTTTTTTTTGATATCTAGAGGCTTTAATTATAATTTTTTTTAATTACTAATTGAAGTGTGTGTAACAGAATTTATCAATTTTCTTTGAGCATTGTTGCAAAATAACCTAAATTCCTCTAGGAAGATGAAATTCCAGCAGCGAACTCCCTTTCCTCTGGCAGTAAAGCTGATTGAAAGTATAAGTAATCTACTTAACATGCTGGCAATTTCACATTGAAATATTGAGCAAATATCACAAGATCTCCATGATTTATTACTATTCAATTTATTGATCTCTTATTGAAAATGATTTATTAGCATGTCTGACTGAAACAATTCCTCAGACTTATCTCCTGTAAAGGTCTGTGTACAAGCTTCCCTTAGCTTCTCTGTATTGAAATGCTCAAATTTTCTTCCCATAGCATTCCTTTCTGTACCTACAGATCTATTCACCCTAAAATCACTGATATTTGCCACGAGATTGTAAGGCCATACAGTTATTGGGAAGAATCTATGCTTATGATAAGTCTGTAAAATTATTAATTGCTTTGGACTATTTACCAAAACATTCCTCAAATCTTTTTTTTTTTTTGTCTTGCATTGTTAATGGTTTCATATTAATGTTATGAAAGGTAATGATTCTCCTGGTCCGATTTATTTGTTAACTTTCCCATCTCTGATTTATTTTTGCTGTAAGATCCTTCTCTTTCATTATAAATGGCCCCTTTTTTCAGAGAGGGGGCTTTTAGATAGGCATTTGCTGTAATGTTATTTTTATTCTGATTGGCTAGTGGGGTGCCTTTATCTATTTTCCATGATCTATTTTACCTTGTCAGCTGCTCTTTTTAATTTCCTTTTTTTTTTCCCAAGCTTCACATTTTTATGTACCACTGCTAATTGAAGGCAAGCAACCAAGAGTAGTTGATACTCTTTCTCATATTTCTGTAAGGGTATAGGTGACTTTCACCAAGTTACTATTTGATGACAGTATTTTGAACCAAATCCTGCCCTTGATGCGGAACTAAGTCAAGGTGGTTTTTCTCTCTTTTTGCAAGTTCTGAAAATAGTTGCTGTAAGCAGCAGTCATATATGACATCAAAAATGTGTTTTAAATTACATACCATTTGACATTTATCCACTTCAGATTATGTTTTCATTTATGGTTTTATTGACCATTTAGAATAAGATATACATTAAGGAGTCTAAGGCTTTCTTCTAAACTAAAAATAGATCAATCAAACTTCTGATCCTGTTTACTTGTATGCAGTGAACCGTAGTTATTACTGAAATGCATCCCAGAATTACTTCTGAATTACCTTAACTTCAAAAGGGACATGTCAAATCTAGTCCTCAGATAAGGAATGAGAAGAATCGGGTTTTTAAATAGGGAGCGAAGAAATTTCTTCCATAAGGTGAAGAATCTGATATCAAGACAACACTTTCAGGCCTATAGTGTGATTATTGGGGTGTCCTGTGCAGGGCCAAGAGTTGGACTTGATGATCTGATGGGTCCTCTCCTACTCCTACTCCTATTCTGTGATTCTAAGAGACATTTTAAAAAAATTTCACCAAAGAGCAGACATGGGGATAGCGCCCATAGCTCTGTGAGAATGAAATAATTTTCCCTCGCAGAGTAATGATGAATATTGCAAAACTTACTGGTTACACAAGACTCAAAATCTTCCCTTTCTCCCCAGACTGCAGGACATAAAATTGCTTTTATGGGGAGAAAAATATAAGCTAAAAATTTGCTTTAATTTAGACTTTTGCCATGAGGTGTATTCTGTAATTTCATGTGACAAGGTTTCAATACAGATAGAAGAAATAACTATTTTCTCACATTACTAAGGTATGTCTCTCATGTGCTGAATCTATGCAGTTGCAGCAAATTAGATTTGTAATAGACTCTAGCATTTTTTCTCTGAAATGGCAAACATATGCATCGTACTCCACGCAAAATGCCATTGTAAATGAAATGGTAAACTAAAGTACTCACTCTGAATTGCCTCTCCATGTAATCTGTAAATTACTTTCAATAATCCATAAAAGGAAACAGACTGTGCCATGCTAAAGGCTTTTTTCTGTATCTGAAGAAGTGCATCTCTGCACTTGCATTTATTCACTCTGGGAAAATTTCCTAATGCTTCAGGGGAAGAAAGGTTTACAGCATCTTATCCTTGTAGTCAGATCTCCAAGATTTCAAGAAAAAGATGTTCCTGTAGCTGTTCAGATAAAGTAGCCTCCCTCTTTGACAGACACTTCTAGAATGAGTAGCTGAAGTCTGGGGAATAGCAGGGCACTACTGAACGGGGAAGAAATGGAAAGTATATCATATAATATCATTCTGATTTACTACATAGCATAATTGCACATTTTATATGAAAAAACTCTGCCAAGTGAAGTGGTGACATTGGGGCCTCTCTTTTAATGATGTACTTGTAGCTCAGAACTCTTTTGATGCCATGCTCAGGGCAGTGTCGTATGTAACATACACGTGCCATAATCCCACCCCTCCAAAGAACACAACCAGGATGCTCCACCAGAAGAGGGGTCTCTTGTAAAGATGCTGTCAGACCTTATAGCTGCTCTATGCACAAGTCACCCTTAGACTTTGAGGGCTACTCAAGTGTTTATATTGAATTACAAAAAATTTTACAGGATCATTGTGAGAGAGAAAAAAAGCAAGTATTTCTCCAGAAATTCTAACAATCATAATATGACAAGTAAGAAAGACAAGTATGGGTGCTTTATGATCCATAGCAGAGGAAGATTTCAACATTACTGATATTTTAGTACAGCTGCTTAACAAGAAACAGAAGAATAAAACTGCATGGCTGAGATTCAAATATAGCTCATAAAGCACAGAGTTTGGATGCTCAGTGAGTTTTGTAGCCCCAGTAATTCTCTCTTGTGTCGTATCAGAAGCCTTAGGCAGTCTTGTCCTATGATGGCAGCTTGTTAGCAAGCAGCAGACCCCAGAAGAAACAAAGGTTTAGGGCAGCTCTGCCTAACTGCCTATGAACTCCAGTTTCAATACAATTCTGCCTAACAAGAGACTCAGTTACTAATTTGATTTGTAGAAGAGAAAACCCTGGCAAATTAAAAGCAGCAAACATTCCTAAGTGATTTGTTGCAAAGTAGAATAAGTGAGTAACTGCTTTAAAGGAATCATATTCCATTAATTTCACACAACAGCGAAAGTAGTTGGATTTTCCCTTGTTTATGGGTGAAATTTTGTAGTTTGAAAATATCCATTATTGGAACTATTGGTAATAAAGATGGTTTACAAAAAATACTTTATTATAGTATTCAATGCTATGCTGTGCCATCACTTGATGTCATTTAAAAGTTGCCATTTAAATAGTAGTATCAGAGTCAGGGTACAAACAAGTCATCATTGTCTCACTCAAAAATGCTTCAGAGTTCAGGAGAGAAATGTATTTAGAAAACAGTAGTAAGATTTTCATGCTTAACATCCTTGCCACACAATTGCAAGGTAAGAAAAATATTTCTTTAATAGATATCTCACAGTCTAGTGAAATAATTGCTCTAACAACCAGATTCAAGATCGAACAACCCAAGCATACTCAAAGTATATTTTGCCAATTTTTCCCCATAAGAGTTTTACAAGACATTATAATAAGAGTTAACTGCAATAGAAGAAATTAAACATGAAAACTGGAACAGATAGGTCTATTCTAGGTTTTGACATATTTCAAAGGATTTGAGAATCCAAGGTGCCTTGACCTATTTGCTGGGTCAGAGTTAAGGCAAAGATTCTCAATAATTCTTGAAATAGCAACATTCTCTTCAAATATAAAAATATAGAAAAAGGAGTACTTCCAGTCATAATGCTAGGTAGAATGAAACATTTGTCTTAGAACCGAATGCTCCCACTCATGATTCATTCCCCACCATATAAATGTTTTTCTCTGCCATTTCCATCACTCTTCTGTAAGCAAAATAAAACAGATGTGTCAATTTTCACATAGAAATCTCTGCATTTGGTAGTCTGCATCATTCACTGTTTTGTTTCATTTTCTTTTTAAAAACTTATTTCCTGTTAAAGCTAAGCTGAAGTTATGAAACTTATTCCCCTTCTGGTAAAAACAGTTTATTAATCTCTACTCACCTTAGCAGTGTCACTACAGTGTAACAATTTACATGAGTAATTTCAATTACCTCATTTGGTTCCAGTTGCACGCCTGCAAACCAAACGCACACCCTGCAATGGGAACCAGATGAACTAATTTGGATTATTTACACAAGTTAAACATGTAAGTATTTTCTGGACAAGCAGCCAATTATACTTAACTATTTCTCACAGTCAGTAGAAATAGCTAAAGTGATTCATAATTATTATATATTTTCTAAACAATTGTGGAAGCAAATCACAAGTTCCCTCCTCAGAGGCTGTTTTGGATCCTAGTATTTGTAAGGTGGTAAGAATTGCTTTAGGGCCAAGTAGCCGAGGAATAGCAGCATTCTTCAGACATGCATATTTCTATTTACTAGTCACTGCAACACAAGAATAAATCAAGAGAATAGAATACAAGAATAGAACAGTGAGAGTTGATGGTGTCCACTTTTAAAATATACTCTTCTTGATAATCATTACCCACCAGAGAGAGCTCCTCTGGAAATAATTGAAAAATAGTGTAATTGTGAATTTTGGCATCAAGATATAATTCTTCCTCACCTTGAGCCTAAAGGAATAGAGATGTTTTAGAAGCATGTGTACTGAAGTGAAAGATCAATCTTAATAGATGAAGTGTGCCTTTTTATAACCATGTGTCATGCTTTTATACATTTTATAAACAATTTTCAATCCTAGGGTTCATGAGAAAAGCTAATGTGCAGGGCTCTGTGCCAGTCTAAGGGCATAGTTATTAAGATGTGTTATTAATGGAAATGACCCCTGTCAGTAAGACAGACTAGGCTTGCTTCTGAAACCTATCTGGTCTTTATCAGTTTTATATTTCAGTTGTTCCCCTAGGCCCCTGTGCTCTGGCATATAAAGTCAGAGAATTAAAGGAATGTAAATTCCACCAGCAAAAGTATTCCTATAAGTAAAATAAGTTAAAATGTTAAAACTTGATCAAAATTTATTGAGCCAATGACTTTTGAATACTAAAGACTTTCTTTTCTAAATATGAGATTGGACTCTGCAAGGATCTTCAGTATTGGACCAATTTGATCTCCTATTTTTCTGGTGAGGTATCTTCCTTTTACTTTACTTCCCAATGCTCTGTATAAATCCATCCAGTTTATGAAAAAAAAAAATTATATTTATTTGCAATTAAAGTTTACTCTCAGGAATAGCCCTATCAATCCTGAAATGTAAAGACATGAATCATCATATATTAAACTGTTTGCCTTTACACCATCTATTTCTGAAACTCTCACTTTTAAGAGCAAATTACAAAGCAGCATACGTCACTGTTTTTAAATTGCAACTATTTATCTCGGTCACCCTTGGGATCATTATTTCAGAT
>VRYO01002355.1:3987493-4005087 GCA_009812075.1 Sialia sialis
ATATGCAAAACAGAAGTAGAGAACCAGGGTGCATTTTACAGTATCTATTTAATCTGTCTCACTCACAAAGAAATATAATTACTTATCTCTAGGGTATTACAAGAAAGGACAAATCCCAAAATGCTTTAAGAGAAATACCTTAATATCCTGGGACTAAATTTCTTGGCTTGAATGATAAATCTGTAGTATCTTATTTCCTAAGGTTATATAAAATAGTAATATATTCTAAATAATTAGAGAGTTTATTATCTACAGAAAATCAATATTTTTTACAAGCAGCCACTGACACTCATCAATTGTTCATCCACATTCTGTTTCAAAGCCAGTGAATATATTTTTAACTAAGAAGATCTTTTGTTATCAAACACGAGGCAGATTAAATGCAATTTATTGAGATTAAGTTTGAGGCAGATTTCTGAGTCAACTTGCCAGCAGCATCTTTTTGAAAAGCTACAGGTAACTGAAGTGAGAGGCATTTAGAACTTCCAATAAGCTTAAATCTAAATGATCAGCAGCATGCCTGGGGCTGTAATGAAAAACTAGGGCAGATTCACTGCCTTAGAAGCCAATAAAGGTGAGTTTGCTACATGCTACAGCAACTGCAAGGGAGCACATCCATTCAGCACCTGCTGTGGCTCAAGCTCCATCGAGCTTTTTCTGGGCAGCTCATCTGATAGCTCTGAAGGAGAGTTTAAATTTGAGTTAAGTCCAAAGAAAAATAAAACAAATGTTTTGTGCCTTGAAGCACTAGATAGAAAGAAATTTCTTATATTGCATAAGGTAGTAAGTAACATAGATTTGTATATTCTTTGCATAATTTTATAAGTTAGCCTTCTGCTTAGCTGACAAAGGGAATGCCAGCAAGCCTGACACCACAGATATTTTCAGCACCCTAGAAGTAAATGGAGGCACTTTGGATGCACTGTGATGTGAATTGTTCTTTCCTGGGAGCATGCTTAGTGATCACCAATCCTAAGAGTCCCAGTCTTGGGAACTGTGGATTTTGGTCTTTAAACATAAATTTATAAAAAGGAAGAGTGGTGATTACATTTTCTGTTGCTGTAATTTCCACTTTAAGTTCTTTTCTGCCTTGATTCATCTTATAAATCCTTGGTAAGGCTTCCATATTGTGAAAGATCATCAAAGCATGTTCTTTGAAGTTCAAAACATATTGATGCAGGTGACCCCCATCATAATGGCCCTAAATTGGAACTGGTTATCCCAGTTTCACATCAGATTATCAGCAAAGTATATAATTTCTGCCTTAGGCTTTCTTACCAAGATGTGTCTTTTAATTTAATTTTAGCATTATGAGCTCATGACACAGTATTCCAGAGAGAAATATCATATTTCAGAGGCAAGCTGTAATTTTTTTTTTTTTAATATTATTTGTGTCCTGCTTTTTTCCTATATTCAACAGCACAGATAAAACTGCATTAAAGTAATGTGGGTTTTTTTTTTTTTCATTCCAACTGGTCAAACTAGAAAGGTTACTGAGGCACTTACAGCAGAAAGGCATTTCAGGAAAAGTTACTGTAGAGGAAGGGTTTTAGAAGCCTCACACAAATTTGGAATTTCTCTCCAAAGGACATGTCTGCTCTTTCAGATTTTAGAAAACTGAGATATGTCCAAAACCTTGAAATATTTAAAAAAGAAAAGTTATTTTCTCAGCACAGAGAAAAGCTATAGATGTTTCACAGAGATATGAAGGGTGAAAGGAATATTCTGAGACTGAGGCAATTTAGTCAATGTATTCTCTAAGGGAAATTAAAAAGTGATTAACAACATGAAGCAGACCTAGGGCATAAAGCCAGGGATATATCTCCTCTAATAAGTAAGACATGAGAAGGGGCTATTGCAATGATATATTTCACTGAATGTAGGTATTATTGGAACATTTCAACTGACCTTTGTAGTAACGGATCCTTCTTTTTTTTGCCAAGATACTCTGTATTGAATGAAAAAATATTCCTGAATAAAGCAAGTCTTCCAGAAAAACAGCAGGTGGGTCCACCCATCCTATTCATTAAAGCATGGCAATGCCTAAACCCACTCATTGTTTAAAAAAGCATGCATCTTCTCATACGAGTCTGTGATTTTAGATTTCCAGTGTCTGTCTCTTAATCTTGTCCTTTTTAAGTTTCTTGCGGTGTTTTCTCCCTGTGAAGATACTTAGGCACTACTTGAATTACCCCTGCTGGTTGTGAGGAGGGAGGCAGATGGGAAAGAAACAGCAGTTGCAGGGTCACTCACTGCAAGAGGTTAGTTTGCCATGTCCACTAGAAAATACACTTAATTACTCACCAATTTGATGTGGTAATATTTAAATCTTCTTACTAGGATTAGTTAAGCCAATGCTACCATGCATTTTTTACAAAGCCTTTAAACTCCATTATCAGATATCTCTAACCTGTAAATGTTAAGTTTCTATTGATGTATTTTCCTTTTCCTTCTCACTTTCTTATACTGCCAAGTATAATATATAGTTTTCTTATACTGTTAAGTATAATATATAAATTTCTTATACTGTTAAGTGCTGTCCTCACACTGTGCTGAACCAGGACACCCTTTGGATGTCATTCTTACCTTGATATTGTAACCACAGGATTCTTGCTGTCTAGCAGCTCTCTTTTTTCAAAAGAATTTCCAAATTTCTTTTGACATGTTTCTCTGCAAACATTTTTCTCTATCCTATTTGACTTATGCTGACCTTGTTTTGGAGGAAATCACTCCTTTGGAACACTGTGTATTAACACTATTCTTTGTGTCTGGTACTTTATTATTTTTCTTTGTGGAGAACTAGGTGGGCAGCTGCATTACTGCTATTAGTCTGTAGGGTTTGAAACAGTATCCACTTCTGTTATTATTAAACTTTCGTGAACACAATGATGTCCAAATTAAAATAGAATTACAGTAAACACAACATATTATGAATTTTGAATGTTATCTTTTTATTTAGCATTGCTATAATTCCCCTGTTTGGCATCCTATTGCTTTAATTTTTGCTTCCCAAAATCCAATTTTTCTTTATGCATGTCATAAAAACAGTTAAGAATTACCTTATGCTGGTAATTTTTTTAAATAACTCTTTTCAATTATTTTTATTACCTTTCTTGATTACCAGAGTTTGCTATATATGTTTTTTAAAACTCAATGTCTTCAGTGTTTCATACGCATTGAGGTTTTACGTGATGAGTGCTTGATTTAGGTATAGATTTTTCACGTAGAGAGTGATTTCCTCTTTTTTTCTTTTTTTTAATACCACCATCTTTGTCTTGGTTAGCAGCATTTTGGTGGCTTTTTAGCATCGCACTAGTCTGAACTTCCTCACAGATTTCAGCCAGCTCCTTTGCTCTTCTCATAACAATTCTTTTTCTTAGCAAAACAACTGGCATTGATTGCACAGGCAGTTTTATGTTCCTTGTCAGCTCGGCTGAACTTGTTTGCAGCATGCTGAGTAGATGTTTGCATGACAGCTGCCATTTCAGCCCCCTTTTCTCCCTGCTGCTAATACAACAGCCTCCTCCACATCCAGCTAGTCTCTGAGACCACTGGCTGATTATCATAATCAGTGGAAATGCAGCCTGATCTCACTGGCTAGCCTCCTCCCTTATGGGGATGTGGTACACTCTTTTGCAAAAACAGATCTTACACTTTGCACCAGCTGTGCAAACAGTGGCATGTCTGCAGCACTCACAATAACAAATCACAATAAAAACTTTGCTAATATCTTAAAATCTGCTATTGAAGTGGATTCTGGCAAAAGTATGTCATTAGAGGCAGCATACAACTTCAGAATTTCATGCAATTTTGTGTTGCATTTTTGCTTTTGCTCCAGGCAATTAGCAAGGTATCTTGCACTTTTTCCCACGAGCCTTCACTCTCACCTGAGACGTAGTAATGCTTCCAGCTTCTTATCTCCTATCTCTGAAATATTGCGTAAGTAGATACATCTCTTAACTGAAGAGCTCGCAAATTAGAAGGGCATGTTTTAGTTCAAACAGTACTTCTCAGGATTGATCTTACTTCAGAGCTTACTTAACCTCTAACACTAAGACAAATGGAAATTCACTACCAACTCACAAGGTATATTTCAATATCTAGTGTTTAAATGAATGTTTTCAATGAATGAAAGTGGACTGGGTATGATAGACCAACAGTTATACATGAAGATATACTCTGTATCTACCCCTGAATAGGAAGCACCCCTTCCAAAATGAGTAGAGGATGTGCATGCCTGTTGCAGCCTAAAACTGGATATTCTCCCTGATTGCTGGTATACTTACTATCACACACACAAATAAACACAACCCGTTTTCATAGCTCATTTGCTTTTATAAGTATTTTTAAAGGTCATAGCCCTGAAAATTCTGTCTCCAGAAAGTTGTGGAAGCGATACACTGTTATTACACTCAAATGAGAAATAAATGTCTTTGCTAGAGTGTTAATTACCAGTGAGGACACCGTCAGAGAAACACGAGAGGATACCGTTAATTTTTTAAATCAGTCAGGCAAAAATTGGGCAATGCCAAAGGAATCTTCTCCAGAATGTGACTAGGAATTGAAATCTGGGCTCCTCAACTGAGTATGCTCCTTTACTTGCTTTAGAGCAAGCAATAAACCACTGTAATCAGACAAAGTGAGTTCTTCAAAGAAGAACCTTTGTGAAGGTTCATAAGGCCCTGTCCGACAAGCAGCCCTCTCCCTCTAATGTTTTTGATTGGTTTAAGAGACTGTTCTCCTACACCTGCAACAAATGGCTGAACTGTCTGTGACATTCAGTGGTTCATCCAGATTAATAATTTGCCATCTGAACTCTGTTTCCACAAATTCACAAGCAATGTAGTAAACTGGTAGTGCATTTTCTTTTGGGTATCCCCAGCGTGGCAAGAAGAAACACATTAGGAATCACCTGTTCTCCTTCTAAGGATAATCTGTCCTGAACTGGGGAGCATATACCAGCTCCCTGGCATGGGGAACATATTCAAGCTTTGCTCATGACTTTAGTTTTGATGCTTTTTTATTTTTCATAAAAGAACTGTATATTGCTAGTAGAAAGATAACTTAGATTTGTTTTAATTTTTTTTTTGTTCATATTATTTAAATGTGTATCTGAACATTAAAGTTTATAGTGCTTAAAAAGTAATAATTTCAAAGAACAAAGCAGCTTTCAGTTTTGGAAATGAGATCAATGCTTCACTAGAAACTGATGTATATGGTTCTTTATATTTTAAAATATGCTTGTGAATAGGAAAAAATACCCTTTCCTGTATGAAGCTAATTTTGGAATGATACTTTGGTATATTAATGACTTATGCACTTCATCTCAATTAAGATGTTTTATACTGAATGATGCTTTTCTTTGGCATATGAAAGTATCTAAAATCAAAGATGCTGATTGTCTCCAGGACACTTGATTATAGTCTGAACTTTTTGTGAAATGGTTTTGTTTGTATGATTTCCTTTCTGAAATGGAAATTTCCCCCTTGCTGTGACATGATATAATCTACACTCAGCAGCAATGAAACTTGATGACTGGCACACTGCAAGAACAGCTATCTATTTCAGGTAATGAAACAGATTTCCTGACACACTTCAGTTGCAGCTTAGTTCAAGAAATCACGATTCTGTAGGGTATGCTGGAACTAAGTTACCCTGTAGGAAGCTGGATGCTCTCTCACATTACATTCCTGATTCTCTCTCAGTAGTAAGTGTAAAGCTCATGCTTTTGGCTCCACCATGGAGCTACCAATTGTAACTACAACTGGATTGTTGATATTCATCATACTACTTGAATCCTAAACTTAAATGTCTTGATGTTACTATCTCTACCCTACCTGTGTGTAGTATAACTTCAGAGTCACAGGATTTTAAAAGAACATGATTTTTAATCCCGAAATACTTACTAAGAGTAGAAAGGCTGCTAAACTATCAAAAGCCAAGTTTTCAAAATAGTGCATTTTTGAGACATTATTTAGAAATACAATAATGATCCCGAACAAAAAAAAATCTTTTAATTGATCAGTGAAGAAGCTGTTTTATTACATTCCTATTCATGAAAAACTCTAACTTTCAAAGTTCTTTAACCTCATCATCACTTTGCTATGTTTATGAACTTTTGCTAGTCATAAAAATATGTTTTCTTACTGAACTATCTCAGGATGTATATCAAAACTGCAGAATTGTAATCTGCTTTGGTGAAACTTTTTTGTTGTTGATTCCACCTGTAATATACCATTAATTACATGTTTCATACTTTGTCATTTCCACACTAGCCTCAGCTATTAAATTCTATTGCTGTCTTCCACAAAGGGGCTAAATACTTCCTCCCATGCCTTTAAGAGAAATACCTTTAAAAATAATCTTTAATGCAGTTTGAAATAAACAAAATGATTGCACACACTGACGTCACATATTACTCATCTCCTAGTATTCCCTCAAATGAGGACATAACACAGCTCACATTGTTAGTCTCACTGTATTTTAGACACAGGCAGCTGAAACAGGACTTGTTAGTTTTAGGACATGCTTTGTGTGTATGGGAAGGATTCATCAGTTCTACCCGATACAGATTTGGGTGTGTACTAACCAAGGAGTATTACTAACCAAGCCTGCCTGTGATAGACCATACTTCAAAACAGATTCTGCTCCAAAATATTGGCAACTCATGCATGAGTCACTTTATGAAGTTCAATTTTTAAGAATTTTAAGCATTTCGTGACTATGCCATATGAATAAATTAAAAGTGTGTAAAATCTAGTTCCATCTTACTTCAGGTATCCTCTTTCTAAAGTATGCTTACTGAGAGAGAATTTTCTGAAACTTACTGGCAAGTAATGCTTTGCTGAACTTCAGTAGAGCTTTGGCCATGCAAAATACCTGACATTCCAGCTATGAAAAACACAGTATTTGAGCCCTTGTTAGACTAGGAACTTTATGAGGCAAATTTCCACCTAAAGTAGAATTTTCATGTTTGATTTTATCATGATATACATTGAGGAATTTTGATACTTTTCAGCTTATCAAGAATGTCCTCTTGCAGTGACACAGACCAAAACTACTTGGGCTGTGGACACAGATTTCTTGCTTCAGAAATAAGCAAATACGTATCTAAAGAGCTATTTTGTCTTCTGATTCTGGACCTTTGATCTGAATCAGCTAGAGATGAAATAGTAAACTTGTGGGACTCAATACATAGTGAGTGACCCAATAGGAAGAAGCAGCATTATTGCTTCCCTGAAAAGCCACTTGGACCCTTGGTTTCAGTAGCGTTTCAGATGGGCAGAAAAGATATTTCTTTTTGTGCTATGTCTGCCTCCCTTTCTTTTCATTTAGCATCTGATTTGTCAAAGGGATTAAGCCATCAGAACCTTCAATTGGAAGCATTTTCAAAAGGATCCAGTTTACAAATACCAGTTCTTATGAGAACAATCAGAAAACTAGGGAAGAAAGGCTCTTAACTAGAAGGCCAATACAGAATTTGGAGAGCTTCAGACAGAGATAAGAGTAGCATTAGTCAAACAGATGTAATAAGTTTTAAAAAAATTCAGTTGCTTTCCTCTAATTCTTGATGAAATTTTAGTCTACTAGTTAAAATCACATTCCAAATTCTCATTATTTTTTTCTGTACATTTTATATATGATATTGTCCCAAACTATACTCAACTCAGTTTCACTTTTATTATTCTAGTCCCCAAGGTTCAGGATATAGGAAATATCTTTTCCTATATTCCTCAGCTTCTCCTTTATTGGTGATGGCTCTCAAAATGTCATTTGCATATACATCTTTTTGTGCCAGGTTTTAACATAATATTCAGCAGCATTTTTACCAAAGACTGATTCTTGATCAGCCTCTACAAGAGCTGAATTTTACATAGTAAAGATCGATTTATTAAAAAAGTTTATCTAAATTTTAATCTGAAATAGATTGATGTAAGTATATTTCCCAGATGTAAGATGTAAGTATAGATGTAAGTATATTTCTCACTGAAATTGATAGAATCCAGTCAGAAGTTCAAGAATAGAGATGAAAGGGAAAAAAATACCAAATAACTCATGCCAATAAGAAAAAGTGCATCTAAATAAAGGCTTATATGCAGCAGGCTCCCCTTTTCTTTCATAAAATCGTTTCATAAGGGATATGGGTGAGCTTAAAAAACTATTGACCAACAACAGACTGACCAATGACTGGCATAGTGTTGCATTATTAATAACAATGTTGCATTATTAATAACAAAAAGTAGATAAGTTTGGGTTTCTTTTCCCATTGTCTCCTGCACTGACGAAAAAACTTAGGTTGGTGTAGTCTTTCTGAAAATTAGCTATTATTGATGTGCCTCTATAACTATATTTACACAATTTCGTTTGTTAAACCTACCAAGAAAATCACTGATAGCAGCAAAAGCACTTTCTCCACATGATGTCTGTGAGTATCTCCCCAAAACATACCTCTCTGCTGATTTTTGAATACTTTTCAAGGTGTTCAAAAACTGTGCTTAAGTAGCTTTTTAAGTGCAGATGCACCTGTACGCCCAAAAACTATGCACTAAAAGCTGCTAGAGCTCAGATACAGAAGAATATTTCTTGTGAAAGCATGGGGTGCTGGTTACAGAACAGACTTGTGTGAAAAACAGGTCCTTAGTTGCAGCGCCTAGGTCAGCAATGACCTGGCAACAGCAATAAGCAGGTTCATTGACCCACACAATGGCAGTTCCATCTTTGCTCAAAACTAGACATAAGCAGTGCTCAGAAAACTCTTTATACACTGAGGGATTCCCACTCCCCCCCTCCATTTTCATCAATAAAATTTGTGTCTCTCTGCAAGATAGAAGAGTATGTGTCATTGTTATTCATGGAAACTGTCAGGCTTTTTAACTCTGCTGAGAAACAAGAAGGGTGTATGACAGATGGGGCCTGCTTTCTTGGCAAGGAAGTTCTGGTGCTAGCAGAATGCCACAGTATGAGTCCTAAAAGAGAGAAGAGATGACAATTTACCTTGTTCTTATACACAGACGTCCTCTGAAGAGAGGCCTTTCATTGTGAAGTAGCGTGATTTGTCATATTAACTCTTATGTATATAGGCTGATGCTGCCTTCAGTCTTAGCCTTAGATGCCAAATGGTCTTAAAAAGCTTGCAGAATTTATATTAGGTGTAATATCATTAATGCAAGCTGCTTCAGTGGCTTCCCAAAAGCTAGAAAGTATTTAACTCAAGAATGAAACCTTGAGAAGATGAAAATTTTACACGAAACTTCAAAAGTCCTACCTATTGATGAAGTGCTCAAAAGGTAGCGACTTTTTTCTTCCTTAGTATGTTTTCCCATGCTTATTATATACTCTTCAGGTCAAAAATGTGAATCAGGGCAATGCACTTGATATTATACATGCACATTCACGATATGCCAAGGTCCTCAAGGCAAGGTTATTTAAAGCATGGGAAGGACATAAGTCAGAACTCAACTAAGCACATGTGCATGGGAACAGGTAGGCAGGAGAAGGAGGATGATGACTGAAAGGAAAAACTGAAAAAGAAAATTAATTTTGCGTTAAGCAAAAATGCTCGCATACATTGAAATAGAGCGTTTTCTTTGAACTTTGTTTTTAAAGTCTTCATTTCTGTTGCTATTTCAAATTTTAGAAGTTTCTCTACAATGTTCACCTTTTAACTTTTTTTTTTTTCCCCCCAGTTTGGTGAGGTTGGGGTTTTGGTTGTTCTGGTTTTTAACCAATCCATTTACTTCCACATCAACGCAAATTCTGATTTTTTTTGCCCATTGAGCAGAATGTATAATTACAGAAGAAAGCTTCTTCCTATTTTTTTCTTTCTCCTCTATTACATATGAAATTGCAGATGCATGTACTTGGAAAATGTTCTAGAGATTTTGGGATTAACTACTTGACAGACTTTATTAATCACCTTATAAAGAGCTCTTAACATTAGCTATTCTTAAATTTATCATTAACTTCAGGATGAATGTTTTTTGAAAATCCATTTGGCTCTATTCTCAGCTATTTTTTAGCCTTGAACATCTAATGATCGTCTTGATATTGTACTAAAGGACTAAAATTAGCTCCCCAAGGTATGGAGGGTCTTCAGTATCCTGGTCATAAGAAAATGTTTCCTCTAAATAATGAAGTGGGGAATTTGCTGAATCACATTTATTAGGATTGGAAAACACCATGGAAAAATGCTTCTCTTTCAGAATGTTAGCTTTTTTAAAAAATAAGTTTGCCAAGCTGCACTAGCAACTACTGGTTTATTGCCTTTAGCCTGATTCACCTTTCATTTAGTCTTGGATGCTGTTGCTAAAATGAAGGGGTTCTTCCTGTCACTTTCAGTAAGAACCTCAAGCCATGTGAATGTGTTCAAGAACTCTAACTCTGAAGTGATAGGACAGGACAAAATGTTTATTGATTTACATTGCAGCAGCAGAGGATGTTATTGGCTTTCCCCACGTACTTTTCAGCATTGTCTATGCACTATCAGCTACCAAGTAAAGTTGCTGCATTTCCAGCAGCTGGTGCTGCTTCTGATCTTCAGGAGTCAAAAATTTTCTTTGCCCTCTTGACAAAGTTTCTTGACAGTTATTAGCTAGTCTTTTATTCATAGTATGAGAACACTCTCCCCACAAAAAAATAACCCCACAAAAAAATTACTCCCCCCCTCAGATTCTTAACATTTAGGGCCACTTAGACACATGTAACATTTTTTTACATCTGATAGTCATTAATAGTTTATTTCTCACCTTTGTGCTAATATGAAACTCACTGAAATTAAACATTTCAGTTAAAAATTTTCTATCAGCTTTTGATGAAACTCTGCTTAGTTTCACCCTATTTCCTTCATAATATTTAGTGATGTCTTTATGTCTTCTCTTTGAGATTTTAATGTATTCTGAGTCCTACTACAGTGGAATATCCAATAAGCCTGAATGGAGTCTGACACTGAAAAGACAGCTTGCAATGTCTGAACTACAATATCTAAAAAAGTCTTCCAGTTCTTATGAAGGCTATTTTGTAATATGAATAACAACTTCCATGGGAAACACGAAATATATGGTTAGCCAGACTGTAGATCAACCTGACAGCAGCTATTGGTAATGAAGATACTAGTAAGCACTTTTTCTGAGTGGCATTCTAGTCCTTTTATGTTCTACCTTGGCTTATCTCTGCTCTTCAGCATTTGCATGTAAAATGTCAAAGATGTTAATGATAAAAAAGCAGAAAAAGCTTACTAATATCCCTTACAAAAATACTTTCTAATATACTTATCTCGAGCATTGTTTCTCTCAGCATTAATTATCTTACTTGAATATGGTAGAATCAATATTGCAAATCACATTCACACAGCTCATCAGAAATCACTGGATTTGGTGATTATAATTTTAAATAAAATGAAATTTTCTCCTTAATGATAGAGCACTGTGCAGTCATTAGAACACAGGTTATGTAATTACTGGGTTGCACCCAAAATAAAAGACCATCATCCTTCTTTCTGTGGCATCTATTACTCCTTTCTACAGTACACGATGGAATTCAATGAACTAATGTTACAGAAATGTGCTGCTTCTTATTTGCTTCATGTTTTCATATACATGTATACTAGAAATTTGCAGTGATGGAACTGGAGCTGTCAGCATTATGATCTTCATTTAAATTCTCTCTGACAATTTCTTCATCTACAAATGCAGAAAGTATTTATACAGCATTCATTGTCTTAGGTTGCCACAGAAATTGGCAACCATTGGTAAGCTAGGGAAACACTACATGCCATTTTGAACTCTAAGTAGCAGAGCAACATTTTAGTGTGCCTACTTCTCAAGCTGTCGAGTTCTGTCTTGAGCTCTGACACACCAGGGAGAGAAAGAGATGCAGGCCATTACAGTGTTTAAGGTGACACAAGGTCTCTGTGCAAGCCACTAAAGGGATTTTTTTCAGATCCCAAAGCCGTGTAATGCACCCTAGGGAAAGGCAGGAACACGACAAGGCTTTGGGGTATGTGATGCTCAGCGGACTGGGAGTGCATGAGGAAGACAGAGGTATGAACCTGCTGCCATCTCACCTATTCACCTTTAAACTTATAATTGAAATAAATGATTCCCAGTGTAGGACCCAGGCTTAGTCCAGCCCAATATCAGCCCAAAGCAAAACAGAAGGCAAATGAGCAATTAAGAAGTGTGGAGGTCCCTCTAGCCCATTCTGCTCTACTATTTATCAGTGTAGACATCTCTGAAGTTTGCTGGCGATGCCTCTAGTGAAAAATCAGAACTGAAGGTGACATCTGCTACCTTTTGATATATTCTACACATTTGACAAGTTTGGTGAGATGAGACTTTCGATCTTGTAAAGAAAGCTTTGCAGAATGTACTGGTTTATTTCCAGTAATACGATGTTATTTTAGATCCAACCTGGATGAGATTGTGTGATAAAACTGTGAAGGCTCTGTGTATTATCAGACAAAGGAGACTCTTGCATGTGAAAACTGTAATGCTGATGTGAGGGCTTACTGGATATTTGGAAAATGTACAGCAAGGTTTCTGAAACAGGACAGCAAGAAGACTGAAAAGGAGGAATAATCTTCAAAATAGCCAAATGCTTTTCCTAACTATCACAGAGCTGAGTTTGTCTGTTCTTGCAAAGCTAATGCTTCTGTTTGTTGAAAAAGATGATCTAAAAGAAGATAAGTTTTTTTCATTCAAATTTCTACAAATGCCATGTTCCTGTACCAAATTTAGGCCCAAATTACTGTGGATTTGTGTGAAAGGAAGAATGAGCAACTATTTTTCCTGACATCAGTGTTTTATGATTACTGAGCTATTTAGAAATATTTGACATTGTACTGATTTTCTCTCTCAAAATAAACTTTTCTGATTACCCTTACATTTCAATGATTTCTTTTGTGCAGTAGTGAATCTGCAGCTTGTGAGGTAACTGGCAAAAAGTCTGATCCATCAGCATTTTTGTTCGCTTTCTTGAGTTTGTAGCGACACAGCAACAATGAAGAAGCAATCATCCACCATCCAGCTAGTCAAAGAGAACAAAGTCCTGAAAGTGGAAATAATTAATGGTGTTATCATTATTCACTTAAGTTCTATGTGACTTTTCTGGAGTTTTTCTTCTGAATTTTAATCAAACTTCATAATTCTGGTATAGAAGTCATGCTGTTTTCTAAATGCCAAAGGTTCGGGGATGGGATGTGGGATGGGACACACAACTTCCCCAACAATATTTTTATATGATTTAGGTTTTCCCATTTTTGTAAAACTTTTTTTTTTTTTAATAAGTTAATGCACATTTAAGAGTACTTTGGCTAGAAAACTTACACTAGCTAAAAAGAAGAGGTCTTCAGATTTACAAATGCTTCAATTTTAATAAATATTTTTGGTATATTTCTCAAGTAAATTTTCTGGATCTATACAATATTGACATACCTAGTAACTTAAAAAACAGAAGTCAAATTCCAAAAACCTTGATAAAAGGAACTTCTCTTGAGTTTGCTCTGGGAACTGAATGTCTTGATTTCCTACATTCGTAGATGGGCTCCTAGCTTTCCCTTTCAGCTGAATTTCTCAGTTAAACTTGAGAACAAGAGTTTGATTCCAAGAAAACCTCAACAAATGAGATGTACAAGACATATTCCCACAGCACCAGTACAAATATATGATGATGATTTTGAGGACAAACCTGGAGACAGAGAAGGACTAAATGAATTAGAAAGTCAATTAAAAACCTGCTATATATATTGCTATTTATAGCCAGAGTCTACAAATAAACAACCATTTCAGTTTTTGAGGTGCCTATGTTGAAACTTTTCTCTGCAGAGGGTATTGAAAATAAAGGTTCTCTGTGGGAGTTTGGAGAATCTTGAATTTAGAACTTTTGGAAGAGTATTTTTTGTTTCGCAACAAATTTCCATTGATACTATGCTACCAGCATCATGTCTTTCTCCTGAGATTTAAGTGATTTTAAGAGAAGGGAGAGAGAGGATGTGAGGTGCTTTGAGAGGCCCTTGGATGTCTGAGGATGAAAACCAAGTGTGATACACCATATCAGTCTCCTAAATATCAGAATCACCAATTGTTTGCAACTCTATTTCAGATCAGGGTTGTACCAGCAAAAAGAAAGAAGAACCCTTTGCCCTTCTTCCTGCCTTTGAGAGTGCAGATTTAAAAAAATCAGAGGAACAAACCTGGTCATTTTATATCCTGCATTACCCAGAGGTAAATAGTATAATCAAAGCAAACTCCCATTCCATTACCTTTATACACTCTTTTATACAGCAATATTACAGATGGTTAATTATCATTTTACTAGATTCATCCTCTGCTTAGAGCACATCAACCTCTTGTGTTTGTAACAGTGAATGTGAAGGTGGGTACTTTGTCTTTCATGTGAGGGCAGAGTTTTGCTTCTACAATAAACACACTGAATAGTGGATTTCCTGCATGAGGAGAATTGATTAGCCATGACCTGGGGTCTCTTTTGAGTAATTCTATACATAAAGCCATAATCTCAGAAAATTTACCTTGGAGGACATCAGCTTCTCAGCTGGAAATGCATGGCTGAACAGCTTCTCATGGTCATTTTGTTTTGTAGTTCTTATCCCTGCTAGGCTGTTTTACACTCTTTTGTCCTAGGTCATATCAGAAATCTTACTGGAAGTCTTGTCTTAGGAGAACATGGAGGAGTGGAAAATATGTCTCCAGTACACTAAATTGTGATGCCAACATGTGAATGGTTTCAGGATGCTGCTCTTTCATTATTCATCATGTATGGCTTGAGATTTCAAATATCATATACCTGAAGGCTTGAACATATTCCCACTGAAGAAATTCTAAGTTCTGCAGCTCCACTACAAGTTCTTCTACGACAAGCATAAGTTATTGCTGTATGTCTTGTATATTTGCAGCTTTTAACTCACACAACAGTGATGTTTTCTTTTTCCTTCCTTTAAACTTGCTTAGTGCTTTAAAAATTCAGCACTGCGTAACAGGGCTAGGTGGCTTAAGACTATATGGAAAAAAAAAGTGCTGAAAAAGATACCTTTAATTCTTTACAAAGCAGACATTATCTTGCCAGTTGTGGCCTATGACCCTTACTACAAAATCATTCTCAGGGTTCAGGAAATTAAATTGAATTTCATCTCTTGAGAGTCAATGTCTGCATTCACTTCAGCCTCCAGAGGCAGACATCACTGGCAAGCTGTGGAATTCCAGATGCAACATCTCCTAAATTTTTCCTGCTAGTAGTCCTACTTTTTTTGCACAATTATTATGTGATCTCATAGCAATCATTTCTATACTTAGGATGGTTTTAGCTGTTATTCTTTTTACACTGAGTGGAAGAACATCAAGGCTGAATGTCTTCAGACAAAAAGGCAGCTGAATCAAAATTTCCAATATGCTTGGTAAATTTCCTAACTCTGGATGATGAACTAAAAAAGTAAGTGGAATTTCTGACAAGATCAGCGCCCTTTGGTTTTCTGAGTACTTTATTCTTTGGATGGATTCATCTCTTTAGTATACATCCAAATTTTTAGAATTCAGTTAAACTGAATAAATTCCTGGTTAGCTGCAACATTAAAAAAGTGTAAATGCTTGCATAGCTTTTTTGGTGATCTTCTGTGATGGCAGGGGTGAAAAAGCATCAGTGAAGTAAATCTTTTATCACCAAGGCAATAGAACAAGTCTTGCACATGACAATCTTCTAAGCAAGATTAGTTCATTAAATATTTCAAATTGTCTGGAAACTCCAAAGAGAGTAAAGTATCAATGGCATCCTCTTAAATGTAGAAACATACATTTTGCAGAGCTCTGTGAGGAACTAAAGTTTTTGCTAACAGTCTGGATTGCAGAATTGAACAAATTTATTACATTTATATATGACAGTGGAAGACAGGCTTAAATTCAAAGTGTTTTTGACAAACTGGATAAATATTTGGAAAAAAAAGGTTATATTCAATAGAGACAGCGCAAAAAGGAGAAGTATTCAGCCATAGAAATATGATCAATGGATTAGGTGATCTTGAGGGAAACAAAAGCAACCAGAGCTTAAATTTTATCACTAAGTGATACTGCTGTCACAATCAAGGTTTGCATTTCATATGGAATGCATGGAAAAAGAGTACACACAGTGATATGATTATCCTTCTTTTCTTATAAACAATTACAAGATCCCACGCAGCTTATTAGCTCCAGTTTTGGACTTCAAATAAGGTACAAATCAGTTGAAGGCAGTCCTGATGAAAGCAGGAGGATACATCAGCTCTTGAGATGTCCTGGAGTGCCTAAGAACCGTTTCTGGAAGTGGGCTTTACCTGCGTAAAGACTGAAGGGAACACTGCTTGCTGTCCCTTTGGTGGCTAATGTAATACTCTGAAATAACAGCAAGAGAGGTTCAGGTTGTACATTAAGGAACAGTTTGCAATGGCAAGTCAAAACAGATAGCCTGAGGAGGCTGGAGTGGTGCTATTGCTGGAGGACTTCAGAATGGGTTAGACAAACACTTGTCAAGAATGACACATAGATGTAGTTGATAGTGCCTTGGGGCAGAGCCATGGAGGAGCTGACCTTGCAAGGTCCCTTCCAGTCCTACTTTTATGTAAAGAGCTTTATGCTCTTTCCTTCCATCCCACCTTCATTGTTCAGGGTTTTTCTGTTCTGCCTTCAAGCTTTCCCTTATCTACTGCCTCTTTTACTATTTTATGCATATGTAAGAAATGCTTCCTGAACAAAACGGTTCTGTGGATGGACAAGCCTGATCTCATCCATGGAAAAGGACAGGACTACTTCTCACCATTTGTAGCTATGTACTGTGGTTACAAAAAGAAAATTCTTAATGGAGGATTAAGACCTAGACATTCAGAAGTATTTTAGCCACCAACGGGAACAGGGACTGTAGCTGAAATGACAGCTTTCTACATGCAGGGCAGAAAGAAAGGAAGTTAGAGGTAGTTTTATTTTTCAAAATTCGTTCTGGACACGTCAACGTTATGAGTCTGATACATGTTTTCCCACTGTTTAATGCGACAAAGCTGAAAGGGCAGTAGGTCCTAGCAAGCTTAACCCAAGTGTCCTCCTGTTTTGATGAGAGGAGTTAGTTTGGGAAGACAAGGTAATTACACTGCGCAGTCAGAACGAGCAGCTGAACTCAGCCCAAACGGGTCCTACTGCAACGCGCTGGGTTACAAATCGACATCGCTCTGAGCATCTCCTTTCCCCGGTGCTGCTACCGAAGCGGGGTGTGCCCTCAGCCCCCCGCGGCTCGGGGAAGGCTGGAGCTGCTCAGGGCTCCGGCACGGCGGCGCTGCGGGGGGAGCGCGGGGGGAACCCGGCAGGTGAGCGCCCCAGCACCGCCCGGCGCAGCGGGCCGGACCCCCGGGCACGGAGCCGCCCGCGGGCTCTCCGCGCCGTTCCCCCCGCGTTTCACGTAGCGCCGAGGAGGACGGACCGGAACGGGAATTGCAAGCCCCGTCCCCGGTGCGCGGCGGCGGCAGAACCAGCAGCGGCAGCAGCATGGCCCGGCTCCGGCCCGCGGGCCCCGCAGCGGGCAGTCGCTCCCGGGGAACAGCGCGGAGGCGCACACGGGGCGGCCGG
>VRYO01002355.1:4006087-4064475 GCA_009812075.1 Sialia sialis
TATATATATGCTTACACATATATATATTTATTTATTGCCTCTGTCCCGCTGCGCGGCGGGCTGTTCGCCGCTCTGTTCGCAGGTGGATCCATGAACTCCCCCAGGAGCCGCACTGCCGCCTCGCAGCGCCGCGCCGGGGCGGGGGGAGCGGCCGCCAGGTTCGGCCCCGCCGCCGCTGCGGGGGGCGGCCCCGCCCGGCTCCGGCTGGGCAGGCGTGAGTGAGGCGGGCGAAGTTTCTCCGCGGCGCTGGGGCCCTCCGAGCCACTGCGGGCGGGGAAGAGCCTGGCCCTGCGGTGCTGGGGGAGCTGACACCGCTGCCGCCAGCAGAGCAGCCCGGCTTTGGCCATGAAGAGGAAACAGAAAAGGTTTCTGCAAATGACGCTGCTCTTCACGGCGGCTCTGATTTTCCTGCCTGACATCGGCCTCTGGTCTCTGTACAAGGAGAAGCACCTGGTGAAGCCGCCCGAAGCCGCGGAGCCGCAGGTAGGTGCGAAGCCGCCCGGGGCGCAGCCCCTGCCGGCGGCAGCCGCCCCTCGGGCACGGCCCCGACTCTGCCCCCGCCGGGTCCGCGGAGCGGGGCGGCAGCGCTGTGCTCGTCCTACCGCAGAGACAAAGTTGTGAGAGCATCTCCGTCTGCCGGGCTGGGCTTCCCCGGGAGGGGCGAGGGTGAGCAGGTACAGAGCCTGCTTCTGAAATTAGGAGAACGTGGGATTTTGTGTGCTGCGTTGGTGAGTTGACGGTGATGCTGGGCTCTAATCTTCATTACAAGAAGTGGAGGTTTTACTGCAACTTTTGTTTGCCCGCCTCTCTGCTATACTTCTCGAACTGGTGTGTGGCTGTACGTCCGCTGAAATTGCTTGGGATCCGTGCAGATGTCTTAGCACCGAGATTTTTTTTGTTTCCTCTTCTGTTGTAAATTCGACAGAAGTGACTGCTTTTCTCTCATCTGAATATTACCATTGTGTCCTGATGCGGCGATGCTGTGTTTAACTGCTTGTCAGACTGATGTCACAAAGAACTTCCAAATATTTTCAGTTTACAGTTCTCTCGATCACTGTTATTAATAGGAGCCGTTGACATAAGCTGTTTCCTGCTTGAGTTATTCTTCAGCTTGATGGCTTTATGTATGGCTCATAAATCACAGTATGACCTGCGTTAAGTGAAGTTTAGTTTTAGGGAGTTATTGTATTGCACTTCTTTATAACACTGCCTGTAATTTACCAAAGCTTGTGTTTGTTCTGTTCGACAGTACAATGCTCCTACACTGTAATTGTCAGTGTAATTTAAATATAACATGAATGTTTCATAGACCATTGGTAAGAAATTATGAGATTGTATGATCTTTTAGCTTATTTATCACTTACATAGCTTTCACATTAGAGTGTATTCATTTATCATTTTAGTGTATTAGTTGCCTTCATTTCAAGGGTCATCAGCCATGGATGGTCAATGGCTTCAATTGGGCAATAATATATTTGATTCTTTGTTAATAAGGGTATCCATCACAGAAGTTAGTCCTCCAAAATATCATAACTTTGCTTAATGAAATATGCTGAATATTACTAGAGGAGGAAGTTAAGAATAGCTTCTTAATTTGAAGCTTACTTTATGCTTCCATGGGTTTTAAAATGCAGTAGGTGTCAGGTGCTAAAATTTAGTTGGAAGTAATTTCTGCTGAAAGAAAATTATACATGATCATAAGTGTCTGTCATTAGTTTACAAGGTGCACACTGCAGTCTTCGCAGTTTCTAATTTACTTTGTGACTTAGGAAAGCTAAGGTTTTCAATGCAAACAATGATTTCCATGTGTGTTGTGTGGCTCTTTAGAACACACATGCCTTGACAAAATTTCGGATGTTCAAGAGTGTACTCTAAGTAGAACATGATTTGATAACACTGAAAGAGAGCTTTTATATTTAATTTTTTTAAAAAAAGGTTCTGGATAAAGTGGTGTAAGAAATAAACAGCTAAGCATATGTCAAGGACTAGTGAGGCTTGCTAATGAGACTCCAAAAATTTTAGATCCTAAGTTTTCTGAAAAGTTCTTTTTACTAGCTTCCTTTTTTTCTCAACCCACCCCCCCTTTTTTTTTTTTTTCCCTCTTCACTTTTCTCCCAGTCTGAATACTAATTGAGCAGTAATGGGGCTGTTTAATGGAAAAACAATAGAAATGAGCAGTGAAATTTTGAACCTTGCAGCTGACTCTAATGTAATTCCGTAGGTATTGAAATCATGGCAATATCATTACCCGGTGAGGATGAGGGGTTGAAGTACAGATAAGTAATGCAGTTAGGTTACTTATGTCTTTTGATGTGCACGTTATAACCCAAAATACTTACAGGGAACAGGGATTGAAATAATGAGTTTGAGTTCAACTCCCTGAAATATAAAGAAAATTGTAAGTCCTCTTTGCGACTACCCTAGAAATGAGGTCAGGCCAGAGAAGACTGCATTAGAAATAGTATCCTAATAGAAATGTAACTTCTTTTTCCTTGTTAAGTTAGTAGCAGATGCAAGAATTCAAACGCTCAGCACGGTTATTCTTTGCCCTTGAGGTATTCAATTTCTTGATACTTAGTGTGACTTAACACAAGTTTAGAGGTCAGTTCTACAGAAACTGAAGCAGACTTTCTTATGTATTCTAATATCATGTTAGCTGACAAAGGTGTGTGTGTGTGTAGAGTCAGCAATCATGCTAGTGATGTACAGTCGGACTGTTGTGATGTGTCCTGACCATGGGAGAGAGGCAGAGCGGTCTGTGACTTCAGTAATTCAGTTACAGGCTGAACTGGTTTTGCCTTTGTGGGTAAAATGAGTCTAATTGGTATTCTGAGTTTGACAGTAGTGTTTATAAATGTGCCGTCTTGTTTTAAGAACAATTCAATTCATGTTACAGATCATCAGGTGGTTTTGAGGAGATGGCGTGGTAAAATGCTGTTTTGACTACTTATAAATTAAGCTTTGCATTCATTGCTGAAACAAACATCCCCAAACTTCTGTGTGAATGAGGATTCTGTCAGCCTCTGCCACCACCAAAGCTACTTGCCACAGCATTGGAGTGAGGGAGGGATGGCAGTCTGGTGGAGGAGGTATTGACATCCCGACAGCAATAAGCAGAGAAGCTGCTCAAAAGCAGCCCACAATGCAAAAATAGTCTGTTTCTGTCAATGGTAGAACAGTGTCCCCTGGGGACTGTGTCATTTCCAGTGCCCAGAAGATGCACTTGTGTTCTTTACTGCTATCTAGAAATTCTAATATGACAAACTAAGTTGACTGTATTTTTTATTAAAACAGTGCTGCAATAAGTTACATAAGAATTGTTTTTCATTGTGCAAATTCTGTTTCTGAGTAGAAAAGGTATTCTTTAGGGAAAAATTGAAACATGAGAAAATGATAAAATGATGATTTCAGACAGCATTATTTTGATCACTTTGCATTAATTCTGTAAACATTATTAATTTCTGTGAACCTTTGTTTCATATAAACGCTTTGAAACTGTCATGTTTTCACTTGAGAACTTGACAGTCTTGATTTTTATATTTTGGGTATTATTATTTACTTCTGTTTCATCGTATTTAAAGTGGAGCTTTAAGAGTAAATGTGCATGTTGAGCTTCTGAGTTACGTGGTGCAACAAGATTTCAATAAAATAGTTTGAAACAAATGATAGACACAAGGGAAAAAAAATAGTTTATTTCTAGTTTAATCTTTCAAAGGCTGCCTTCCTTGATGTACTGTGGGAATAAGGGAAATTGAATAGGCTATTTTCATTGCCCTTTTAAAAAACAGGTCTTAAAAATTCCTTAAAACATTAGGATGTCCTTTGGCTTTGATTAAAGTTTGTACAGTTACTTTAAGTTTGGAGGGGGAGTTTGTTTGTTTTTGTTTTGTCATTGAGGCTTTATGCATGTAATATAAGTGTCTTGTCTGATCCTTTGATAAAATTCCAAAAGCAGGGTGTTTGGATATTAAGTTATGCTGGTAAAACTTTTAATTTCAGTTTTGTTTTCTGTGGAGGAATAGCAACAATTTAGTGCGTTCAGTGGGATGAAAGCCTGGTCCAAACTCGGTTATATCACGCTGTCTAAAGTAAGTGCTACTTTGTTTGGCTACAGTAAGGCCTTACCTTTGTCTGTTCATATATTTTCAGTATATGAAGCATAACTTCATATAAAAGTACCAAATTTCTTGCAGCAGTTTTCTAGTGTCTGTTATATAGGTATTGTGGTTCATGTTTCTTTCTGTTCATATGGGAGGCCAGTGTGGGTGGTGACTGAAAGGAGAGCAGTCTAGTGAAGTAGCCCCTAATATATTTTAATTTCATTTTATATTTTTTTTTTTCATTTGTCACATCCCTGCTTCTTGGTGTCAAATCTCCTCACTTAAAATGGATTTGAATAGCACTGTCTCTTAGTCACAGATGCTCTGTAATACCTGTAGGTGTATTACTGAAATGCTTTATGATGTGTAAAGTATGGAAAGAATGTAGAATTCTGGCTTTATTTCACATATGCTCTGATGTAGTGAGGAGTACTGCTTTAGCCTTCTGACTCAGGCACCTCTACTGGAAAAACTGGTGATGACATTGGGCCTTTTTTATTTTCGTGCATGCAGGGTGTCCAAAATAAAGAGCAAAAGCTGTGCTGTGAGGGGGAAACACAGTTCCATGGGATAGTCATGGAGCCCTCTTTCCATTGTCCTGTGGAGCCTTTGCTTCCCTCTGGTTAGCCCCAAGATTGCACCTTTCTCATGGGACAGTGAGGTATGGATTTCAATGAACTCCTTAGGATAAGGAGAACTTAGTCCTTCCAAATCCTAGGCCTCTTTCGTAGTTGGCAAACAGGCACCAAAATCGACTTACTAGCCCTGGTGGTTATGAAAGTACTGACTGTCTTCTGAATTCAGAAAGCAACTTCAGCCTGAATTCTGTCTTGCAATGAAGTCTGTGAAAGAAGTGAAGATTTAAATTTATCCCAGTATGCACTGTTTCCTACTGTTTATCACACAGGTTCCAATAATCATAAATTTTCTGGGACAGTTAACCCTGTCAACTCACTATTGATGATATCAAAGTACAAAGCTTGGTTGGTGAATTCTGTTTCTGGTGCATAAAAGCAGCATCTCAAGAGCACAACTTTCTTTCCCCCCGCCAGCTGAATTTCCCTTGCCTTTCTGGTTGATTTCAACAGTTGCGAAATCTTGTACAAAATATGGTTTGGTTAGGACATGAATATGCACCTGTTATCTATCATTACACTGGTAGGACACTGTCAGTTACTTATGTATTTAGTTCCACTGTCTCACTTATTTACCTTTGCTTTCACCACAAACTTATGAGGTAGGGGAGTTTTGTTTCTCTTTAGCAGAGGAGTAAATAAAGTGTAGAGTGACAAATGGGCTCAAGTCTACAAAAGTAGCTGCTTGACTGCTGCTGACATTTATTTCTGCTATTTTGGGACAGTACCTGTCAGACCATAAAAAATACATAAAAATACGAAGCCTCACTTTCTCTGCTCAGTTTCTATGCATGTGCTGTTCCAAGCAAGTCATTGTTTCTCTCCTCAGAGCAACAGCAGGGACCTGGTGTGTTCAATACTCTTTTATTGTATGGCTGTGTTAATTGCTGTGCTGATTGCTGTGCTGGTGTGTCAGCTCCAAGATTCCCTGTACCTGGCGTGACAAAACAGAGCTTAGTGCCTTAAAATGCCGAGCATTGGCAACCTGAGTTTGCCTTTTAGGTGTTTTAAGTTACACAGTTGACACTTATGGAATTCAGTTCTTTTACCTAAATTGTTCCTGTATAATTTCATTCCCTTTATATTGGAGCCTACTGAGGAAAATATGATTTGAGTTTTAAAACCTTTGTTTCTTTATTGCCAAAAATAGTATTGTATCTTAAAACAGTATGCTTCTGTTGTATTCAGTATACCAGAGGGAGCCCTCCTGTGGTTAATTTAATACCTATCAATTTTTAGGAGTGTTACTGAATAGAGTAGATTTTATAGGATAAAATAGACTGGTTTCTATATTTAATTTCCTTTCCATTTAACTCAGCATTTGTAATGCATTTCAGCTAATTTATCATGCATAGTCATTTTGGCTTAATCCAAATCAAAACACAAGATCAAGAAACCTCAGTGCATGCTGACACTTGGGCTTGTAGAAAGACTACTGTGATGAAGGGGATTCCACAGCCGTATTGATGCAGAGGGGTGCAAAATCGCACGATTCTTAGTGGGGATACCCAAGTTACGTTTTGTCCCCTCACTGGCCCTAATTTCCTCATCTCCTGGTGCAGGGAATTTCTCTGGCTGTGAAGGATTGCAGTGGTACTATAGGTGCATCCAGGTCAGGAGCCAGACTGCGCTGTGTGTGCTGTCCGTCTAGGCAGGTGTCTGTTCACATAAAGAAGAAAGAACAATTCAGCTTTACTCCTGTTTTTAATGTTCAAGCAGGTAACTTATGGTCTTTGTTTAGCAATATGCTGATGCACACATTTATAGCAATTGACTGCAGCAAAACTGTGTGTATGCTGACTATTTTGATGGATTTGGGCCAGGAGCGGACATCTTGGCTACTTTAAAATAGTCTGAAAAAGATTAATTCAGATATCAACAAGTTAAATGCAATGCAATTCAGGAATCCCAGACTAAAAATTTGACATGTATTGTAAATGTTCCTCATGGTCAAGAGATCAAATTGTGCTGACTGAACAAATTAACATTCCCATTCTCTTAATGGTTTCTTTTAAATGTGAATTAGGATATGGCAACCTTCTGAACCTTCTTTCTGAGAATTTTAGTGTGTTATGTTCTAACCTTGGCAGGCAAGTAAGCACCACACCACTGCTCTCCCACTCCCATCTCAGTGGGATGGAGGAGGAAATCCAAAGGGTAGAAGTGAGAAAACTCGTGGGTTGAGGTAAAGATGGTTTAATAGGTAAAGCAAAAGCCCCACACTCAAGCAAAAAACGCAGAACCAATTCATCATTTCCTCTAGGCAGTCAGGCTCCATCATGCATAACAGTTACTTGAGAAGACAAATGCTATCATTCCTGTTGTCAGCTCTTCCTTCAGTTTTATCATGACTCTGATGCCATATGGTATAGCATGTCTCATTGGTTAATTGTTTTCACCTGTATCTTCTCCCAGCTTCTTGTACAGCTCCAGCCTCCTCACTGTCCGCGCAGTACAAGAACCAGAAAAGACATTGATATTGTGTAAGCCTTCCTCAGCAACAACCAAAACATCCCTGTGTTATCAACACTGTTTCCAGCACTAATCCAAAATATGGCCCCCGACCAGCGGCTGTGAGGAAAATTAATTTTATCCCGTCTGCAATCAGCACATAATGTAAACAGGTTTTTGAGGTCAAGCTCTGTAATGGTTCATTGATTTCAACCTGATTTTGACAATTGTCACATTTGGAAGGGTTTCATTGTGTGATATACTTGTCTGGGTAGTCTTATTCAAAAGTCTTCAACAGAAAAATCCATTCCCTCTTTTTTATAGGAAACACCATAGCAGAGACCTGCTTAGGATAGTTTTCTCAAGAGGTAAAGAAGAGGAAGAAAATCTATTGCAGCTATTTAACAGGATTTCATGCTTATTTTTCAAATTCTTTACTTTCATTTCCATTATTTTCACACATTTTTCTATGACATGGCTAGAAGTCTATGCACACACCTAGCGAGTCAAGTCAGCTATTTAATCAGCAAACTAATAACAAAGAGAATTGCATAAAATGTGTATGTCCAGCTAATGAAGAAATATGTAGGCCACAATATCCCGCTCTCTTCTGGATGCTTGTGCTCCACAGGGTCAGAGCTGTCATGTTTCTGTTCAAGGCCATGTTTCATGGGGGCAATGTTTCCTTATGCTGTCATTTTAAGATATCTTGGCTGATTCTATTGGAGGAATTTCCTATTATATCTTTTTCTGGTCAAATCCTGTTTGTTGAACACCTCTGCCCTTAGGAAGCCGTCACTAGCTGAAATATGAGGATTTCGATAACTACAGTGTCCCTTTACCCACTATCACCTCCAGTTGCTGGTTACCTTCCCATGCCAGAAGATTTCAGCCAAATTCCTGATGACAGTACACAATGGTACTTGACAGATGCTTCATTGGATCTTTTGAAACCACCTGCAGAACAGTATAAGCCTAACTGTCAGACTTTCCTCTGAAGAAGATGAAGAATATTTTTGTGTCATCTTCAGAGCCATGTGAACAGTCACCCCCATGAGAACTGCAGCACCAAGAAGTTTGGAGATTGGTGCCATTGGCAGTACCATAGACGTGCAGTACCCTGAAACTTGCCATGCTTGTTTCATCTGAGAGCTACCATGTCCAGTGCTGTTTCCTCTGTGTTGCCAACTGTTTTTTGTTTTTCTCTCTGTAATGTGAAATTTACAGTGCAAATTGGATATAGTAGACTAGAAAATCTGGCCTGTACAACTTAAATGTTTCATTGATCAGTGATAAACCATTGACTGTGTGCTTAAGAAGCAATGGCAATTGAACGGTTTTCTTTGCTAGGCAGTGGTTTATGACAGCATGCAATGCTGCTAAGAGATTTAGCTAGGCAGAGTAATTATCTAAACTGGAATTTTGTCAGGACACCAGTATTAGTACAAGGTGCTTAGAAATTGGATTACTCACTGAAGTGTGTAAGTGTAGATTTATCAGACTAACTTAAGGTACTCATTTGCCTAAAGAAGCATAATTTTTCATACTTGTACTTAAAATAATTGATGCATTTATGTAGAAAATTTTAGCCTTTTTACTTATTTTTGCTCTCTATAAATAGTTTTCTATCAGTTAAGTACTAGGAGAAGATAAACAAATACTTAGGATGAGTAAGAACATTTCATAGCAGTTTATGGCAAGTTCCATTTATAAATGAACATACGGAAGAGGAAGGACTCCTTGTGTCTCTGTTCAGAGCCAGTGCCTGGGAAATGCAGGCCCTGCAGTGTTAACAGCTCCTCTACTGTGAGAGAAGTATTTTATCCCATATATTTTTGCCTCACCATGAGTAAAATCTATCAATTTTGCATTAGATAAAACAATTTTCTGACACAGACAGTTTGTCTTCCTGTTTTGCCATCTAGTCCCTGGGCAAAAATTTGTGGTTGTAATGTATCTTTTGGATTAACTTTGTTTAACTTTGCTGAAACTTTTTGGTTGTGTTCAAGGGGTCAAGGTCAAACAGTGCACTTGGACTAGAAAAGTTTGCCATGCTCCCATCAACAAGAGATGGCTCCAGCAGGCACCAGTGACTGAAATACCTTCTGTGTGGATTACTCCAACCGTGGCAAAACTTCCCTGGCAAAGCCTGCACAGATACAGTAGTAGTCAGCCAGAGATAACTACCAGATAACTTGAGGAGAGACTGTAAATTGCCCTAAATCTCGTGCTGAAGCTCCATCCTTCAGTGGTTCTCCAGTTCTGAGTCATTGGTCTTGAACAGAATTAATACATGGTTTAATTCAATAGTTGACTTTAAAAATATTTTTTTAAATATGAGAGCACAGTGCCTAGTATGGTTTTCCAGCTTTTATTTTCAACATAGCACACTTCCATCTCTTGCTGTTTTTTCTCTTTTTTATTTGCTTTTTTTTGGAGGGATACCCACCACATTTCAGATTATTTAATTTTTTTGATATCCCACTTAGTTCCTGGGTAAATTACTATATAGGACTGAGTGGTGGAAATTTTTAGCTTGCTTTTTCTATAAAGTAGTAGTTTCCTATTAGCATGGAGAATGCACTTAAAAGATACATTAAGACCATTCTCAGACTCTGATAAATGACTACATTTTGAGTTGCATTTGTTACGGGTACAAAATAAATGACAGACTTGAATGGATGTTGTTTTTGTAAAATTGCTCAATATAAACTAAAGTGACATTCAAATTGCTGATCAGATTTTACAATTATAACACGAGTATAAAAATGTAAATTCACAACTTTTATGACATTGAGCAACAAATTCTCCTCTCAAGTTACAGAATCATTAAAGACACAACACAGACAAGAATAAAAAAAATACTT
The DNA here is from genome assembly GCA_009812075.1 of Sialia sialis. NCBI lineage: Eukaryota > Metazoa > Chordata > Aves > Passeriformes > Turdidae > Sialia > Sialia sialis. The sequence goes on from VRYO01002355.1 coordinate 4,016,141, forward strand.
GTGATGGCTTTAAAAATTAATGAGGAAACTATAAAATTACATACAAAATTCTCACAGCAAGATATACCTGCAGAATATGTAACTGTGTTTCACATCATATTAAATCTTTTCTAGCAACCTTGAACATCCTTAACATAATTTCCAATAGCAGTGAAGCAGTGGAAATTTCTCCAAGTTCATGGACATGCTCTTCCACAGAGGTCAGATTTTATTTTGAGTCATACTGCTTGAACTATATTGACAGGAGTGTGGTTTTATATCTCTGTTTTTCCTGAAGTAATTCATTTAAGAAATACAAGCCCAATGTAAGTGCAGCCAGAACATATATATTAGCCTATGCCTTGCAAACATAAAAGTGAAGTTGTGTTCACGTCCACCAACCGCTTATACAAATGGATTTTGAAATCTGCCATTTCTAGCAATATGGACAGGCATGCCATGTGCGCAGGAAGCGCTTCAAAGGAGGACAGGAAACTTCTGGAATTCTGCAAAGCTGCAGAGGGGTGGGAAATAAATTTGACTAGAAACAAGGTCATTACTTTCTGCAATCTTTCCCTATCTTCCCTGTCTTCTTGCTGAGGAGAGAGTGCACCAAGAGCAGTAAGGATGCTGAGATGTTGTTTAAACCATTCTTACAAAAGGAGTTGAGATAAACTATTTGACAGAGTTATTAATGTGAGACTGTCTGTAAAATTGAGGTGGTTTCTCAGCAAAATTCTAAGTGCCATAGTGCACAATAGTGCAGTTGCTGAAGATAGAGGTGTCTTCTTTGAAGTGACTTCCGTATGAACATGTGAGAGGCATTTTTCTTCAGATGCTCAAGACTCACAACAGATGTCTCCTTCAGAAGCAATGAAGAAAAAAAGCATTTTATATTGGGAACAAGGAAATGGAGATGGCATCATGCTAAGCAGCAACCTGCTTCTGCATCTGGAATGGATGTGAATGACAAATGAACATGGGAGATTCTGCTGGTTTCAGCTGAGACCATTTAGAGTAACATTCTTCATACTTCCTGGTATGGGACTATTTTTTGGATTTGTGCTGAACACAGGGTTAATTGTATAGAGATGCTTTAGTTATTGCTAAGCAGGGGCTGCACAAAGCCAAGGCCTTTTCTGTTTATCATATGTCCACGCTGGTGAGGAAGGTGGGAGGAGGCACAGGTAACCCCAGCTGACCAAAGGAATATTGCAGACCATGTGGCAACATGCTCAGTATGTAAAGCGAAGGGAAGGAAGAGAAAGAGGAGCAACATTTTGGAGTGATGGTGTTTGTCTTCCGAAGTAACCATTACCTGTGATGGGGCCCTGCTCTCTTGGAGATGGCTGAACACCTGCCTGCCCATGGGAAGCAGTGAATTCATTCCGTGTTTTGCTTTGCTTGTGTGCATGGCTTTTGTGTTCTCTATGAACCGTCGTTATCTCAATCCATGAGTTCTCTATCTTTTATCCTTCCAAGTCTCTACCTGATGCTGCTGGTGGGGGAGTGAGTGGCTGCGTGGGGCTTGGCTATTGGTTAGGGTTAGGCCATGACAGAGAGCAAGGCCAGGACTGTGCACCTCGTAACCCCTTCAAAGAAACAGATTTTGGAAGAACTTGCCACTTCCTTCTGTTGTGGAAAATTTTTTTCTGTGATTTATAAGAGTAAAGTCTTTCTGAATTAAGTTCAAAACTGAAATTCAGTGAGACTTGAAACTCTTTTTCAATGTATTTTAGTAAAATAGATTATTCAGAGATGGTTGTTAGTGTGGATTTTGAGTTTTTCCTTTTACTTATATGTATATGTATGTGCACTCATGTATGTTTGTTTATGGGCAGAAGGTGAAGAGACAATCTTTGCTTCCTACAGGGAGAGGGAATATATTTTTCTTAGTGTAACGTGCCAACAATCTTAAGTGAATGGAACAATTTCGTGAAAAACACTATACGAATAGATGGAGAAGCATATGTTAATGAGTATAAATTGGGCACAATCTACAGTGTCTGGCATTTTTCAGTTGTAAGTTTTTTTAATAAATTTGACGTTTTTTGTTTGTCTCTCATCCCTCTTTAAAAACAGATTGCATGTGGGCTGACTTTATGTTCAGTTTTTGAACAGCCATAACTTTCAACAATCTACTGAATGTTTTTTCCTCCTCTACTTGAGAAGACTTGAAATCTGTAGTAAATAATGATGGTGGCTCATTTTGTATATGCCCTTGATTATTCCTGGTCTTTCCTGTTAGTCACGTCCATTCTTTAGTCAATGGACTCATGTTCAGATTTTTTGATGTGTATGTGTATTTAGGAAACCATAGACAAGATTGTTCAGAAATACTTGCCCAAGGCTGCCATCCTTATAATACATTTTGCTAATCTCTGGGCTTGCCTGGTATGTGGGATCAAAAATCAAACAACTGACATTCCCTTCCATTTAGTAACCTTCTTCATATTACAGATTAATCTCCAGTTTACTGATCTGGTTGTTTAAGAGACCAGCTACTATCTTTTATTAAAAGTGGAGAAGCTGCCAGAATGTTAGAATGGAAGTGATAGGAAGGGAACTTATAAGTAATGAAACTATACACCAAGGAAAATAACAAGGAAAATATATCCCATCCAATATATTTCTTGAACTTCTAACTTGTGTTGCTGTTGTGTTTGCTATGCCTTCTCTTTCGTGTTTAATCTGCATGTCTGGCATATTTTGATATTATATTATTATTTTTTTAAATGCATACTGACTGCAACCTTGTTTCTCTGTTTTTATTTATTACAGAATATTAGTAAAGCTGCTGTGGAATACCCTGGATTAATGATGCATTTAAACTGTTTTAAAATGACCCTGGGCTAGGTCAATTATTGAAGCAATGCCAGTGAGAAATATTTTATTTTGATTGCAGTAAGCTCTTAGTTTTATGTTAACTGCATTGTACAAACATGACCTGTGGGCTTTTAATGTTACAGTGACTTGGAAAGTGAATAAAGCATGCTTTGCATCTGCGTGGGGCAAACTAACTCTCCTTCTTGAGAGGAGATTCTATCTTGTATTCTTTGGTTGTACACAGGGTTTTTGTGCAAGTGCTCTGATAACACAGGACACTTACATCTTTTTGATATGAAAGGAAGGCATAGTGAGGTGTGGGTGCTGTTTAGGGCATGTTAGACACAACTGCAATCACCCCTTCTATACCCCCCAAATTTAGACAGAGCCATACTACTACACCTGTACTTGCCCTTTCTCTGCAGCTTGAAGGATATTACAGCTAGTGCAATGGGGGAATTCTGTGATACTGGCTATTTCCCAACACTTCATTTGTAAAAGCAGTGCATTATAAAATTCATATCCTTAATTATTGAACATCTTCTTTTCCTTTTTGGAAGTGTAAAGTGTTACTTGCCGTGTTCTGCTTTGTAATTGAGTTGAAATGAGGGCTTATTGCATATTTTTTGAAATGCAGGGATGTACATTTTCTCATCCCAAATATGTCTGTATGTTTTAATCTAATCTACTTTTCTATTCAAAATTGCATTGTAGTTGCTCTGCTAGATTCCAAGATGATGGGCAGTTTATACTGCAAATTTAAAAAAACAAACAAAAAGCAGCTCTATATAACAAAATTTTAGTAACACAGTCTTATCTCAGTAAAACTGGTATTGACCTGTCTTCAGGGGTATTGGACTTCACAGATTTGGCAGTGCCTGGGAAGCTTGACTTGCTCATGAAGTTTTACAGGTAACCTTAGGCTGTGGCTGTCGTTTTTTTGTTAAATAGGCCTTCTGGAAGAGGAGCTGAAAACTGGCACAATCATGGCCTGAAATCATACCTATACCAAACTTTTAGAAATTTGGTTAAAATAAACACTTCTCCAGAACAATATTTACAAATAGTTTAGTGGCCTATTACCTATTTAAAGAGAGGTAAAACCAGTTCTTAAAATGAAGACTACTTTGGTTAGGAGAGCAGTGATTTGGCAGTGATGGAGCTGCTTGAGATAAGCAGAGATTTTGAACATTAAGCCACTTGCAAGGTGAAACAAGACCAAAAAGATTAATTCCAATTGCTTCTGAAGAATCACATGGTTCAGGGTTATTATTTGGCTAAGGCAATTCCCAGGTCCTTGAAAACTGAGATGTTCCATGTCTAGGAGACAGAGTCATAAAACAATGATCTGTGCATTCCAATGGCCAGTGTTTGGAATATACATTATAATGAAAAAACTTTATGTAATGGAATAGGGAGAAAATTAGAAAATGGGAAGTTCAGGGTAGAATACAGGTAGAATTTTGCTGCTGTATTTCAGGATCTCTCCATATAATCTTCTTTCTTTGTCTAGCCCGCTAAAGAAAAATGTGGATAAATTATAAAATAATGTTTATGGGGAAGTAAATAAACCTAGGTCTACATATGCAGCAATAACTTTTGACACAGTAATTGCTACTCAGGAAGGAGCTCTTGATGCTTATGTTAGTTTTATGAAAATGTTTGCTTTCATTTCAAAGAGAATAACATTGTTATGACTACTGCATAAATTCATTGTGTACTCTGAAATATTGTACAATTCTTCAATTATAATCACAGATAGGATAGAAAAGATAACCTATTAAGGGAGACCAAATTAAGTAAAGGTTTCATTGTTGTCTGCCTGATGAGAGGTCTGAGAATGATAGAGGTGCCTGGGTAGAGGATAACATGGAAAAAACATGCAGGCATCACTTTATTGATTCTTTCTTTCAACAAAAATAATAGCATCAAATTAAGTACTGTACTGGTATCTAAACAAATGGCAGGTGCAGGTTTGTGTACAATAGATTATTAAGCTATATAGGTTTCTGAACCAGGGGTTGTGGATATTAAAAGCTTATGTGGCTTCAAGAAATGATTGAATACATTCATGGAGGAAAAATACATTAGGGATAAAGACAGTGCCTCTGGCTTGCAGTGTCCTTGAACCATCAGTTGCTGTCATCTGGAAGGCTATTTCAGGGAAGTGAAGTTGTTTATTTGCCATGCATTTGTATCTTTCTGTAGGATTTGCTGTGGTTTATTGTCAGAAACAGATAATTAGCTGGATGAACCTGTTTGTATAACTTATGAAAGTAATTCTTAAAGTAATAATGTGTAAGTTAAAGTTGTCCATGGGAGCTGCTGATGGGAAATCAAGTCATGGAACAGATGATTTTGAATTAATTTCTTGATAACAGAGAATGTTATGGTAAGCCAGGAAGTGTAGTATGGCCGGACAGGTTCAATGTTGCTGCTCCACAGTGAATTTGAGGTATGGTACACCAAGAAAGTACATACCCTAGATTAAGTATAACAGTAATAACATGTATTTTCTTATTATAAATACATGCCTTGGTGTATGTGTTAATATTTGAGGGAGACTAAAGACACAATTTCAATATTTGAAACTCTAATGGATACTTACAGGGGGCACTTATCTCCATTCTATGTTGCTTGCTAGCAGTAGGATCCGGGAGTGTTCTGTGTAGTTTGTTGGCTTTTAATTTTTATGCAACTCTTTCTCTATTCAAAATAAAGTTACAGTAATTTCACAGTTATAAGCCTCACCTGATTATAAGCCGCACATCCGTGTAGCCGGGTAGACCACGGGATTTGTCCGTATATAAGCCGCACTTGAATATAAGCCGCATTTTTTTTTCCCCTGTTTTTTTTAAGCGAGGATCCATGTGTGACAAAGTAATGAATTAGTAACAGAATCGCTGCCAGCTGGGTTTGGTGTCAGGTGCTCAAGTTGCAACAGTTTTCATAGACCAGCCAAGCCTTTAAAGGCAGCCCCAGGCGCCCTCCCGGCCGGCTCTCACTTCCGGGTTGGCATTTCACTGGGATTTGTCCATAGATAAGCCGCACCTGAATATAAGCTGCACTACTTTGGTAGGCTGGATTCTTCAATGGAAAAGGTGTGGCTTATAATCGTGAAATTACTGTAAATTTTTCCTCCTCAGGCTGAATGTTGAACACAAGCATTTTGAATATGGTAAAGTGTTGTAAGGAATATCTTCAGTCTGAGATCTTGGTATTGTTCAGTATGTGTGAAGCAGCTTGGAGGGGTTGTAGGTTTTGATTTCTGTCTTTTTATTTAATATTGAAGGGAAATATTTTCTTAAATATATATATATTGTGTGCAAAGAGGAGATTATGGCCTTAAAATATTCAAATTACTCTGAGGAATGCCTACAGAACTGTACATTCATTACTCTATAACCTGAACTCTCGAGTACAGATAGATATTGAAGTTATGTATCTCAGAATTTGGTTACCTTTCTGCACTATAGGTTCATATTGCTGGCTCATTGCAAGCTTCTAGTCAGCCAACATTTCCAAATCCTTCTCCCCAGGACTACTGTTGACTTCTGCCCAGCCTGTTTGTACTTGGAGTTGCTTTCAGGGTCTCTCTGGATGCACCACTCAGGTTGGTGGTGTTGGGAAGCTTGCTGAGAGTATGCTCAATCCCACTGTCCATGTTGCTACAAACGTTAAATGGCACCTTGACTTGATACTGACCCCTGGGAAATGTTGCTCATCACCATTCTCTGTTTGAACATTGAACCCTTGACCATAATTCTTTCTGTCCATCCATGAGGTTCTTTATCCGCTGAGTGGTCTATCCATAAAATCCAAATCTCTTCAGTTTAGAGACAAGAATTTCATGCAGGACAGTGTGAAATGCTTTGCACAAGTCCAGAACCATTGCATACTTACTTGCTAAAGTCTCCTCCTAGACTGCAGAAGTGGGTTTAATTTCTGTCTTTAAGTACATGCCTGCTATATAGTCCCAGCTCTTACATACAAGTTGCGATATGGTCCAGTCAATATACTGTTGACCAGGAGTTAGGGCTTGAATTTAAGATCTGTACAAGTTATTGTAGAGTATTTAATAAAGATAAACAGGCTATTGAAAAAAAAAAAAATAAACTTCATTGGCATAATCCCCATTGCCAGAGTAAAGCTTCTGTTGCCTTCAATAGGGACTGAGTTTTGTAATCAGTGCTGTCAGTCACCATCTGGACTGACATAGTCTTGCCATAGAGAGAGTCCGTCTTTTCTGGGCTGCCATCTGTTAGTCAGTTCTTCTGACTTGTTTCCAGTATCAACTTTTATACCTTCTTTCATGTCCTCTTTTGTGCTCCAAGCTACCCTTCAAATCCTCATTCTCCCTGCTGTTTTCAAAATATGTTTTTGAACACCAGTGAACACAATGAAGTACCCTAGCAATAATGTCTATTACCAAACCCTGGGCAGCATCACAATCATGTGAAGAAAATGTGTTAGGAGGCTCAGGCTTGGAAGGCGTTGATCCCAAACCCTTTTCTCATCCCTGCAAGTGATATTTCAAAGCAGTGGCTGAGGGAGAAGTTTGAACCACAGATTACTTTGAGTCTTTGCTGTGGATAAAAGAAATCAGTTAGTATGACAGTTAACCTAATAATAGCCTACAAAAGTATCAGCTCTTATAGGTTTAAAAATAAAATCAAGTAGCATTAATCTGATGGTATGACTGTTTTTGAAAGGCTTTTACTCAGTAAACCCAGATCTATGAAGTCTTAAAAATAACAATTTTGATCTAATGGTTGCTAACAGTCCTGCACACAGTGTTTTCACCCTGACATAGTTAAATGCCAACAATTTATTCGGCTCTTCATAAGCAAATGGAATACAAAGTGTGAACCCCAAACCTTTCAGTTTGAGACAGAAAACAAAAAAATATATATTAGAAATAATAATTACATAAGGGGTGCATCTTCTTAATAAAATAAAGAACAGCAGTTACCATGTGGTTTCATTAAAGAATTTTAAGTGTAATTAATGCATATTATTAATGCATGGGGGAGATGTGTAAGTCATGCATGGAAGAGATGTCTATACAAACAGCAGTCATTCTTTCAGGTGGCTTCAGGGTTGTGATTTTTGAACTGTAAGCAAGGATGATTTAGAGTTTCAAAGAGATAGAGGAAGCAGTTGCTTTTATAGTAGTAGCCTTTTTTTAGTGTGTGTATATATATTTATCTATCTATATCTCTAAAAAACACGCCCATCAAAGTCTTTTACATTGTGGTCTACCTGTAGGTAGAAACAAATCAACTGATGTGTTCAACTTGTGTTCATTCTCAGAGGAGTAACCCTGGCTATTTCAAAGGTGAGAAAATGGACCAGTAGACAATTATGTAATGGATAATTCAAACAGATTTTACAGGATCAACCTTGCTATGCTGTATTTGCTCATCATGATTATTTTGCATAAAAATTAATAATAGAATACTGTGTTAGAAAAGTATAATTACATTGCAGTCTGATTGAAAATTGACATACAGTATCTGTAGATACTCCCATTTGTTTAAATGTTTGAAATGAGAATAAGTAGTATTTCTGAGAAGCCAAGCTGTCATAACATAGCTTCCTTTTTTTCCAAATATGAAATCCATTTCTTGCTGAGAAATAGTGTGGATGACCAAATATTGTCATGTTCTCTGATGACTGAGACTGTCTTCATGACTCTGTAGCTCCTCTGTTTGTGATGTCTAGCTTGTTATTTCATCTTTGTGTGATTAGCTTCCCTTATTTTTAAGATCCATGTAGGAAGTCTTCCTCTGGAAAGCAATTCTTAATTGCAGATGAGAATGTCACATAAGAACCAGAAGACCAGTGATTGTTGTGTGACTGACATTACTGTTGAGCTTCAGCTTACAAAGATTTCTTGAGGGCTTTTTCCTCTCTGGTAGATACTGCACAGAGCTGGTTATATACAAGCTTTTTTTTCTCCTAGGATAGCATAGCTATGTTTATTTTTCATCTTCACATGTATGGTGTTATTCTTCCACTGTTCCTCCTTTAGAGGAAAGTGAAGAAATGAGTCAGACAGAAAACTTAGAGAGGTTTTTCATCCAGATTAGTGACACACTGAAGTATTTTTCAGTCTTACATTAAATTTTCAAGGTTACCCAAGCAATCAATCTGAACTGTTTCTGCTGTGGAAAACTGTTTCCTTCATTTTCCTTTTCCTTTTAAGCAGACAAGTAGCTATGGGGGAAAAAATTGTCATTTGAACTTTGTCACCACATTTACTTGAGGTGTCTTTCTGTGGAACAATAGTAGGTGGGAGCAAACATGTAAAACCTGGCTGCAATATATCAGCTTTCAGGAGCTCTGACAGGTTACTACGCTCATATTTTTCAAGGCAAAACTCCTAAGAACCAGAAGGTCCTAATTTGACTTTTTATTTCTTTTTTTTTTTTTTTTGTCTGTCTGTCTGTCTTGGAATTTTTCTGATTCAAGTACTCTTAGCTGAAAAGGGGAAAAAAGCTAAAGTCTGTCAAACAACCACTGTCCTGTTGTCACCCCACTGCCTCCCTCTCCTGAGTCAAATTCCATTGGCTGGGGACTGCCCTCATTCAAGTGGCCTGTGACTTGTGATGTCATAACTCATATAAAAAAGAGCACATTTATGATCAGGTTCTCTTTCCAGGTGGTGGAAATGTTTGTGATTAAGGTGCTGCTTGAAATTGTAATAAAGCAGAGCACGGGAGCTTTTCCCATGCAACTGAAAGATTTGTTGTTGCTTCAGACTTCATTGGATCTCTCTGAGTGATATCTTGAAGTGCATTTTATCAGTATGGGGGCTTTCATTATAGTTATTTGGGGGCACAATTCCATAATTTTATCCCAGGCTCTAAGCAGTTAAGAGCCATGAATCACTCTTTCAGCAAAAGCAGCTGATTTCAAACACCTTCTAAGACATGATAATCAATTATACATGTAGTCATCAGGGAATTGTGAAAAGGCATGTCATAATGGGGGATCATATCTAGAGCTGAATGAGCTTCTTCATGTAGTTTAGTAATGTGCTTAGAAGTCCTCTGAAGCAGAGGTTTCCCAAGTAAAGTTCCCCATTTTTTTAAAAGGTCACTTGAAAAATCTGGGCAGTATTAGGAACTAGGTAAAAATTACTACTACTTAATTTTACTATGCAAACTTTTTAATAAATACGGCTTATCTTTTGTTTGTAACTATTAGATATTTTTTGTATTTTTTTCCCCTTTTCCCTTTATTTATAGTCAATAATCACCGTACATTTACAAAATAGAACTTGTGTTGGGCAAATTGTTTTTGTTTTTTTCATTTGTCTCATCAGCATCAACTCCTCTCCAGCCCTATCTAGTAAGAGGTGTCAGAAAATATTATTTTTATTCTTTTTGGTTCCTGTGATAGTTATGGAATATATTGCTCGCAGGGAAAATTATTTCTTCATAATCCTTGTCAGTTAGTGGTTGTCTTATTTCCTGTAGTCTGAAGACTTATAGCCCATATTCTTGTTCATGCAGTACTTCATTTCAGTTGACTTCAAATTTTGTTCATTACTGACTCCTAGTTTGGCAATGTTATTATTCTTTATTGTCTGCACTTGGACAAAATCAATCAAGAGGCCATCATTCTGACAAAAAACTGTGACCGATTGCTTTAAAAATAAATGATACTTGTACTGACACAGGAGAGAAAAAACATTCATTAAAACTCATGTTGGAGAATTCTCATCACTCTTTTCCTATTGCATTTGACATTGCCTGAAAGACTGTTATATATTATGTTTATTTTTAGAGACTATTGTTCTCTTTAAATCTGCTCTACAACTTGAGGAAAGCAGTAATGCTTTTGAACAGAAATTTACAGAAGCAAGACATTGCATCTTTCTGTTGTAGTAAGGGCTATTTCGTGAAATATCTCTTTTAAATAAGTTTGACTTTGGCAAGGAAAAAAACCTGCAAAATAGAAGAAAATCAGAGGCTGCTTTAGGGCATACAGATGGAAAACCTGTTTGCCTTTTCTCAAGAGCATAATAACATTTGTAAGTGAAACCTTCAGCATGTCACGCATATTTTAATAATTTCTTTTGAAGTGCTTAAAAAGCAAACTACTTTGTTAGTTTATTTTTTACCCCAAAGTTGGCCTACTCTGCTACTCAGTATCCTCCTCATGTACAGAGCTTATACAAAACTAACATTGTATTACACAAAAAAGATGCTGATCTATCAGGACAAGGCCAGAGGAGGCCACTAGTTTGATCAGAGAGCTGGGACACCTCTCATAGGATGACAGGATGAGAGAGTTTGAGCTGTAAAGCCTGGTGAAGGAAGGGTGTGTAGTGACAGACCAAGGCGGAATGCTTTCAAACTGAAGGGTAGATTATATTAGACATTAGGCTCTTGCCTGTGACAGTGGTGAGACCCTGTAACAGATTGACCAGAGAAGTTGCCCATCTTCCTGGAGATGTTTAAAGCCAGACTGGCTGAGGCTTTGGGCAACCTGGTCTAGTGGGTGATATCCCACTGCTCATGGCAGTGGAGTTGGAATGAGATGATTTTAGGGTCCGTTCCAACCCAGCTCTTCTGAGATTCTGTGATAATCACACAGTTGAAAAGGCAAATATCCTCTCAGGGTTAAATTAATTGAAAAAATTCTCCGTTTCTTCTTTAAGGAATTTAATATAAGCCAATAAGAAAAGGACAAATTATTTTGGTTTTATCATAGACTATAGCTAAAATACAGTTTCAATTAGAGCATACACTGGAAAAAGGATATGGTATAACTAGGCGAATTGTAAACAAGCTTATTATATTTTTCAAATTGGTAAACAGATTCAGGGAAAGTCACATATTCTGTGTGTTCTTCCCTGAGTTTCTTTGTCCTCCTCAATGTTTGATAACTAGTTCATTTGCAAAGAAAGAATACTTGTTTTAAAAATGCACTAGCTATTGCAGTGGCCTTATTTCTCCTTTCAGGTTCCATGTAGATTTATCCCATACAGTAAACATTAAATGGACTACAGGTTTGGGGTTTTCAGAGGCTGTGACTTCACATTTCCAATTCTTTCATTTCAGTCCTAAAGACTGACTTTTGGTCAGATGACACATCATCACCTGTAAAACACACTAGGCTTCTCTTCTTTCATGTTAATACCAGAGCATCATGTCTTGCTTTCACTTGAAATTATTATTTGTAGGGGAAAGAGATTCGTGACTAAATAAAAATGCAGAAAGTGAGGCTGTCATTATATATTCTACATTGCTGAAACAGATAACACATTAAAACAGCTGCCAAATTACCTGTAATGAACATCCACACAATAGAACACACTCTACATACTGATGAAGTTGTGATTAACACCTATTAACAGGATGGAATTTGTCAATGAAAAAATAAAGATGATTCAGTGCAATATTCAGAAAGAATTGCTGTCTGTGAAATTTTCTGATTTTGGGTATTTTTAGATCGTTGTTGGAAACCTGTTAGTGGTTTGAAAACATGCCTTGGAAAACTGTGTTCATAGCTACTAAGAAAAGGAAATGTGTTGCAAAATTACGCTTTTATGGAAACAGCAGTGGGTCTCTCTTGCTTTTTCCCCCACTCCTACTCAGTCCCTGCATCTGATGGGGTTAATCAGAATTAAAGCATCAGAATTTTTTTTTTTGGTTTGTCAGGTCTCAAATTTCCATGAAACTGTCTGTCTAGATTGTTTCTTTCACTCTTTCCTTATTTTATTTTGCATTCAAGCTCTGTAAAATTTGCTGTAGTATTCTATTGTAGAAGGATACAGTAATTCCTGTGATATCAACCCTGTTAATACCACTGGAATAATACAGAGAGCAGATGAGCTGCTCTGTAGAATAATTAGGTTTGTTTTGTTGTTTTTTTTTTACCGCCCCCTACTCTACTTCTCAACTAGGACATTGGACTTTAAGGCACAAAAGTCATCTTTGCAACCTTGCTTAGGTTTTAACCAGCTGGGAACCCCAGAGTGGTATCTTGGCTCTCTTAATGCCTTAGGAACCTATGATGATCATTCTATGAAATCCACCTGTGGAATTTGTGAATTTGTCCCTTGGTTTGTTTGACATAAGGCTTGAATGTTCAGAGTGCTGGGATTTTCAACATTTAAGGCAAGTTCGAAGTGATCCAGAAGCTTGTCTCACCATCTGAGTTAAATGTCTTGATCGTATTCTTACTTGTGACCCACATGACTTAAAGAGTGGAGGAATGAGCCTGCATGCAAGTAGTTTCAAAAAATTCTGCTCAAGTCTGCTAAGCATGTGATTCCTTTGTGGCATCCTTCCTAAGAAGCCAAGCTGAGGGGAGATGGTGATACTGGAACAGTATTTTAACATCCCTTGTCTAGTGGAGATGTAGTGGCAGGGTTTTTTTTGTCCTTTTTTTTCCTTTAGCATTTTTCCCTCATACATTAACATAGAAATGAGAGCATGTGTAGATTCAGGTTCTGTTCCCTCCTTTGCCAGAAGGGAGCTGAGGGTCAGTTTTCATCTCTCTGGAGATAGAAACTATCAATTTTCAGACAATTTTAGGGTAAGAATGCTCACTTTTCTCCCTTCTGAGTGTATATATGAAGTGAATTCACCGTTTGTTGGTTATCACCATTGTCTTGTCTCTCAAGTGGCTTAACTTTCAGTTCTCTCAGTGTGCATGATTCCCAACCTGGTTGAAGAAACAGATGCTGCTGATGAGCTTCCACACTGGATGTGGGAGTGAGGTTCAGTGCAGCTGGGTTAGCTCCTGAGCAGTCCGGAGGTAGGTGGGTTCCTGAACTAAGGAAGCCTGCAGATGAGATCAGCCTATTTCATTTACATCAGGTCTGGAAATGCAGTATAAAATCGCCTAGGTTGGCAAGAAAAAATTTAGTTTGCCCTCAGGGTTTTGTGAAATAGTATGTATCAACAAAGCCTGTCCTGAAACACCCTCACTGTCTTATACTAAGATATCTTGTGCAAGAGTTCCTGGTTACCTCTTTATTGCAGAGTATTTTTCCAGATACTTTTTTAGACCCATTCATTGGCAAAAAATAGCTTGTTCATCATGGTTTAGGAAAGGAATAAGTTTAGTAATTTATTTGAAGATTAGTCAGTCTCTCTGATAGTCTACTGTGTTCTGCCAGCAGAGTAGCCAAATTTGGTCTTTGTTTCATCTGTGTAATCCCTGCTAATGTGAACAGAGGGATGCCACTATAGCTAAGAAGAATAACTTGAGCCAAAAACCATAAAACCATAAGTCGTATGCAGAGAACTGTTACAGAAATGGTTTTTTTCATCATTGAATACATAAATTTGTTTTGGTTGATTTAAGAATGCAGCTTTTCTTTTTTTTTTTTCTTTTGTTTTTTTAATTTTTATTCCTGGGGGCATGACAAGTGGCAGAACTCATGTGGCTATGATAAGACTTTGGGCATAACTAACTTGGGCTTTGGACTTTTTTGGTGTACACATCTGTTGCTAACACTGAACTCAAAAAGTGGAAAAATGTGTTTTATTAAGTTAGAAATAGCTGAAATGTTTGTAAGGGACAGGGAAGAGCTGAGTCTGATGTTAAATTATTAGACAAAATTGTAATGTAGTCCTTACATTTTTTTAATACATAGATATTTTAAAGGTACAAAGAAAAAATATTCCCCGAAGTCAATAGGCACCCATGTTAAAGGAAGACAAGTTGAACTTTATATGCAGTGCCCAGAGTTGTTGTATGAAAATAGAGGCTGACAGTTTTAGGACTTCAAGAATTTTAAAACTTGGATGGCTCTATTTTGTATGTGTAAAGTCCCTTGAAGAGGCAAATAGCATAATGTGGGGCAGTTAAAAGCATGCAGCTCTGTAACTCAGCTATTTTAATGCTACCAGGGTGTAACACACACTGAGCTGTGTAAAATCTGCTGTCTCTTGTTTCTATGAGGTGTGCTCTCCTTGCACTGGACAGTGACTGATGACTCCTAAAGCCTTGGTAGCCAGAATCCCATTGAGATTGTTGAGAGGTTACTCAGGGAGAAAGCTGGAAGGGTGATGATGGGGCCACTCCTCCAATGCTGGGTTCAGTTTTGAGCCCCTCACTGCAAAAATGAGATCCCAAAGTGCTGGAATGTGTATAGAAAAGGAGCTGGTGAAGGATCTGGAGCACAAGTCTTGTGAGGAGTGCCTGAGGGAGCTGGGGTTATTTAACCTGGAGAAAAAGAGGCTCAGAGGGGCTGCACAGCTTGGTGGGGATGGTGACTGCTGGCTGAGTTGCAAGACTTGCCTGAGGCTGCCTCTCCTGTCAGAGGCCAGTTCATCTCTGAGCAGTGCCCTCTGTTTTGCTGCTGTGCTTGTATCATTAACCTACAACAGGAACACTTTCAGAAATGGAATAACATGACTCGTGTCTTTTACATATCTACTTTGGTAGTACTTGAAGGAACAAACTCCAAGCATCATAATTTCTACAAATATATACATGCAAATGTAATGAAGTTTCAGAGCAAGCACAGAAAGCTTATGTGTCATAAAGGTTACTGTTTAAATTTGCTATTTTCTGCTTAGAACCTGAATAACATGCAATAAAGCAGTGTAGTTGTTTGGTAAATAATGTAAAACAATGAAATATAAGATTCATCCAGCAAAGAGAGGTAAGCATACTATGGAGAAAGTGATTGATTTAGGGTTTTTTCATGCTTTCAAGTTCAGTTTTCAAGATGATTTTGCATTATTAAAACTTTTCTACCTATTTTTCAGGGACTAAAGGATTCAATATTCATGCGCTGTGGGTTTGGGTTTTTTGAGATTTTTTTTTTTTTTGTTCTTGTTTCATTTTTGCTTTAATCTGCATTTTAAACATTAGGGAGCAGTTTTTCTATATGTTGTTTGGATTTTGGTTTGACTTGGTTTTTAACCTTGTGTTTTCACTTTTGTGTTTTTAAAATGGGAATAAAATGCTATCAGAATAGGAAAGCAGTGTTTCATGTCTCCTTTGTGCCTGGTTCAGAAGGTATAAATCTCAGCATAAAGTACAAAGCATGGTCTTATTCTTATTCTTCACCAGAATTGTTTTCTTTTTTAATGGGAAGTAGAGCAACTTAAAATATTTTTCTGTTTAGTGCTGCAGGGAGTTGCCAGATAAATGTTAAGTTGTTTATAATCATAGTGTAAGCTTTGCTTTTGCTCACATGAAAATTCACATATTAAAACAAAATAAAATCCAGTCTGAGCTAGACAGAGTTTCTCTTGTTTGTTTTTGTAATGAAATAAACGTGATGTGAAAATGCACACAATCAGCAATTCGTTTCTATGCCATGTTTGGTACATAGATATTTGGTCTGTTTGCACTGTCTGCTGACAAAACCAGAGCTATTAAAGATCAAGAACAGACTGAACAGCTAGGAATTTTATCAAATTTGAGGAATTTGATAAATTTGGAGATGGCTGTTAGAATCCAATACAATAGTGTTTGCTTTCATTTTCTTAATCCTCTTAATACTCTTGTAAGGATAATATGGGAGCATTGCAGTAATTTTTCTTCCTATAGTATCTGACTATCTAGACAGACTAACCCTGAAATGTTGCTCATGGTGTTACCTTTTGGAAGACAGCAGCTGGTATTTTCTTCTCTCCTACAGGTTATGACAGTCTCTTGCTATATTGAGGTATTGTGCCTCTTGTTTTCAAGTGGATTTGCTAATCCATGAGTTTTCTGCTCTGGTGTCTGTCACCTCTTTGTAGCAGTAATCCCTCTTTACCCATCTGTGCAGAAGTAAGAGGTTATTCAGGTATTGGAGTTAAAAGGAAATGAAATAGCAAGTTGGATTACATGTAATTCCCAAATTAATGTGAAATGAAAAAATCTACCTGATAAAGAAACCTGTCTGGTGGAGAAGAGGACAGAATAGGACGGGATGTTACTCTCTTAAGAGCCGACCTCTGCTAGGAGCAGACATAGGTAGATTTTAAATTTGGTCCTTAACATGTCAGTCAGTAGTTTGCAACACAAATAAAGGGTGAGAGAAATGCCACCTCTGTGCACAGCCAAATATACTCCTTGTATTTAAAAAAAAAAAAGTATGATCCCATAGACCTTGTACAGCAAAATGTAATAATCCATTTCTGCTTTGGAGGGCAGCTTCTGAGCTGTATGCAAGTCTATGACTTCTAGAAACTGCAAACAAAATCATACAGTTCAGGAAACCAAAGTGAATTCAAACCATTGTTATTGCTGATTGACTAGAAATAATAGAAAGGATACAGAAAATGCATTATTTTAGGCTTTTTGTATTGCCACACAATGCACGACAATAAATTAATCAAAATAGTTCTGAGGAAAGTTCAAGACCTGCATTTACCTATTTGAAATGTATTTTCTAATGTAATTCAGTGTTGCCAAAGCAGCTTATTATACTGGATTCTTGTGTGAAATATAAGTCATTATTTGTTGAGCTTGTTACATTAAATAAAAATTCACACAAGTAAGTTTGGCTTATTTTATAATTCCATGTTTTAATATAAAGTGAGAATTTATACAACTGAAGTTAGTAACTAAAGTTTTGCTTATGCTTAGTGATTTTCTGTACTTGTTTTTTTTGTCTTTAGTTTTCCTCTTCTAATTTTGTAATGAATTTGACGCCTTTAGAGAAAGTTACACCATTCCCTCTTGTCCTAATGCTACGTACCCTTGTGAAAGTTCCTTCTCCAGCTTTCTTGTAGGTTCCTTTTAGATGCTGAAGGAAGGCTGCAATTAGATCACTTGGAAGCCTTGTTTTTTCAGTTTGAGCATTGCCAATTCTCTCAGCCTTTCCCCACAGGAGAGGTGCTTCAGTTATGTGATCAACTGGGTGGCCTCCTCTGGACTCCTTCCAGCAGGTCCATGTCCTTCCTATGCTGATGACCCTGGAGCTGGGTGCAGCACTGCAGGTGGGGTGTGAGCAGAGCAGAGGGCACAATCCTCTCCCTGGCCCTGCTGCCCTCACTGCTCTGGATGCAGCCCAGGACACATTTGGCTTTCTGGGTTGTGAGTGCATGTGGCTGGATCTTGTCCAGCCTCTCATCCACCAGCACCCCAAATCCTTCTGGGCAGGGCTGCTCTCCATCTCTTCATCCCCAGCCTGTGTTGATACACAAAAAGATGTGCACGTAAGTATATATATACATTCCTGTTGAAATGGAATTCAATGACTCTACAAACGCTTAACCAAATATGTGGGTTTCCATATGATCAGTCTAAAGGACTTGTGTTGGAATTTATGACTTGAGTGAAAGATTGGTCAAAAGGGAGGTAAAGGCCTGTAAACCTTCCTGAATGTAATTTCCAACACAACTATTCAGAGACATTTTGTTTCACATTTTCTCAGAGTTTAAAACAATAATAACAACAACAACAACAATAATAATAATAAAGCAATTTAGATGTCTCTATCCTTCCCTTAAATCTAGCTCAAATTTCTGAACTTGAGTTCTGTTTGCTCAGCTTGGCTGATTGGTCATTAAAGCCCCATGAAACATGAAAAGCATTTGGGAAAGGTCTTCATGGGGCAATTTGAAATTAACCTATGTGAACTACAGTTTGCTTATGCTTTATTGCAGATTTTGGGGGTTCTGCTGATTATGAGGCTGCAGACTTGTGGCTGTATTAAGAGTGCTGGTAAATAATACTTTGAAAATATGCTAATAAAATGATGAACTGATTAAAGTCTGTTACTGATTTATATAATTTATATAATTTATGCAGTTTTTTTATTGCTTTAGTGTTGAATGTTAATTTTTCCTGCAGTTGTCCATGTTTTGATGTATTCTATTTGCCTCGAAATAAAAAAATTGGTTCCCGTTGCATGCATATTGGGCAGGTGGCAAAAGATGTTTTTAAACCACAATTCAGGATACTTCACAACTGCCTCTAGAAAAAAATCTTAAGTACTTTTGATTGACTTTCGTGATGACGTTTTACTGAGTTCATGAAACACAAGTTTCATAGGATCTGCACAGATGTATCCCCACACCATTTCAACAATCCCTCTTCTTGTTTTTATATTTTTCCATCTTTTAACAAAATGATTTGCCAATGTTGAATCCTAGATTTAATAGTCTAAGCTTCTGGTGTTTAGCTGGGAATTAATTAATTTGGCATCTGACAACTCAGTGTAGTCACTGGTATTTTTAAGTGTTAGTCTTGTTAGGTGTCATCCTGGCTGTGGATAATTTCCTATACTGTTCTGATGGAAATAGTTGTGCTGACAGTGTTTCAGTGCAAGCCGTATAGATATGGGCTGTCCTGAAGACAGAAAGTCTCTTTTACAAGCAGGAAGTCCGCTGTCAGGAATGTGGCTTTGACGAGAAGGTGCAGACTCAATAGCTTGTAGCTGTTGACCAGCTCCTGGAGAACAGGTGCGTGTGTCTCTGGTGGCCTCTCTGTTACTCCCTACCAGCTGTCTGGGGTGACAAGGAGCAGAGGTGTTTGGGGATGTTAATCCACAGCATGTCATCAAGTGTGAAACTGTGGAAAGCAGGATTTCTACCTGATGCTATCCATGAAGGTGTTTGGACTATGTGCAGTGGTGTGCCAAGCAAGAAAAACACCTGAAGTTTGGCACACACACCTACCGAGGTCATTTAAATCAGGTATGAAATATTAATATCAACTTCGATAATCAGCAACATGTGAATTGCTTTTCTGCAGGCAATACAGTAGTTGGTGATACATAAACCCCATTTCAAATGAAACAAGCTCTTTCTAGAACGCAGGAGCTTGAGTTAGTCCATAAGTGCACTTCTGTTGGAAGACAATATTTGTATAGAAGCATTTCATTAAATGAGTCCTGAGTGGGTTAAAATTGCAGTTCTTACAGGTTTCTCCTTTTTAAATATGATGGCACTGAATGCATTTTGCACAGTTATCAGTGTACTGTCACTGCATGTTTACTTTTTAAACAAAATCTTTTTCCTGAAAATGACTCAATGTTGGGGACTCAAGTCTTCAACTCTGCTGTATAGTTTGAAATCATCCTGGCACTACAAAGAAAGTTTTTAATTGTCTCAATTGGACCCAATTGGACTCAATTGTAATTTTTTTTTGCTGTGATTCTACATCAGTATGTAAGACCTTGTCACTGGCGTGGTGCTCATTTGCTGGAGAGTTGTAGTGGTTTAATCATTGCCAACAGAATAATGCAGTTAAATTTGAAGATACAAATGGAGTTGGGGTAGAATAATGAGTCAGTTCTTTAATTGTGTAGACAGTAGCAGCAGTGTTGACTTCAACAGGCCTGTACCTTTATACATCAATTCAGAATTTGACTCAAATCCTGACTAATGAACTCATTTAACTCCTGTGACTCAGAAATATGACTTTTTTATTCTAACTATAGCTTAAAGGGCAAGCTGTGTTTAAGCAGATTTAATTAACCTGTCGAAATTTAATCGTCAGACTAATAGGTATTCCTGTTCACTTAGGAATAAGAGAATCATTGTATTTTCTAATTAAGAACTAAACTTAAGGCTGTGTGCCTGTTTGAAATATACAGTGTTTGGATTGGAAGAGGACACTGAGAAAGAAGGATCAAGTTATCTGAACACACTAATACAAATAAACTTGGCGAGGAAGGAAACATAGGCATTGCTGGTCATTACTCCAAGAAAACACCAAATAGATTGGAGAATATGGTTTTATTTCGTGTGTTTTGCAGTGGTCTTGTGTAAGGATTTGCACAGCTGGTGCAAATTTACATCTTATTCAATTTCCTTTGCTTTCCTTGCAAGAACTAAAGCTGTGGGAGACTGCGTTTATTTCTTTCAAGAGAGCTCTGATTCATCTCACCTCCACCTCCAGCCTAAATAAAGAATTTGTGATGCTTAATTAAAGCACATGTGATTTTTGTTTCCATCTTCCCTCTAGTCTTTGTTTTCTTTCCCTATTCCCCCTAGTTTTCTGTGCCTGACAGCTCAGGGTCTCATTTTCTCCTGTTCTGAACTTATTCCCTGCCTCGGTGTCCTTATGTGTTTTACCAATTTCAGAGCTTCCATGGCATTTCTCTGAATCATGGAAAAATTCTCTCCTACTTCTCTCCCCTAGGGGGTCTTTGTTAGCCCTTCAATTCCATCTGAAGTACTGCTGTCTTTCTCTTTCTCCCCCTGTCACCAAAACCATCATCATCATCATCTCCTCTGAAAGCTGAAGTGACATTGGAAATGCTGTCTCTGTCTTGCTCCTGATTGTTCTGGGGTCACTTCTTTGCCCCTGGTTCCGTCTGTGTGCTTTGACCTTATTACAGCTACTCCGCTTCCTATAGTCACTTCTCTGCAGGATGCTCTGGAGCTAATAAAAGGGATGTTTAGGAAAATACAGATTAGGCACATGAGCTAATCTGGTGATGCTGTTCCTTTATAGGCTGATCATAATCATCCTGATCAGAAAAGTACGCTGTCTTTGGCCTCCATTGTCACTCTCTTATATTTGCATTTTTGTTACATAAAGCCAATCTGGATTTTTGCTTTCTAAAGCCACTTTTGCTTTGGATCCCTGTTTGCCATGGAACAATGGGAGGACTTCTCTGTACTCTTCATGTCTCTCAGGTGGTGAGATTGATTTTATTGTACTGGAATTTGCGGTATTGAGGGCGTTCTAGAAAGCATATCCTTTACAGTTTGTTAGCAACTGAAAAAGTAGGTATTTAAATGAATTTTGAAACAGTGAATAATCCTGTACCCTTTTCATGCTCTGTATCATTAGTTATTTTTTGTGATTTTCAGCATCTGTATCTTTTCTCCTCAGCCATTATTTTTTCAAGCTGGAGAATCCCAGGCGATCTAATCTTGCCTTTTAAGAAGGAAAGCTGTGTATTTGTGATCATCTGTTCCCAGTGCTACTATAGTTTATGAAATTTTGGGCATCCTTCAAAATGTAGTTAGACCTGATTTACACAGTAGCAAAGTGATGTTAGTTTGTCGCCTTTCTAGTAATTCTTGGCACTCTGCATTCTTGAATACCTGCTGAGCACTGTCTGTAGTATGTATTTCACTTTTCCCTGGTGCATATGATTTGCAGCTCTGGGCAATTACTGAAGAGAATGTGTTAGTGCACTGACAGTTTCAGATAGGTAAAAATGCAAAGCATGAAATTTGAGTAAAATACTGCAATTAATTGACTGGTATAACTGAGTTTGAATAGAAATAAATAAAAACAAAAACCTCAGATAATTAATTAGAGATTGCTGTGATGGGAGTGTTTAGAAGACTGCTGTATCAGGCCAGTTCAAACTTTAAACTTTACTGCACTAGGCAGATACTACTAGCACACCTTCTGATAAAAGTAATGAATCTTTGTCACTGTGTTCAATGTAGTCATCCCATAACATGTGCCTTCTGTGTAAGATGGGAGTATACAACACAACAGAGCTGATGCGCCAGGAGATGACAAATGCTGCTTGCACAAACACTGTTAGTGTGAGGCAAGACAGCTTTAGGTTTTCCCACCTTCCCATTCCACTCTGACTTTTCACAGCAGGTCTGGAGGAAGTTTTCATTTCTTTCTGTGAATCATGAAAAGGTGCTTGTCAGGGTGTAACGCTGGGGGAAGCTGGGTGACTCGGAAGAGCACTCAGGAACTCAAATGTGCCTGATCTTTGGATCATTGTGACCTGACCCTATTCGTGGCAACATGGCTAGAAAGATTATCTTTTCTTTATAGAGTTCTGCTGTGTTAGTGGTGGATCATATGAATCAATTCTCACAAAACCACAGAGAGAAGTTCTCTTTGTGTTGGCAATATCAACTCTCCACTCAGCAGTCATTTAAGGCCAGCAGGCACTGGATGAATGGTTTGTGGCAGCCTATATTAATTTTCTTTACAATAATGGCTGTTAACCCTGGAAAAGTTTTGCCAATTTCAAGTTTATGAGATTTAACAACATTGTATTTCTGGTACATTGCTAGTGTTAGAAGGATTTTTCTTGAGATTAAGAACCAAAATACAAAAAGCCAAACCCATGCCGTGACCATCTCCAGTTACTGTAGTTTGTAATTCCAAGCTAATGGAGCTGTAAAAATTTATACTGGCTGAGAAACTCCTTAATTTTTTAAAGTAACTCACAGCATTAAATTCTGTAAATATGGCATTTCAGCATCCAGGAATAAAAACAGTGTAAGTTGATTTTCAGTACTAAACAAATAAAACCTGTTCAGTGGTAATTCTGAATGTGAGGAACACTTTGGGAAAAAAAAAAAGTGTATTTAGGCACTTTAGCCATGAAATCATGGCTGTGTTGCTTGATGTACACACACCACACATACGTATGTTCTCTGCCTCTTTCTCCCTCACACTGAATTCAGTTATATCATCTAACTGCAGCATTTTAGCCAAATTGCATGGTTTGCATTTGCAAACTTAAAACTGTCAAAATGCATTTGTAAATAATATGTCCATATATATTCAGAAATACATGTTTTCAAGTAAAGATGCAAGGCTGTGTTATAAATTCTTGCTAAATTCTTACCAGAACACAAGAACTACTGTATACAGAGTTTTACATATGCCCCTGAGAACTGAAGCTTTCAAAGTTAAGAGAAGAAAAATGCAGGGGGTGGGAGGGAGAGAAAGAAGCAGCAGCAGATTGGCAACAGTACTTAATAATGTACTTAAAATTTTCACTATTTTTTTAATGGGAAAAATTATGCTTTTTTCATTCAAAATGGAGAGAATCTAAAAAAATCTTAAAAAGTGAGTTTAAAGCATCAACTGTGGCATCTGGCAATATTCTAAGACTTCCAAGAAGAAGACTGAAGTTGCTGTGACTTCAAATGAAGTATTTCAGGTTACTTTGTGATTTGAAATACTTGGGTTTGAGCTCAAAATGGTTGTTTAGAAAAAATAATGCAGATTTTCTACTTTCTACAAAATCAACGTAAAATTCTCCCTTAAAGGAAAAAAAAAATGCTTCTTGGAAAGGATTTTGAAAACTCCCGTTTAAAGTTATACTTTCTGATATCAGTTTCATTCTGCATCTTTACAAAGCCATTAATGATATGCAGCCATTTTCAAACTCCTTTAACACTGTCAAATTGATATTGAGTTACTTTTACTTGTGTGTAGAGCTTATCTGTAGCTTATTCTAATTATAGTGTAGGTTTTGTTGTTGGCATAAGAAATATTGTGGGAAGGAGGAGTTACCTGCTTTCTGTAAATGCTATTAATTTTCATAATACTGTTCTCATTTTCTACCTTTTCTTTTTCTACAGTCACACAGCACAAGCTCCATGGCATGTCTAACTTGTAATCACAAATATTTGCAAGAAATTGGTAATATTAAAGTACATCTGAAAATTGCATGCACAAATTTTTTATTCATGACACTGATAAACTGCCAGAGCTGTATCATACTAATGATTTAGTTGCAAAGTTGTGATGCTTCATAACTATTAAGAACTTAATTTTCTTGTAAAGTAAGGGACTAGAAATTGAAATTATATTCTACAAAAATACATAAGGTGTTTTATCTCCAGCTTAAGAATTCTTTCAGAAAAGAGCGCATTGCCTGGAAATCTCAGTTAAAAAAGAACAAACCTAGTCTCATGAGATTATTAAATAATTACAATCTGCTGATGGGATTCTGTAGGAAACAGGCATGTGTGACTGCAGTTCTGTAATGAAAGGGTAATGGAATTGCTTCCACAGCCCTACACATTGCTGAGAATACTGTTTCTGAATGAGAAATATAAACATATGGGCTGAGAGACCTCCTGGGTGACCAGAGGAGGGGAGATGGAGCCTGCGTGAGGAAATGAAAAGATCCTCTTGTGTTTTGTCATTCAGGAAAATGAGAAAAAGAACCACAGCAAAAAAATATGACCCACCTGCAAACATCCAGCAGAACTGCAGATTCCAAAAATTTAAAAATTTCTCAGGAGATCAAGTTGAAAATGTGAAGGTGGTCCTTAAATATAAAAATCATGCAGAATTAGTTTTTCAGGGCGATAATGAGGGGGGGAATAATCCTTGAAGACTGATTTGTGAAGTAGACTAATCAGCTTTTGAGGTAATAGGCAGCAGGAGTCAGTGTCTTCAGGGTTTCCTTCCTGTTTCTCACCTGAAAAATACTCAGTTTTATTGAAGACACACTGAAAATAAACTCCAAATAGTAGGGAGGCTACAAACTCTAAAGGGCTAATGTTAAAGATTTGAATTGGACAACAACTCAAAATACAAACAAGTTATATTTTTAAACTATTTTCTAAGTCAGTGTTTTGGAGCTTTGTGTTGTGATGCTCTGGATGCTTCTAATGCTGCAATGTTGAGGAAGTTCAGGGTGTCAGCATCTTGCTTGGTTGTGCTTTCTTTCATTTCTGATTTGGCTTGATTTAATTATGTTAGGTTTCTTTGAAACTGCCAAGTTACTCTGTGTGATAATACAGGTCTCTTATGCATAGGGGGTTGCAGACTTAGCATAAATATTCAGAAAGTGAATTTTAATAAGCAGATTTACTATGCGTTCTGGGAACAATAATTTACAACCTAATACCAACCAACTGTGTTTCAGGACACAGCTAGTGAATTAGGTGTCAGCACTCGCATATTTCAGTGATGGTTATGTACTTTTTTAAGAAGTCTTCTAAGATCCTACATGCTGTTTAAATACTTAATTATTATAGGAAATCTGCCTCCTGATTTTTAAATCTATTGTCGTTAAGAAAAGTCAGAAAAGCGGAGAGCAATTTGCTAGCAGTCTAAATCTTGGAAATTAATTTACAAGAAATAGTCTAGGTTGTTTTTGTCATCAAAGATTCAGCTTGTTTTCTGAAGATTACAATGCCATTCTAACAGGAATATCTCATTAAAATGTTTCTACATGTACTATGAGAAGTATCCCTTATACAAGTTTCAGGTCTCTCAGAGTGTGCTGGAAAGCATCCAAAGTTGGCTGTTTGTGGTGTGTGTACACAGGGGAAGCCAGAACAAAGCCTGGGCAGTGGCCTTGAAGGCTGCATTCTGGTGTGGACATTGCAGTGCCAGTGAGACTCGGTGCTGTAATGGTCGAAGCATTTTTGTACCCAGTTATCATTGGTTGTCATTGCTGATAACTGTGCCCTGTGAGAAGAGGCATTCTGCTAGCAGTGCAGGGCCCAGCCCTGGCCTTTCATTAGGCTCGTTATCAGCTAATGATAATGAGTTGCTGTGCAGACGGTGTCTAGTTCCACTTACTGTGAGGATGATGTACAACCTGAGGGCTGGGGTAACAGCAAAGGCTTTGAAAGCATGAGCATAGCAAGACTCAGTGCCCTGCTGATGGGCAATAAGAGCACCCTGGAGATCTAGGATAAGGCTGGTGAGATCTAGGATAAGCCAACGAGGTGAGGCAGGTTTCATGCTCTGGGAAAGAAACACCTGGTGAGCATCTTGCAGCAGGTCATGCAGGCCAGGGGGTGGCAATTTTTTGCAAAATCAAATGTCTGACATAAGGACAAGATAGAAAGTGTGAAAGCAGGCTGATCCACCTCATGACTCTCTCGCTCTCTCCCCTTCTGGATGTGCACTTTTCAGTCTGTTTGCTTTGCCCTGGTGTGTTGAAACCATCAAAACTGAGGTAACCATCAGCTCAGTTGGTTCAGAAGATCAGTTTTTAAGTGGGTTTTTTTTTTTTTAGACATTTCTTTTATGGTCTGAAAGTAAATATGTAATGTCTCTGATAGTGTTATGTTTCTGAAAGCTCTTCCATGTCTTACCTTACCGACAGAATATCCTTAGCTCATATATTTCAAGTTGTATTTGGCAGATTTCTGTTTATATCGAGCCCTGGGTTGCAGAGTAGCAGAGGAAGTCTGAAATTCAACAGAGGCCAACGCAAGGTCCTGCAGCTATGGAAGAATAACCCCATGTGCCAATTCAGGCTGGGAAGCAGCTTGTGGAGAAGGACAAGAGGATCCTGGTGGACACCAAGCTGTCCATGAGCCAGCAGTGTGACCTTGTGGCCAAGAGGGCAGTGGTGACCTGGAATGCATTAGGAATAGCGTTCCGCAGGGCAAGGGAGGTGATCCTGCCCCTCTGTGTGCAATTCTGGGCTCCTCAGGACAAGAGAGACATGGAGCTCCTGGAGCACATCCAGTGAAGGGTGACAAAGATGATTGAGGGGTTGGAGCATTTCTCTCATGAAGAGAAGCAAAGGGAGCTGGGCCTGTTCAGCCTTGAGAAGGAACAACTGGGAAGGGACCTCATCAATGTCTGTCAGTATCTGAAGGCAGGTACCCAAAGGATGGAGCCAGGCTCTGCTCAGTGGTGCCAAGCAATAGAACAAGAGGCACGGGCAGAAACTTATGCACAGGAAGTTCCACCTGAACTTGAGGAAGAACTTCTGTAGTGTGTGGGTGACTGAGCACCAGAACAGATTGTCCAGGGAGGTTGTGAAGTCTCCCTTACTGAAAATATTCAGAAACCATCCGGATGTAATCCTGTGCTATGTGCTTTGGGGTGACCCTGATGGAGCAGGGTGGCTGGACCAGATGACCACTGTGGTCCCTGCCAGCATTACCTATTCTGTGACTCGGGGGCACAGACAGATCTGTTAAAGCAACCTACACTATAGTAGGCTGTAATAGATGTAAATAAGAACTGCATGACTGAGGGGGAATAGCCTGCACAAAATGCAACAGATATAGGTGAGCCGTAAGATTGACTTGCACATTCTGCAGAGTGCTTTGTTCTGGTCCAATACTAGTAACTGCAATGTGGAGCCATTTACCTGTAGGGCATTGGCTACTGATCATTGCTTTCTGGCTACTGACCGCAGGGAGGTGCCAGATCCAGTCCAGCTTCCAGCAAGAAAAACCTAGTGTGTGCGGAGAGAATTACAATTCCAAAGGTGAAGATACTCAAAATCACTAAAAAATACTTAACAACTTCCTTTTTTGTTTTTATCTAACCATATTTTGTTCTATTTTCAATCATTTTTCTGTCCTAGATTATGGAATAGAGAGAGGCTTATTTTTCAGCATGACTGAGAACCAGTTCATATTACTATAGGGAGTCTGATCTGACTAATTTGTAAGGGAGAAGCTAGTGTGATCTGAAAGGCTCAAGAAAACAGAGTACTTTTTCTTCATGAGTTACTGAATATAAAAGACTAATTATGTCTTTTGTTTTTGTGGAGGATAGAACTCATCATCACAATACTACCAACACCATCAATCTGAACAACCCAACAATTTAAAAATATTCTGTCATAGCTTGTGGTTGTGCAGTTGTTCAGCTCCTTTCTCTAGAGTGAAATAATCTGATGCAGTATTGAAACTGCCACCAGGAATTGTTAATGTATAATTTATCTCTGCAATTAAAAAGCATTTTTAACCAAGTGTCACAACACAGTGACAAGTAAATTAGGCTGTGATTTACATTACAGTACTTTGCAACTTGATTTAGTGTCACCCTGGAGGAACTGACAAACAGCCCCAGTGGAGTAAGACAGTACTTTCAGTAAAGAATGAATTCATTTCCCATGTGTTAGCAAGGATTGAAAGATAGTTGCTGTCTGGTATTGAAACAATGATTAATAATTTTTGTTTGTTTTCTAACATGTTAAGCAATACAATAGTGAAAATTTCTGACAGAAAAAATACTTGGGTCAGACACAGTGATTAGTAACTGTTTTTATTTAAAAAAACGCTTAGTTAATTTGTTGTTTTCTTTTTTTTTGCTTTAAATTGGAAGAGAGGAAGGTGAATCTGGTAATTTCATATTTTCTTCAGTCATTTTCTTAAATTGGGAGCTTTGGAATTTCAGAAAATGAAAACCATGAAGAAGAAATCAAGTTAAATATTGCTAAATATAACTCACCAAAGGTAAGTTAAGTGAAACACAATGCCATTTGAATTAGGAAAAAAAATCATATTTACAACGTTAGTATTTTGGGGTATCATTCAATCTTGGTTTGGGGCACTTTCATGTTTTCTTGTCTTCTTTCCAGTGAGAGAGTACTGTTATAGTTAATAAGTGTGAAACTGTAATGATGATGGGATTTTTGTTGAGAGAACAAGACTCTTATACAATGAGCTAAATGGGTAATTAATTCTCCTCAGTAATAGTTAGCAATTTCTAGGGGAACTATATGAACAGGAATGGAGTGAGGTTTACCTGTAATGTAACCTTGCTTTGCTCCAGTTACTGGAGGTAGCGGAGTGAACTTCTCATTGTCCTGGCAATGTGAGAAATATTCATGCTTTAACAACGTTGACTTGCATTATTGTGAGAGACTCATAACAGTCAATACTTTAATCCACAGTTACAGAGATTTTTCTCCTTAGGTGTCCCTCTGGATTCTCTTCAAGAAAGATGATGAAAAAATGAGAACAGATCAATATCATCCAAACAGTTACAGACAAATTTGAAAAGGTAACACTAGTTTCACATTCTAAGTGCATTAACTGCCTTTGACAGTGACTTATCACAGTGGATATCCGTATGCAAACACACAGCAGCAGAGTAAACTGGTGAATAGGAGCTCTGAGGGCACACTGTGACCTGCTTACTCTAAGGTCACAAACTCACAAGAGACTGCAAGGAAAGAAGTGTTTTTCACAGTTTACAAAAGTTAGTTTCCCTACCATTTTTTTCAAATCAGAGTCTGAACAAGTGGTGTCAGTTTTAGCAAAAGGTGTAATCCTTTGTATGACAAAGTGATTTGGCATTACTGCGACTTGGTCTCATATGCCAGTTGTTACTGTACAAAATACATGTAACAAGAAGACAGGTCTAGCACCCCGTAATATTTTCAAGACCATTTTCTTCTTGATGGGTTATTCCCATTATTCTTACTCACCCGTAGTAGCCTTAGTGCCTTAATAAAGTGTCCTCAAGGCTACTGAAAGAAATAGACTAATTTGGAAAGAATTACATGGCAGTTTTTTCTCCCCATGGAGTATTAATTCAGCCCTAAATTCAAGCTGTGACTTATAAGATCTTGTTAGACAAATGTCTTGTCCTCAAGAAAAAGAATGGTAGTAAGAAGGCAAGATTATCAATTGCAAGAAGGCAATTATTAACATCTTGGTAGAGCTCTGGTGTAGTAGCTTCATTTCCTGATTTCTCAGGCTGAAGGCTTGAGTACTTGGCACACATAAGGCGATATATGCCTTGGTGTTGTCTGCTCCAGATCACTGTAAACCAGAAATAAAAGCAGCACAGAGTGAATTTTCCTTCTTGTGGAAATTTACTCCTGTTCTACTCCTGCTGTTAGTGGAGTCAATAACAGGACTGACTTCAGAGCTGAAAGCTGAATCATCTTTGGTCTTTGCTATACAAAAGTCAGGGAGCAGAACAATGATAAGACTGGAGCAAGAGGTGTTTATTTTATACTGAAATGCCTCTATTAGGAGGGCTTTGTACTCTGTCACAGTGAAGAAGGAAAACAATTCTCTGACCTGGCCAAGTAGAAAACCCTAATCTTCTCCACCCTTTGAAGTTTTGGAAGCTACTGATTTTCAATGGTTTTCTTCCTCTCCCCATGCCCTCCACCTCTGAATTCTCGTAAGATTCTTTTTTGTATGTTGAGGACCTAATAAATACATTGAAAAGATGCTTAACAGAACTTGAACAATGCCCATTTGATGGGTTTTATTTCTGGGTGATCAAATTAAATAATTGAGTTATAAATCTAGATGGATGGCAAGCTTTGTAAATTGAGCTTTATACTGAAAAGCTGGGTCGATTAGTAACTGCCTTTTTCCCAGTTTTGCTATTAGAAAAATGTAGCATTTTCTACTAAAAAGAAAGTAGATAAATCCACCTTTGAAAAACTGTGAATTACTGTTGAGTGCACAGGAACTAAGTTTGATGCTGCTGATTTTTAGAGATTTGACTTGAAATGTAGCCAGACTTTTGGATTTTCTCTGCTTCAGCTAGTGAGTGACCTGCAGTTATCTTGATTTGTGCCCCCTTTCTTTTTCTCCATGGCATAGGTCATTATTTCGGAAAACCTCTTTCAATGTGTGATTGATTTATGCATGAAATATGTTTTTGTTATTGTCCAATATAAGATAGATTATAGGAGAGACATTACCTGAGAGTGCATTGTTTTTTCAAGGTACCTAATGATATTATTGCAGTGCTAATATCACAGTGTGCAAGAGAAGAATATGGGCAGCAAGCACTATAGAGAAAAGGCAAATCTTGTAGTTTGTCTTAAGTATTGGATAGAGGAGCTGCTAGCAAACCAAGCCAAGGAAAGGGACTGATTTATTTACCTGTTTTGTGTGTGGCATAGAGACAGAGATATTTGTGGACTTTGATTCAGCACTGTACTTACAAAAAAAAATATATAGGAGATATTAAAGGTTAACCTACTTGAAACTAGATGGAGACAAAAATTAGTTTCTCCATTCCTTTATCCCTGCCTTGCTCCAAAGATCCGCGAACTGATAAGAATTAACTGCTTGGATCTGGGCTCCATACTTTCCATAAGACTGTGTGTGGTTTATATGTTTATATACAAAATATCCTGGTTATCTATTGTGATTTACTGTATGAGTTAAACTCATTTTTTAATGCGGTTAGGGTGGATTAGAAACAGAAAAGAGGCGGTGGGAAGGGAGAAAAAGTAAAAGTGATGGGGCAGGAGACTTCAGGAGAAAGGTGATGTGACAATAGCAGGAAAGAATCCTTCTTTAAAAATGAGAATGTTTACTACCTGTGAAATGCTGGAGGTGTCTGGAACTGTAGATGGTGTAAAAAAAAAAAAGAAAATCAAGGCGCCTTTGAATTTTCTGCTGCAAAGGAGTTACAGGACCTTCATCACAGGACATGGTCAAGGAAGAAGGAGGCAAAAGGAAGGTGAAGGAATTTACTCTCACAGTTTTTACTTGTGTCTGTTTAGTGTTTTAAAATGCACACTAAATACACTGATTGCACTGTTACAATTATTGTTAAAACCAACAAAAATCAGGTAGGTTTCTGTGATATGTCTTCCCAAACCAGTTTGTGAAGGTGATAGAAGAAATAGGCATTTAAAAATTGAGGAACAAAATATTTTTGCAAAGTATATTAAAGCAGGTATAATTTTCAAGGCAGTTTGTTTAAATTGATTATATCACACATTGATAATTTTTACTTAACCAGCTCAAGTAAATTAGAGTGCATAATGTCTCCTAAAATATCTTGAGATTATTCTTAAATTATAGGGACATTTGCAACAACGTTTGCATATAATAGGAGCTTAATTTAGAATAGACATACTGTGAATATCTTGTTGCTCTATGTATACTTAGAGCTGTTTCATATGTGGTTAACTATAGGGAATTTGAAGGCATTTAAATTGGTACAATGTAAAGATAGAGGAGAAAAGGAAAAGGTCAGCATTATTAATTTATTTTAGTAGGAAACAGCATGATGGTAGTGATTTGTAGGGAATAAAAATTGATAAATATTGGGGTAGATTGTGGGATAATTTTATAACTAGGAAACTGGTATTAGGTGGTATGAAACTGTGCTTCTGTATTCTCAAATTAGCTTGTTTCTGTGTTCTGGTCTTTCAGTCTTATCCAAGTAAACATCTTTTTCCAAAAAGTTCACTGCATCCTCTTATGGTATGCAGTGTAAGTCTTCAGCACTGTGGTAAAAATGCATGGACAAGTTGCACTACAGCCTCCCCAGTGCTTCAAGTACAGTAATTTCACACTTATAAGCTGCACCTGGTTATAAGCTGCACTTTTTTTTTCTTTTTTTTCTTTTTTTTTTTCTTTTTTCTGCGTGACAGAGGGGTGTGCTCCTCGTCCTGCCCACTCGCTCCCCCGACACAGCTGCTGCCACCCGGGGTCCTGCCACAGCCGCCCGTTCCCGCTCACCCCGCGGCTCGCACTTCTGGGTTGGCAGTTCTCCAGAATTTATCCATAAATAAGCCACACCTGATGATTAGCCACACTTCCAGGATCGGCTTGATTCTTCAGTGAAATAGGTGTGGCTTATCAATGTGAAATGACTGTATATTGAATCAAAAAGCGCAAAATTATGTCTTGGACCATAGAAGGCTCCCAGCTGGGGCCAAACAGCAGCCAGGAAGATCCTTCTGGGAGCAGCGTGCGTGTGAGCCACCCTGGCCTGTGGAGCCACTTAGTTCCACCTCCAGAGATTGTTGCCAAGTGTGAAAATGCACAACGAGGTAGATACATTTCGGAAAAATCTGTGATGTAATCTGTTTGATTTTACACTGAGGCAGAGTAGAGAATGGTTCTCAAAGCCAACAGCTGCTGTTCAGCATGGTGCTGGAAACTACCAGCACAGCAGAGCCCAAGTGAAATGTCTGCTGTGTCTCGGCTGATAGCAGTGCTGTCTGGATGAGCTTTTTTTTTCATCTGCTCCCATCCAGCACAGAGAAGTGCTGCAAACAGTGTATGTTAAAACAATTTGACATTTTGCAAAGCAGAGGAGAACTGAAAACAGGCAGGAAGTAAGAGTCACTTTTTGGTAAGGAAATAAAGTATACAAATGTGCATTCAGGGACACATCTTACTGGGAAACTAACTACAAGTAATAGCAGAGAGAAAATATTTGCCTGTGTGAAAGAGCAGTATTGTGTATTTTCAGGACCCAAGCTTACAATTACATTTGTTATGCAATCAAGTTCATGCTTTTCTTATTGGCATTCCTTCTAATTGTTGAAAATTTATTGTTTTGTTAGATTCTGATAGTGTATCTGAAATCTCAGAGTGGTACTTCCAGCACTTGCCAGTTTATATTGAGAAGTAACTGCAGTGTTTCATTCCCTTTTTGATCCCCATTTCTCCTTCCTTTTTCTCAATTTTTCTTTCTGTAGAAAACCATGGTAGATTTTGTATTTATGTGCTAGGTATGATTATGTTCAGCTGTGATGGTAACATCCCAGCCAAGAGAGTCCATGATATTTAATTCCACGGGGAACGAATGAGATCAGGATGATGCTACATGTTGAAAACTGAAACTCATAAGACAGAAACATTTAATATATAAGATGTCTGTATTAGATATTAATATTATTGTATCTATATCTAGTAATTATTTTGTTTATAAATACATTTTATTTTAGCTAAGATACAGGAGAGAAAAGTGCTAATAGGAAGCATGCTATTAAATTATCTTGAATTCTTATTTTTTAATATGCTGTAATAATCTACTCACTGTACTTTGGTTGCAGAATTGCAAGTTCCAATCAAATAAAAGATTATGACAGCCCTAACAGTTTACATGATTCATTCCAGAGAGATACAAAATTGCAGACAAACACTTAAAACACGTGTATCAGATTTTAAGATTTTAAGTGGTATAAAGTGCTGTAATTTTACTGACTTGAGGATTAATTCTAATATGTTGAGAAACGTATCTTTCTGAATCTTCTATAATTTATCACGTGAGCTGAGTTCAGGGAAAATTGCTGTTAAATTCCACAACCCTGAAAGAAAATGCAAAAACTCTAGTGAAAAAAAATATTCAAATGAATGTTTACAGTAATTGACATTTAACATCCTGTTCATGAACAAAAATGTTTATTAATGCAGTTTATATAAGAGAAAAAGCATGGTATTTTAAAACTCAAAAGGACTTCTGAAACTGCTTAAGGAGACACTGAGCAGATTGTGGTGGACCTTCCTAGGAGGAGGAATACTTCAGCGTTTGGTCTTTCAGTAGCAGCTTCTTTTCAGATTCATGTGCTGGTGCAGTATAATTTTTGATACACCATATTAAAAAAGCTATGATTGTAAAGCCTATCCCTGAATCAAATGCCTTGCATGAATACCATGATAGAACTATTTTTTTATTTCCCCCTGAAATTCCAAAAAGTGACATACGTGATGCTGACTGCACCCTTCCAAAGAGAGAAATGGGAGAAATTTTGGACTTGGAGCAAAGCTGTTTGATGCATGGGAATATTTTGTGTGAATCCTCCTACACTGAAAGCAGACCCAATTAGCATTAGCCAGAGATACTGTGTGGTATAAGATGCTGTTTGTGGAAGACTCAGTAAACAAAGTGGAGACATAAAAATGGTCAGTGAAATGCGCAGTTTACAGGCTGGAAAATAGACTACATCAACAAGAATAAAGTGGGTTTTTTCTTTCACAGAAAAATCAAATAAAGTAAATTTACAAGTGAAAACACTCAGATAGAATGTCGCGCAGAACCACAAAATTTTGTATGCCTACATGAAGTGTTTTTCATGCAGTTTTGACATTTTTATAGTTTTATAGTGAGCGGCTAAGCAATATAGTCCCAGGAGCTTTTACACTGACTTTTTTTTTTATTGTAAGAATGATTAGGTCTGATAGTCAACAGAGGAAAGGAAGAAATAAGCATGGTATTGCATTTGTTCTCTGTAATTTGGATTCCACAGGAACTCCAATGAGGAATTATGTTATATATAGACACTTAGAAGTGAGTAAAGAAACTCCTAGTAAAAGCTTGTAAACTGTTTAAAGAAATAGTCAGAAATAAAACAAAACAAAAATCCCAACTTTGCAGACAAGGAAGTTATTTTACATGCTGTGAAAATAAAAGATTATCTGCAGGAGGGGGAGTAACAGCAGTGCATTAATGCGCTCTGAAGAAGAGAGAATGGCAAAAAGAATTAGCTCACCATTGCACATATGTAGGACTTTTAATTGGGGCTGCACACACTACTTTCAAGGACAGTAAGTAAGGGTTTAATTGTTGGGGATGCCTTAGTAGTTTTATTTTTAATATCATCCCTGCAGTTTTGTGCAATTGGTGGTATCCTATCTCTTCTTCCTGACCTTTTCATGGTCCTGTCACTTCTTTCAGAGTGTAGAAGGACAGCTGGGGGAGACAGACATCTGGTGTAATGAAACTTGTCATTAACAAAGATACATGTATTGAAAGACTAGCACTTAATAATTAGGTGTTTTTGTTGTGTGATTTTCTTCTTCTCCACCTTCCCCTCCCATCCCCAATGGAATATTTTACTGAAGCCTGTTGTAACTAAATGTTACTTTTATTTATTTATTTATTTGGGGTTTTTTTTAGTGAAAGTTTATTTTTCAGTTTGAAATGGGCTGTGCTTTCTATACCTCATTCACAGGGAGACACAGAAGCATGTGGGAGTTTTTTGTGTACAGATACTGAAGTAGTTCTGTGAGAATATGAAGCTACATTGTTGCACAAACAAAGAGATTGCAAAAACAAACAAAGTACACCAAGCCGGGCAGCGCCTAGCCTACATGGTTACAGGAAAAGAATAGAGTTCTGAAACTCTTAATCCATAAATTTGACCTGCTTATTGTTGAAAATGTCTTAAAAACTTCTAGCTTGATTTGAGGGTCAATGAGAGAGATTTGGATGGGAATCCCAATAAGAATTTCATTCCTTATTTCTAGTGGCTACCATTTTATAGGTTTTTAGAGAAAATTAGCAAAGATGCAGTGCTTCCACTTAAAGTTAAAAATACAACCTTCATGTCTGGGGAGAGAAGGAAAAATAAAATCTCTGCAAACCATAATCTGTATCCCAAAGAGTGTAAGAGATTTGCATGCTGTGAATACATTAACTATGCATGCTAATGCAACACTATCAGTACAGTGATCTCTAGCATTATTGAAGTGCATTCACATATTTGGCTTATCTAAATTTGTTAATTAAATACTGCATTTAAAATTTGAAAAAGCATGTTTTCTGTGCATTAAGGTCTAACAAGTGTGACACACAGCTTATCTTCTAGTCATCAGCAATTTGTCTTAAAGCAAATTGTAATGAAAGTCTCTGCTTTTCTAGATACTTTGAAAGGAGACTTTAAAAACAGAAGCTAGAAGCTGTAGCTAGAGCCACTGGTAAAAGCAGCAGGGAACACCTGAAGTTTTGTCAAATGTTTAACTTTTTAAAATAATAGTAGCTGCAGAGACTTGTACTGGTGGCAATAGGCTTTTCCTTCATAATAAGGTTCTCTAGATGTGCATACTTTTCTAAATTGAAGAAAATCCAAATGACATGCACTAGCATACAGCTGGTCCATGTATGTGCCATTTGGCAACAGGAGCTCTGGGATTCATATCTGATGAAGCATTTCAAAGCCTACTTGCCTCTAAGCATAGGCTTTTAATCCAGTGCTTTCAAAATAAGACAGTGTGTCAATTTTCATAAAACGAGGTGTGAGAAGTTTTAAGTTTATTAAAAATAATAAAAAAAAAAAAAAAAAGGAGAAATAAAGAACTTACCTATAATCAGGTTCTGAAAGAGGCTCCTTCCAGAGTGTTGGTCTGGATATGATTAATGCACCATTGTTGCAGCTGAGAGGGATCCAAAATTGTATTAGCTATACATTGCAGAGAAAACAAAAGCTTCTGTGTGTTGTTTGTAAAATGCCAAGTATTTCTCCAATGTTTTCATTTTAACTAGTGATAAGGGCAGATCTATAGCACAGAAACATTAAAACTTGAACAAGTCCAAAGCAATGTCCTACTTGATTAAAATGAGAACCATTTCCCTCAGCAAGCCCCCTAAATTGTCAGATACTTGAGTTGATACTGCCCAAGTAGCTAAATATAGCTGACATCAGTAACTATGATTGAAGATTAGCAATGATGTGTAACAGAAACTGCTTCTGTGTTTGAAATTGCATCTACATTCCTTGTTTAAGGTGTTGTTTGGAGACACCAATTCATTTGACTCTAACTCTGGTATTTTAGACCTATGCTGTGTAAACCTCACATGAGTGGGAACAGCAAAGACCAAAGTCTTCCCCAAGTGAAAATCCATGATCACAGATCTTAAGGACAGAAAGCATTATTTCAGGCACAAAACCAAGCAGTTATGTCAGGCAGCATGACTGTAAGCCTGTCATCTCATGTCAGGATTTATAGACTCTGTATGGTTTCCAAGGTGGTTGGAGAGAAAGAATTCCTTAACAGAGGATGTGTGATAGTGAAAACACTTGCTGAATGCCACTGAGTGGGATGGATGTTTTCCATAAATAGAGTTGCAGTCTTTGTATGATAATGAGGTCACTCTTCCAACACTGGAATCATGTATTCAACTGCTCTAAAGTGACAATTAGAATTCCTTGTTAATTGAAGCCAGTGGAGATACACAAAACAACTACTCATGTATGGGAGGATTTGCATGTCAAAGTGTTGGGTTCCTTTGTTTTCCTCAAAAAAACCCCATAATAATTCCCTGGTATTTGTGTATTTTAAAAGAAAAAGAAAATAATTGGGCAAAGTGGTGAAGGTAGCATGGAATAATCTGATCTAATCAGACAAAGTACAGTAATTTCACATGTATAAGGCACACCCTTTTGACTAAAATTTCGATTGAAACCCAGAAGTGTGCCTCATAGGCCGGTGCACCTTATATATGGACAAAGTTCTGAAGTTTGCCAACCCGGAAGTGCGAGCCATGTGGGCAGCCCCCACTGCAGCACCTCATAGGCAGGTGCCATGCGGGCAGCCGCGGCAGCCGGCGCTGGGGGCAGGAGTGCCGGGGTCCACGGCACGGGGAGGGCACCTGGGGCTGCCTTTAAAGGCTACGCTGATCTGTGAAAAATGTTTGCAAATTGAGCACCTGCCAGGAAACCCCATGATCGTGCGCGATTCTGTTACTTATTTGTTACTAATTCGTTCGCACAGATCCTTGCTTCAAAAAAAAGTGCGCCTTATATATGGACAAAGTATGGAAAACTGCCGACAACCCAGAAGTGCGCCTTATACTCTGGTGCGCCTTATACATGCGAAATTACTGTAATTGGTGGCATAAGGCATTTTGTCTAGACAAATGAAAATCTATTTCAGAGTTATTACTTGCTTGAATATAATTTTAAAAGAAACCTCATACACACCACAATTATCTAAATTCTAAAATTTTAGAAACATAAACCCAAATTTGTCTGATGTTTCCAGTATCTGTCTGATGTTGCTGATGATGCTGTGTGTCTTCATGCCAAACGGCCAGGGTTTACCCAGATGGATGTACACAGCTGTTCACTCTCTAGGTAGTGACCTTTGGCGTGGATGCGTTTCAAACCCTCACAGATGTTTGTTTCGTGACCGTGCTATGGAAATACAAAGTGAAAAAGACAGATTTCTAGCAAGAAAGTACTGTCACAGTCTTACAGCGTTCCAGAGTAAACTTTGGAAATCATTGCTCCAGCATTTTAAACCAATGTTTAATTAATTCATCAATTCAGCTAATGGAAATTATATCAACAAATTATTTCTTAATAAATTTATGTAATTCATTGTACTGGAAGAATATGGTGTGGAAAAACCCATATCTAATCATTAGTGAATGCTACTGCAGTTAAAATTCTCTGTTTAAATAGGATGCATTGTATGTCTTAAAACAAAATTTATCCATAAGAAAATTTCCTCTTCTAACATAGAGTTGTCTTTGTCATTTCTTAGATCTGTAATTTTTATGACAAGGTAACATTGATGGACTTCAGCATTTTTGTTGTAAAAATTCATGCATATGCATATCAACCATCCTCCTAAAATGAAGCACTGAGAACATCAGCTTAGAAACACCAGGGACAGATTAGTGTACAAAGCAGGAATCTTTACAGTCCTTTTTAATATAGGCTTTTAAATTATTCTTAATGCTTCTTGTTTATTATCAGCTATAGAGAAAACACAATTCTGGCAAAGTTTTTAAAAAAGTTATTATGAATCATCCTCTTCTATATATGCATGTATCTGTATATACATTCAGTGGTAAAAATACTGTTTTTTAACATGTTCTGAAACTAGAATTAAAAGTAGTCGTTGCATCAATGTATTGCTTAGGAGCACAAGATAGTTACATGTTAAAAAAAGCTACCCATGCTTAAAAGGAAATAATAGATATTCCCTGACTCACAGGTGATATAAACACATAAGATTCACATCCTCAGAGAACTAAATCTTGATTTTTTAATTCAGTTTGGGAGCCTAATTCTATCTGAATAATGGAAAACCAGATCATATGTAAATCAGTAGGACTTATCATTTTAAGTCCTTCCATTTGAATTTATAAATATTTTTCTGTACTTTATACAAACAATATGCATTTATCTTAGAACTCAGGCTGAATAAGTTTGGTAGCCTATAAATATATCTTTTCAAAGCTGAAGTCATGGTAAGTCATTAATTATGAAATTTTTAATGCAGTTATTGCTTATAATGGTTAATACAGTATGTTACAAGATGTCATCATTCTCTTCTAGCTGTGTAACACTGAGCCATGCAATTTGCAGTGTGAGAGTTTATATTATGAATTTCATCAGTTGATTACAAATTATTGCTGAAATGATTTTTATAACCATATATTTCTTACATTTTTAATTTTCTCAAATTGCTGGGTTCTGGCAATAAATTTCTTAGGAGCCTTAAATGCCACTTGAAGCAGCTGTTCTTCCAGAGCACTGATGCTCCTTCTTGCAAGTTTATTTTATTTATCTCTGCTTAAATTTTTATATTGCCCAGTCCCATTATTTTAAAGGTATATGGCAAAGTGGACTGTTTTAAAATTGGAGGGTTCCCAAAGTTGCCTATTGTTAAGGAAAATAATGGGAAAATTATATTATGATGTCTTTTATTGGCTTTATATTTGATAAGCAGAAAAATAACTGTGATAAAGATTTCATACTGCTGGCAACTTTTATCACTATGACAAGATTGTCATGGCTCTTACCTTACATGCAGGTGCACAAGATTATGTTATGCAGGAAATTACATTGCCAAATGAGGCCTAAGATACAATGAGGGCATCACCAGTGTTGCCATTCATTTCCAGTTATAGAATATTGTGTTCAATCTTAATTGACATTGGCTTAAATTAAAGCTGAGATTTGGTTACGTAAGTGGCAAAATCTTCACTATGTAGAGAATCAAATAGAGAAGGATTCAGATGCTTGTCTCTCATTTGCAGTTCTCTCAATTATCAGTAATAGTAATAACAGGGTGAAAAAAAATGACCATTTTAGTTATTTGTAATGTGTTTATGTATTCATAATTATGTATATGTATGTATCAAAATGGCATTGAGTAAATGCACATTTTATCATGATATCCTTACCTTTAGCTGGTACAGCTATAGTTGTTAGCTGTTTTATTGTCTGGTAGAAAAAGAATAAATAAAATAAATGCAAGCAAAAGATTCTTAGGTTCAGAATAAGTTTTGCATGTTCGGACTGCAGTTTCAGTAAAGTCAAAGAAATGACATTGTGAGAATGGCAGCATAGTGGCAACATGGACATAGTTTGGTGGATACTCCTGAAAGAGAAAAGTCCAAAGATCTCAAGTGTCAGATTACTGAAGCAGAGGGTCTTAAATGTAATGCTTAAAAGCCATCTGGGACACAGGAAGTTGAATGTCATTACAGGAGAAATTGTGATCCTCTTCATTATTTGTTTTGAGCACAGTACGTGATGAGAATTTTAACAGGAGGCTGGGCTATTGCATACTGTCACTTTTCAAGCAAGCATGTCATTCTAGGTATTTGTAAGAGGGGGTAAACTCAGAATTTCTGTGTAAAGAATTAATGTTTTCTGCTATTTCAAAGTATATTTATATAGCGTTTTGTTTTCAGCAGCGTCTCTTTTCATACGCTATTCCTTTAATGAAGTGCCCTCTTTTCTGTGAGATTGACAGGTGTTCATATTTTTAAGACTTTATTTAAACTTGGGGAGTACTGACTGATAAACAGTGTTCATTTTATCTCACTGATTTCCACTGAAGTGTTGTCCATGATCCCCATAGCCAGAGGATCCAGCAAGTACTTATGTTTGGTACTTGATGCAAGACTCTTGAAAACTTTAGAGAAGCAAGCAGGGATGGAGTTTCTACTCCTTGAACTATTAACAAACAGGATGCAAATTTGGGCTGTGAAATGTGAATCTGCCTCAATCCTTGCTG
The DNA here is from genome assembly GCA_009812075.1 of Sialia sialis. NCBI lineage: Eukaryota > Metazoa > Chordata > Aves > Passeriformes > Turdidae > Sialia > Sialia sialis. The sequence goes on from VRYO01002355.1 coordinate 4,057,780, forward strand.
TGCCTATTTGTTTTCATGTGTTTCTTAATCTGGCATAGGATTCTCCCATTTCTAATCAGTGCAGCATTTGTGCAGTGAGCCTGATGTTCTTGGTTTATTTTGAGTATGTTAGCACATGGCTGCTAATTCATGTGTGGTCTGGGTTTGCAGCTTGAGCCTAGAAAGTCCAAGGAGTTGTGATAGTGTTAGATTCCCTATTCAGGTGTCAATTTTACTGCACAGTGAACTCATTTTGGATGTGTTTGGACTCACTGTTAGTACAAACCTAGTCACATGCTTATGTTTCTGTAAGTTGTGGCTTTATCTCCTTTACTCTGGACAAATTTCTGAGGGGAATAAAAGCAGACTGCATGTTACAGTTCTGACTTTACACCCTTTGAGTGGTTGCATACATTTTTGTATTGTGAGCAAAAGGCTCCTTTTTTGCAGAAAGGATCTGGTAGAATGATATTTGATTTAATATTTGTAGAATATCAAAGGACAGTTGAGATGGCTTGTCATGAACTTTTCCTTTTGTGTTGGGTCTGGCTGAGGTGGAAAGGTGTTATTAACAGCCAGTGCTTTGAGTACTGGGGGACAGGGCTGGCAGAGCACCAGAGCTGTCTCTCAATTGCCCCATTAAGGGGCTGGGGGTGGGCAAGATCCTGGGAGGGGAGACCAGAAGTTATCTAGCAGCAAGCTCCTGTACAGGACATGGAGTTTGTCAGCTGTGCTGCTTATCTCTTTATTTTGCTGAGTTTGAGAACATATTAACACAAACAATGGCTCTGTGCTTTGCCCTGACACTGACAGCATAGTTATGTGAGGAGAGCTGTCTTCTGTGGACAGTGAGGGAATAAAACTCTTCTTCTCTGGCTGAGATTGATGTGAATGCTTTTATAATGCAGGCTCCCATGGTTGTTACTCATCCTTATGTGTGCTGTTTAATGCTTTAAATAATACTAATACTGTTTGCACACTATGGAGTTTGTGAGATCTGGTGTCATCCTGCTGTAAGAGAAAACAAATTTTAGGTGAGGAGATACTGAAATCTGCCCTGAGGCATGCAGTTCTTGGCTGGCAGGGTGTGTGGAAGGATTTGGGCATGTTCCCAGAGTGGTTATCACCTCCTGTTACCTTGCACCTGAACAGGTAACCAGCCCTGGCACACTGAGACATGACCTGATAGAAGGCTGCCTTGCCTACCCCAATGAAAACCAGCAGCTTTTCACCCTGTACTGGGGCCTCAGCTGTGCCTCAAGTCACAGTTGAGTACTCTCAGAGGGTTGTAGTACTCTGTAAGCTCTGAGCTGTTGAGGCAGTAGTTACCTCAATAATTAGTTGGGACAGGAACCCAAACTACAGTTGAAGACACTAGGCTGAGATAGGGACTCAACAACTACTACAGTAATTGCCCCAGTAGTAGAGGAAAAAAAAAAGGCTACATGTCCATGTCATCCATTAGAAACAGAGGAAGAAGAATAATAAACAGGGAAACAAGAAGAGGGGGTTGGATCAGGAAGGTGTTCCTTTAACAAAGAAATAAAAAGGAGTGAACAAATCAAACAGGAAACCAGTCACCTGGTACCTGACATCATCAGAAAGACTTGTGAAAAGATTACAGCCACTCACCAGGTGGGTGGATTTCTGCCTGGCTGTTTCAGTGCTGGTGTAACAGGGCCGACAGTCAGCAGTTAGAAGGTCATGGAGCCCAACAGCTGGGATCCCTTGCTAGAGATCAGGGAATTGAAAGAGGAATCAAAGAAGCAGCAGCAATTTGCAGTCTCTGGAGATGGCTCCCCTCAAGTATGAGGGCAAGACACCTGTTTCAGGAAGATCTCGTGAACTCTCTAGGGAAGTGGACCACTGCAGATGATGGTATGCAGTACTTGAGAGAATCAACAGTGCTGGAAGTCATCTATAGTAATCTGAAAAGTGGTAAGCTTTCTAAAGAGCCAGAGGATGTCTGTTGCTCAATGGCCACATGGATGAAAGTGGTTCCAAGCACCCCCACATCACATTCCAGCAGCTTGGTAGCACTGTATTACCCTCCAATTAATTAATCAATTACAGAATGGGGCCCTCCTGTCTCTTTAACACAGAAGAAAGTGTGTGCTTTTACATTGCTATGGGCCAGTGCCTCAGCTCTCAGGGGCAGCCCAAAGGATCAAAGAGAAAACCTCCACACCTTTCAAAGCAAAATTCTGGATTATTTCAGTCTTCACTCTAGTCAAAATATGGTTGAATGATTTATGGCTTCAAGGATTAATTGGCAGTCTAGGACAGTGAATATTTCTGATGAGTATAGAATTTTTCTGTAAGAGGAAAATGTTTCTCATGCTGTCTCTAGATTAGCTCATAATTTTATTTCCAAGTAGATTGCATAATAGAAACAACATAAGAAAACACTGTTTGAATGACTTAGGTATAGGTTATTTTTGTGGGTTTTTTAAAATTTATTTTTGTGTAGCATTAATACGCAAAGAATTAACAGGCCCAGTTATTTGAATTTTCCAGAATTGGGCATAAATTTGAAAGGAGATAGTCACAAGTGATGCAGCTAAATGTCATTACAGTGAAAGAGGAGAATGTAATAAACCCAAAGTTGCTTGTGGGTTGGTATGTAAAAAAGCTGAAGGGGAGATATACTCTCTTTCTTTGGTCCTATCCAGATGCCAGAGGGGAAAAAAATGAAATAGGTGTGTGCGATAGATTGATTCCCCTGTAGTTAGTTCAGTGGGGACTGATTATGGAGCTGAGAAATCTGGATGGGAATTTCTGATAATTAATTCTGATAAATAATTAATATTTTATAAAGTTAGGCTCTCTAGTTTTCTTTAAACTGTGCATCTGATATGATTTCATTAGTCATCTGATAACTCTGATTAGCATCACTGTACTCCACAAAAATGTGTATCCTTAAAGAAAATGAGGTTCTAGTCAGAGTTGACAGCCACTGGAAGGTTTTTAGAATTAGACGTCTCTTAATTTTAAATGTCATCTCTGAGGGGCATTGAGCAGGGGAGTAGTTTGTGCTTGACTTGCTGTATCTGCGGTTGTGCTGTCTATCCTCAGATGGTATTCCCTGGAGCAGAACAGTTGTATCATTCTGTTTCTGAAAAGGGTTGAAATTGTGGCCGTTTCTGAAACCAGAAGTAATTCTTTATTATCATTTTCAAACATTCCTTTCTAATTCACAAATAGAAAATCTGAGAGAGCATAGGATTAAAATGCCAGGATCTCTTCCTGACTTGGATAATGACTTGGTGAACAGAGCTCCTAAACCTAATGAAGTCTCTCTGTTACATCTCTAGAAGAATGGGTCAAAAAATTAGAATTTTTGATATTTTCAGTATAACTTTAGGTAGTTTCTTTCATCTTGCTGGAAGCAGCCAGAGGTGGTATTAAACACTTCCCCTCTAGCTTTCGAAGTGCTTGTGGGGATTCAGAAGAACGTGGTGCTGACCCAGTTCTCTTAAGGTGATTTGTAGCTTCAAAGGAGATGTGCCTCACTGCTTTTCCTTTGGAAGCACAGCTGAGCTGAGGTCAACTGTCTTTTGAAGCCCCACAGTGGCCAAGAAGAACCCAAGGTCCTGTCAGTGTGATCTAACCTCTTCTGACCATGGACTCCTGCCCATCTTTGTGAATATACATCTGAGAGGTCCCTTTGTGTAGTGCCTGTGTTTTGTTTGTTAATTAAATGGATGTTAATATATTAAATTGTTATGCAAAAAAAATGTTTTCTTTTCCTTTCCTTCCTTGCCCAATATCTGAAGAATTACATCCATCAAGACCATACTAATGTCCGAAACCAATTAATTGCTGGACAAATAATTCCGTTTCAACATAAATATTTAAGTACATATGTCAAGAAGGTTTTCTTTATTATATAGGGAATTTATTTCCTCAGTGTTACATTTTGATTTAGAGTAAGAAGTCTTTGCTCCTAGGTTAGTAATTTCTTTAGGCCCTAGGCTAAAAATGAGAGATAGGCCTTTTTTAAGGTTTGAAAAGACTGGTGTTGTATTGTGCAATTAAAAAAAAATAAATTTAAGAAGTTCAATGAAACACTGTGGTGTAAGCCTTAACTTTAAATGCATATTATATAAATTAAATAAAAATTGGAGACTTAGAACCCCCAAAATTCCTGTTAAAACGACTTGCAGATTGTGTGGCGGATGTTGAGCAATTTTAGATAAAATATGGCTGTATCTTCAAGCAGTCTTTGAGAGGTGCTGGTTGTAAAGAGAGGCAGGTAGTGTAAAAAAAGTAACTTTACCACACAGTCAAGTGTTCTTTCTCCAGAGATTAATGCAAACTATTTGATTAGGGAAGATTTCATTTCTGTGGTAGATCACTTGTTTACACATTAAACAGTCTTGTCCTTGAGCTTATTCTCTTCAGTCAGAGCTCTCAAAGTCAGCAAGGTGGCTCATAGCAACTTGCAGAGGTGGGATGTTACATGTAAATTCAGCTAACCTAAATTCTACTCAGTTCTGTACTTCATCTGTTTCTCTTTATTGACTGCCTGTAAGTTTCCAGAACCAAAGGTCTTGGGAACATAAATAGAATTTAGACCATCTGAACCTGAGCTTTTGTCCTTATGATAAAATGAGATTCATTGCATGCACCAGTTGGTGTTTGTGTCCTCTAAATTATGTTCCACAGTGAATTTCACCCTTTAAAAATGCATTAGTGTCTCCAGTTCTTAAAAGAGAGGTTTTTATCCTGAAGTTTTGTTTTTTTCTTAAATAGCTCAATGCTAAACTTGTAGTAAGTAGGGAAAATTCTGCTTTCATCCACTCTCATGTGACTTTTTTTTGGTAAATAAATATCACTGAGAAAATACAGAAGCTGTGCCCCAAACAGACAGCACATTTAATTGAGAAACTTGAGATATCTAATCTGTCTACAGATCACTTTTATTATCCCTTAATGTATTGATTTTTGGAGAATTTTGTGATAACCTGCATAATAAGTCATATTCATTTTGCATAGTCATACTTGTGAATTCTCTCTTGAAAATAGCAGATGAGTTCTAATTCTGTTTTATATTTTAACTTACAGTGATCTTTTGAAAGGATTATACATTCTTTGGCTTTTGCACTAGGAGTAAACTATGTAGGAGAAAAAAGGCACATCTTCCCAAATATTTTGTTAAAAGCAATTCTATAAACTCTCAGTGGGCAAATTAAAAAAAATAAAGACTGAAGGCAAACTACACAATTTCCAAACTTCTTTTAAAATCAGTATTTAATTGCAATATGATCTGATTTCGTTATTATTATTTTACCCATGAGAACTTCTATGGTTAAAAAGCTCATAATCACAGAATAGATACACTTCCCTTTGTATCTTTTACCTATCAATTAAAATATAACTGAAATGGACAAGAGTTTTTGCTCATTTTCTGCTAATTTGTGTTATTTATCATTAAAATGGTTTAGTATTTAACTTTGGTGTAGATGCCTCCCAGTTTTGTTTTTTTCCCCCTCCCCTCTGAGATAGTATACTAGCAGTCGTTTTTATTACCTGGCAGAGGATGCTCTGGAAAAGCCAGAAAGGTTCCAGCTTTGCTTTGGTCTGATTTCACATTGCTGATGCAGATAATTCAGTTGCAAAAAGTATCATCTTTCTTAGGTCTTTTTTCCTGAAAACAATTTCTTTTGTTCAGAATTTTGCACCAATCAACTTTAGAGCCTGAATCAGCCAGGAAGAAGGCATGGTTAAGCCTAGTGAATTGGAAGCAGACATGTATAGAAATACCAAGAGGGTGGTGCCAGGCTTTTTTTTGGTGGTGTCCAGTGACAAAAAGAGCTCACCATAAATTAAACGACAAGACACTTCATCTCAGCTTGAGGAAGAAGTTGTTTACAAGAGCACTGTAACAGGCTGCCTGAGGAGGTTGTGGAGTCTCCCTGCCTGGAGACATCCAAACCCCTCCTGGATGAGTACCTTTGTTATCTGCCACAGGTGACCCTGCCTTGGCAGAGGGGTTGGACTGAATGATCTCCACAGATTCTTCCCAACCCTGTCAATTTTTTGATTCTGTGGTAATTTCTCTTTTTTTCCCTCTCCACACTCCTATAAAACAAAACTCCATGTGGTATCTTTTTTAACTATAAAGTCTCTGTGCCTATCCCTTTGTTTCAGTAGTTTATCTGTGTCCTTTTCCACAGGCTCAGTCAGTGAAAATGCCCATATTGGAATAACCTTTGAAAGAGAAATGATGGTGATGTCTCACATCACCTTACAAATGAAAAAGGAACACTGGAGAAATTGAGTTTTCTTCTGCCCCTCCTCTTGCATCAGTTCCATGCTAGTATTTAATTTCTCTTTATGTTGCAGTGGATAGGAGCAGATTTTTCTTGACTGAATAAAGGTAAAACGAAAAAGTACCTTTTTATTCCTTATACACTTGCAGTAAATACTGTCTTAATCTCCATTAAACTGCTGACATAAAAAAAAGTCTTTTAGTTATCGTGTATCTAATGTGACGAACTATGCCAGAATCTATTCCAGAGATCCCAATGAGTGAAAGGTTTTCAAACAGTTATTTTTAAAACTGTGGTGCTCGAAAACAGTAGTAATAGCATTAGAATATAATTTTAGTTCCTGCTTCACCTCACAGAATGTTTCTTTCTAATGTGGGGAAATAAAGAACTTATAAAAATGAGATACTGTATTTTTTACAAGGAATAATCTGTAATTCTAGGT
>VRYO01002355.1:4065475-4082789 GCA_009812075.1 Sialia sialis
ACTCTACCTCTATGAGGATCTGTCTTTGACTCCGAAGCACTTTCTTGCAGCACAGGCACCCTCCCCATGCCATAGGCCCCGGCACTCCTGCTGCTGGTGCCAGCTGCCGTGGCTAGCTGTGCGGCGGGGGGGGCTGGCCACGCTGTGCAGCGGCAAGGGAGGGCTGGCCGTGCGGTGGGGTGCGCTGGCTGTGGTGGCAGGGGCCGGACGCACCATGCTGCATGGCGGGGGGCGGTGGGGGTAGCCGCACGGCTAGCATTTCCAGGTTGGCAAATTTCCAGACTTTGTCCATATATAAGGCCCACCGGTGTATAAGGCACACTTCCAGGTTTGGGTCAAAATTTCAATCAGGAAGGTGCGCCTTAGACATGTGAAATTACTGTACATGTATGTTGATGGAAGAGTAGCAGGAAAACAAACATGCCTTGCCTTCCAAAGGTGCATGGGACCTTTTCCAGGTAATCCCCATTAAAGATCTTTGATCCCCATATAGAAATAAAAGGGAGTTTTATGCCAGTGTCTGTGTAATCTTTGCTGTAAGATCAGCAGAGTAAATTTTTACAAAAATTGAAGCATGGTTAATAACCAAAGAGAAATGCAATGAATTGATGGCATGGAAGCAAAGACAGAGAATATGAATAAATATGGAATATTTTGAAACATATTCCTAAAATGCTGTATTAATTAGAAATTGTCTAATTCACTTCGGACCTGATGTATTCAAACTCTGTTCTTACACTTCAGTACTAATGATAGAGCAGGGTGTCATATTTGAGCTTTGGCAATACCATTGGATGATTGACTATAAATGGAAAGGGAATGATGAGAAGTTCGCTTTATTAATCTCCCATTATCTTTTTGACTATTATAATGTATTGTCTTTGCCTTGTAGTGTTCCTAACAATAAAGGATTATTAATATATCCTCAGCGAATAGAGTTGAAAAATTGGTCATATGCTTTTATTTTACTATCAAATACTTGTTTCTAAATAAATCTGCTGCAGAAGGACAATTGCTGTGAATCAGCAGCTGCTGTTATTACAAAATAGACAATGTTAGTGACTCTGAAGATAGAGTTTTCTAGTCTTTGTGAAATATGCTTAAGTGTTTTTCTGAACAGTTATTATCTAGACATTTGGTGTTTTCATTTGGATCTTCCAGTCACTCTCTTGTATTCTATATTAGACCTATCATAATGCAGAGGAAATCTACACAAATAAATAAGAACAAATATTTTTAATCTTTTTCTCCAGCAGCTTGCATATAGGATCTAGTCTTTCTCATCAAAATCACTGGCTATGCTTAGAGGTAAAAAAATAAAAATAAAAAAAATAGAAACAAATATGGAATTTAAATTCATGTCTTTTGTTCTTGTTGCTTTAGTGGGTTTGTTCCACAAAAAGATGCATGGTCTGTGCTCTCAGCTGGTGACAGCTTTCATAAAGAAGCTCTGGCTAAGAGTCATATAATTGGAGATTTTACAAGAGGATTTGCTTTTCTCTTGGTGTGGCAACCCCACAATAACTAGTAGCAGGTAGAGAGCACCCTGGGAAGGTTCATGATCAATGGAGAGCAGCTGAACAAGGCAGCTTAAAGCCAGCAGGCTTGTTAAAACCTTTCAAAGGCAAAATCTGTCCTGCTTGGGAAACAGCTGGTAAATGGAATGCCTTGTTTGTATGAAGATCTTCTGTTATATGGCTTTTCAAAGAAAGGGAAATACTTTGGTGGCAGAATGATCGTGGAGAGTTTTTTGGCACTCTTTGTGGGTTAAAACTCATGAAAAGCTGAAGAGAATGAAATTAATATTAAACAAAAGGAGATTTAAGGCGTGTTTTACTATTAATAGATCTGTAAAGGAAATATGTGAAATATAATTTGATGTTTCTTAAATGTGTAATAAAGCATAGCTATTTAAAAATAACTAAGTGAATATCATTTATTACAGCAGTACTTAGTATTAGTGAGTTACATAGTTTTGTAGCTCTATAATCCTTATCCCACCATAACTATAAACACTATAATAAATGCAGATAAAGGTGAGAGATATAGACTATATAATGTACAATTGTGTGATTATTACACATTTGAGGACTGTTGTCTTCCCAGGGAGATCAGAAAAGCTTATTATAAGTTGTCACACAGAGGTTTTAGGGACAAGAGGCTGTTATTTATGCCAGTGGTGAGGGTGCAAAATACTCTTCTTTTATCTTCCAAGTACTTCCATGACAGATGCCAACAGTATTGATGATAACTGTGTAATTTCAAAAGGAAAAAGAGAATGCTAAATAAATGTGTGGCACAACTGGGTATATGAAATTATTATACTTATAATAAAATCATTTGGTGTTTTCCATATTAGCCTCAGTTTTATCTTGACCCCTGCTGGTTAGGTAAGTCATGATATTTCTTCTCCTTGAAAGAACATGTATGTTCACAAACAGTTCAGGAAGGAATTATGAGACTTTTCCATTATTTATTGTCAGGAAAATTTGGACTGCCACATTTTCATAGCTTGTTCACTCAAGTAAGTTATTTTAGGAAACATGTGCACTGATCTATTTTATGTATATATACACATCAATTCCCCATTATTTCTTGGACCTCTAACTGCAGTGCTTTCTCTGTTCACTGCACTGCTATTTTTGCAGAGCCAAGTGTATAATTCTGGTTAGCTTCAATGATATAATGAAAGGTATAGTTTTTGTTGGTGGTTATTAGTGTTGTTTTCTTCCTTACCAAATGTAGAAGTCCTGCTTAAAAAAAAATGGAGCTGGAGATTTTTTTGGTTTTCTTGCTTACTTTTTTCTTTCTTTCCCTTTTCCATTTCACTACCACTTCAGTCTCTGTTACTTGTAGAATCAAAGCTAGAGCTAATCTTTGACTGAAATTGGTTTGTCTTTCCTAAGAAAGTAAGACTTTTTTTCTTTTTACTGCTCCAACCTGTCTGGGTAGATAGGTCAATGTTTATTTCAGAGTCTTTTTATTTTGAAACACAAAAAAAAGAGGTTTTCTGAGCAAATTATTTTTCTACAAAAGCAGTGCATTAAAAGAAAAAAGAGAATACCCGACAATATGCAGTAGACAATATATGTACTTTGCATCTTCTTTTTATGCATATGACTCTTGTGTGGTTTTATGTTATAAAATTGCAAATGTGATACAAATAAATGCTACATGTATACTGGAAAAATCCAATAATATAGGTGTAGTGATTGCAAACATTCTTTTAAAGGGAAGAAGTGGTATCTCCTTTTACCTTTATGCTCCCAAACATTTTTTTAATTTTTTTTACTTTGAATAACCAAAATCTGAGTTAAACCATTTTGACTAGCTAAAATATAGTTTCATCCTCTGCCTGGCTTTTATTTTTTTGTATCTCGAAACTTCTACCTAACTGGGTCAGAAATTTCTGTTGTATTCCATGTGAATTCTCTCTGCAGTAAACTTTCTTTTTAGTGAGTGAAAATTTTGACAAAGAACAGCTGTAAGATCAACCTTCCTGTTTGAGAAGATTTTGTATCATTGAAGCAAAATAGCTGAGATGTGGCTCACAGTTATCGAGAGATTTTGTTGTGTTTTTTGGTGGCTTTTTTTGTTTGGTTGGTTTTTTTCCTCTCAGGCAGCTCCATCACACTGTTGTATATAAATGAACATGCCATGTTTAGGAGTAACAAAACAGATGGATGTAGAACTTTCATCAAAATGGACTGTATCAGAATAGAAGTTGTGTAGAACACCTTAGGCTAAGTACTTTCTTGTTCTTTTGTAACTGCATATGCAAATATGTATTCCCCAATATGTTTCTCTTCCAGCAGCTGGGTTTTTTTAGCCTCTGTGTACAAATCATTGACTAAGAAAACATCAAAATACTGATATAAAAAGGCTTGTGTGGAAAAAAATACTGTGTACTATAAACATCTATACTGACAATATTTATGTATAATCAGTGCAGGCAATTTTGTTTATATTTTATAAGGAATATCTTTTCATCAATTCACTTACCTACGGCAATGAATCAATAAATGTGTTACATCTGTGAACAGATTTTGAAGTGTTCACTTGAACATAAAAAAACCCTCATAGGTATTAGAAGTCATTATGTTCTGAAACTGACGCATCTTAAAATGTTCTTATAATCAGAAATGTTCACTGTAGTCACAAAAAAAATTCTTTAATTTAAAAGTTCAATATTTTTTTCCCACATAATGTCTGTAAATGGTTGAGTTTGCATTTATAATTATATAAAGTTTCTGGAAACAAGTTTGTTTGTGTAACTTTGGCTGAGTTCTGTCCATGTGTCTGCTGCACTCCCTTAAATGTGATGTGCTTTGTGTTTTATGGATGGTTGTTGCTCTCTCTGCTTTCCCCATGGTGATTTTATGATTCCATGCAGTTCATTAATAGTTTAAGAGGAGTAATACCAAGTGTAGAAATATGTAAAAATAACTTAAATTCCTCTGATTTTTAATTTTTAATCCTTACATAAGAAAAGCTATGTTGTTCCACATATATGCATCCTAGGCTATAACATGTCTTTCTCTGCTCAGAAAATTCCTTAATTTACAGTTGTAGAACTAATTTATAGGAAAAAAAAATTCAATCTTCAAATGTAATGCTTTTCCTGGTGAAATGCTGCACATTTGACAAAGCCAATCCTCTTTGAGCATTGGAATTATTATTCTTTTCACATTTCTCTAGAACTTGTAGTATTCTAGTTTCCAAATCAGGGATGACAGTGTCTTTTTACCACAAGCATTAGTTCCTTATTGCAAAACAGTTTACACAAGATGATGAAAGTCCTTATAGCAACTCTGAGTCCCAAAATCTGCTTTCATCTTGGCTTTGGTCTCATCTGACAGAGACAGGAGCAAGACTCCTATGTGATGCTGAGCTGTTGAGAAACCACAGCTTGGAGTTAAAGTGTAAATGTGTGTATTCATAAAAGTCTCATGTATACTTTAGAAAGTGGTTTAGGAGCAAGTAAACTCCAACTGCCATCTTCACACTCTAAAACGTTAAAGTGAAGAATCATGTAAACATAAATATGTGCAGATTTCAACCTGTATTTAAGCTACACTGATTTTTTTTTTTTTTTTTTTTTTTTGTAAATAAAATTGCCAAATTAAAAGAATTACACAATTTTTTTTTCCAAAAGCAGTTTGCTGGTCACTAATCCCTCTTGTTACCTCTTGTGGATTCCAAATATGACACATTTTGTTTTAAAAGCTTTTTCCCCTGTCTCATCTTGGCAATTCTCCACAAGAAAAAAAATTTCCAGTGTTGAATTAGTAAACAGGTAGGTTTATTTTCCTTTAATCACACTGTAAAAAGTCTTTCCTCTAAAGCATTTTGCAGGGGATTGGGTAGAATCCCAGGGAACTGAATACAAAGTTATCCATGAAAGAAAAATCCCAGTCTCATAATTCTGTATTGATTACCTAAGCATTAGTGACTGCTGCATACTGTGTGGCAGCACAGGTGTGAATACTCTTTAAAAATTTTGTTGGCTTCAACCTGACAGTTTTATTCTCACATTAGTAAATTTTCTCAAGAGAGCTGCCTTTTTAATTTCTAGAAATTCAGTTATCATTAACAGAACAAATGTTACATTGCGGGCATAGTCTCACCAAGAACTGAGAAGGCATAATCTCCATGTGCCTAAAACTGCAGAGGAACCTGTGTGTCTGGATACTGAATAACTGAAAATGCTTTCTTGTAAATATTTCAGTATTGTCTCTGAGGGCAAATTAAATCAGTTTGCCTTATTCCTCACACCTACCCATGCTCCAGAATCCTGTGATATGTGGTTTCCAAGTGACAAATAAGGGTATTTTTTCATTATTAGTGACAGTTTGTGGCTGCAGATGAGCTTTCCTCATATAATTCCTGTTGATTTTTGTTCTTGACCTTTGCTGCTGTGCCTGCTGGATGGGTATCTAAACTCTGGATCATTCTGTTAGCCCAGATACCTCTTGTCATGATGTAGGCTCAGTTTTTTTAAAAGTAGTGCCGTTTGGGTTGTAGCAGCTTTCTTACCACATATGCCATAAAAAGGTCTCCAGAAATGACAAAAATACTGCTCCTTTTTCCCCTGCTCCCCTTTGTTGCTAGGTATCTGAGAGCAAAGTACCACCCACATGGTTCCTCTTGGATGAGATGGAGCTTTCACTACTCAGCTTCCTATTATCTCCCAGATGCTTTGTATTTCAATGTCAAGATAAGTCAGTCCTTTTGTTGGGCAGAGAAAGGTTCAAATGAAACTTGATTTACTTTTATTGGTGCTGGCCAACACAACACAGCTCAATAGGATTATAGAACAGTTCCTTTTATACCAATGCTCCAGTCATTCTTAGATTTCGTAGAGGTTTTGATCTAGATATGGCCAGTACAAATGCAGAAACCTTGAGAAAAATTAAAAAGCAGCATATCTGAAACCTCTGTAAAACTGTGTAGCCAGAATTGAGCCTCATCATTCATATTAATTTTGAAGTACCATTGGTTTTTCTTCTTTTTGTGTGTGGTTGACGGAAGAAGTTGTCAAATTTTATTTCATTATGTTCTTTTTTAAGCCGGGGAGAGAAGTTTCTCCGTTGGAAACTTGAGAGTTAGAGTATTTCCTTTTCCTCATCTTGTTTTCAAGGAAAGTAAGGGGAAGAATAAAATACAATTTCCTGTGAAAGTGACAGTAAAATAGAAAGATATTTTATTTATTTTGAACCAATAGGAGACATAAACAAAAAGAAAAATGTTGCTTTGAATTGGCTTGTGATACTTGTCCTCTGAAATAAAACTTTTGCAACTATTTCATTGCAGAATTCTTCAATTTGAAACTAAAATAAGTAATCTATGCCAGTGGATTTAGTACTGAAATATTGAAAACTTATGACTGAGATCAGAAAATGTGTGGTATAATTAGCAATGGTTAGACTCTTTAAAAAGTTTGCTAACATTGACTTTTTTTTCTTTGATTAAAAGAGTTTTATAACATGTTTTCATTTAAATTTGCTGATCATATCAATTCAGAATGCCCCAGTGTTTCCTTTGCATGGAAGAATGCATGAGAATATTAGTTTTGGAATGCACTTTTTAAAAAAACATGCTCAGTTTCTAAATGTGCTTGCCTCAATGGAGTATCAGCAGTGATTAAAGCCTGCGTGCATGTGTGCATGTGTTCCTTTGCATCTAGGGAGCAGTTATCCAATTTGTGAGCAGAACTAATTTCAAAATGTGTGTCTGGAGCTGCATTATTCTTCTCTCCCACACTTGTAGAGTAGAAACTGGTTTGACTTCTCTGGAAAGTGCTTTTCCCTTTTTTTTTTTTGGTTTTTTTTTTTTTTTTTTTGGTTGTTGTTGTTGTTGTTGTTGTTGTTGTTGTTGTTGTGAGTTGCTGCCAGTGCCAGAACCCCAAGAGCTGACATTGTTGTGAATGTTTTCTGTTTGCATGATATCTGCCACTTCAGTGGCACTCAATGTTTTCTCAGTTTCAGCAGGTTATCTCCATATTTTCAATTACAAATAAATTTAGGAGCAATTTTGTCCTTAAATAAAAATTAGAGTTTACTAAATCGGTCGGTGTGTGAGGTGATAAAAGGAGATAGGGACCCAGGCCTGTAATGTAAGGTTAGTACTTAGATCTTAGAAGTTTAAGGTGCTCAGAAGATTTATTTTGTGTTTTTCTTTTTTTTACTACTTCTGTAGAAGTTATTTGAAAATTTTACCTGTTTCTTACAGATGTCTTTTCTTCAAAGATAATAACACTGTTTTAATATAATTGGCATAGACAGAACTCATATATATATGCATGTATTTTATATTACTGTAATTTATAATGCAGGGAAATCTTTTTGAGAACTAAAGTGTTATAATACCTTTAAAATAGCTAATGAAGAGAAAATAGATTAAGCAAACTGTTATCACTGTCCTTTCATAAATATATTATGATCTTTGAATAAAGATTTCAGGGCTTGTTCAGTCTGTTCAGTTCTGAGATTTCCAGAAATACTTTGAATCTACAAAATAGAATTAATTTCTCTGTTCATGTGACATCTGAGAAAGTATTTTGTTGTTGGCTGATTGTTATTTTCTGTTACTTTATGGCTGCTCTCCTATAGTTTGCATTATGAAAAACAATATATAGCTCATTAACTTTTTTATTAGATTCATGATTTCTGTAGCCCACTAAGCAGAAGAATCTTGAAGCTGTTCTCAGCAGCTTTTCATGTCTTTCATCACCTTTTTTCCCTTCCTTTATACAAGGTTTTAGCTTAATTTTAGTTTAGTCACATATTTCTGAGAAAGAGATGAACAATCTACAGTACTCAAGGTGCTCAGCCACTGCAGTTATATAGCTAGTGGCATAATAAATTATTCTCTCTTCCTTTGTAACAATTCCACAAGTTTTTTATCCTTCTGGCTTATACTGAAAAGGGATTGCAATTTCTGTGTTTTTCCTAAGAGATAATAACAAATTTGCAACTTTTCATAAAACTACCATAACTATGTTATCAACATTCAATTTTGTTTCTTGTTTTGTCAACACCTCTTTTCCATTTAGCTTTAATTTTTTTTATTATGAATAATTTCAAATAATTTTAAAGTTTTACTTCTTCATATGCTTTGTTGAATTTACTGAAGAATGTAAAGCTCAAGAGAGATACTGTAAAACGTATGAATGTTGCTTATTGTGGGAAGGACCACAGATTCTTCTCTCTGCTTTCCCATCACTAATACATAACCTTCCATTAAATGTTTTGATTTTATTTCATGATGTTAGTTTCTTTAAGAAATTTTGAAAAACTGAAATAATTTTGGGAATTCTTTTAAAGGCAAAACTATTCTTTCTGTAATGTTCTGCTTTGAGGAATCTAAGTACAGTAATTTCATGACTATAAGGTGCACCCTTTTGACTAAAATTTTGATCGAAACCCAGAAGTGTGCGTTATAATCCAGGGCGCCTTATATATGGAAAAAGTTCAGAAATTTGCCAATCCAGAAGTGCGAGCCATGAGCCAAGCCGCAACGAGCTGTGAGCTGAGCCGCGAGCTGAGCCGTGAGCTGCGCCAACTGCGTGCCGCACCAGCTGCAAGAGCCGTGCCAGCCAGCGCCGGGGGTGGGTGGGAGTGCCGGGGCCCGCAGCACAGGGAGGGCGCCTGAGGCTGCATTTAAAGGCTACGCCAATCCATAAAAAATGTTTGCAAATGGAGCACCTGCCAGTAAACCCCACGATTGTGCAATTCTGTTACTAATTTGTTACTTTGTTGTGCACGGATCCTCGCTGCAAAAAAAAAAAAAAGTCTGCCTTATCGTCCGGTGCACCTTATATGTGGGCAAAGTTCGGAAAATTGCCGACAACCCAGCAGTGCGCCTTATAATCCGGTACGCCTTATAGCTGTGAAATTACTGTATATTTGTTAAAGACAACTTTCTTCAAGCCAATAGTTACATCAAGCCATAAAACACCACCTGACATGCTTTTCTGGTGGATGAAATTTACCTTTTCCCGACCTTTTTTTTTAAGAAGATACATAGTGAATTGTTTTATAGTGCTGTGTAATATACATGGTGTAATTATTGATAGAGGCGGTACTGAATTTCTACTTTCTAGAAGTTTCTGTCTGCTGGCCATGTATTTGCCTAACAAGCTCAAAAGTCAGCGTTCTGACTTGACAGTTCTAGATGAAAGCTTACTCAGTGAATTACACCAATGCCAATATAAGCATTCCCATCTTCAGCAATTCAGTGAAGACAAATAGGTTCTCAGAGTTAACCTGCAAAAATATATGTCATAGAGGTTCTGTGTGTGCCTTTTGTGGTCCTGATGTTTGCTAAAATAACTTTGAAATCAGTCGGGTCTATATATTTGTTATTTTATTAGGTGTTAAAGGGCTGTGTTATAACCAGTCATTACAACAAAACCCTCCACAGGATCTAAAAGATTCTGAATGATAAAAAAAAATGTTTTTTAAGATATGAAAACATTTAACAGATTATAAATAACAAATTGTCAGGCTCATAGTTAGATTTGTCAGCAGGAATAAACTCCTTTAACCTAATAAAACAGTAATGTCTCCTTCTCAATAACATTAAAGTAATGCTGTGAACAATTGAAAACTAGATTGTCATCATCCTTTAACAGGAAAATATTTTATATTTCTTTATTTGTAAATAGGATAACAATAATTTTTCTAGATTTTTTTTCATTTCTCTACATCCGAGGTGCTCAGCATAGCTTTCTCTTTTCCCAGTGCTTTTTATTTGTTTTAATAGAAGCTGTAAATCAGAGTGACTAAGGACATAGCCTGAAGCTTACAATTTCTGTAGCTCATTACTATTCTTTAGCACCAAACATGCATATAACATAAAGCAGGTGCATTTCCTGTTTCACCGCATCTCTGCTTTATCTGGCATCCTACAGCTAAAGACAGCTTCACAGAAAAGACTATTTAGTGGATATATTTGAAAATGTATCATTTACATTATTATTCTGAATACCATAAATCTGAAGATCAGAACAAATAATTTTCCTATACAATGTGTTTGTTGAGAGAGTGTTCTACATGCAGATGGTCTGATATTTTAATCCGTTAGGGCTACATTTTGTCAAAACTATAGACAGACTGTGCCATATTTTGATAGCAGATTAAGGCAAGCTTCCTAACTTGTTCAGCAAGAGAGGGAGTGATGCACTGTGCCTTGTATGTCAAAGCAGAGAAATTGTCTGTGTTTGCCAGAATTTGTGAGAATCATCTTTAATCTTGTAATTCATACAAATATTGCTCATCCTAAAATATCTGGAACCATTGTATATAGAGTTGTTAAAACAGCCTGTGGAAATGTCACATAGACACTGAATTTCTGATTTTCTTTATAAGCAAAGTAATGTATAGTTAAAACTGCAGGCTCATTTTAGTGCCATTGTTCTAGTTCAGCATTTTTCACTGCTAAAAGCATTTGCTCTCTTCATAGCTTTTAGTTTTTGGCTTAATTAAAAAATGTTGTATGAAACTGTGTCATATATATATATCATTACTAGCTGGAAATCCTTTAACTTTATTAACTTCTGTGCATTTTACTCATATGTTCAAGCAGAGCTTTTCAATTTTTGTTGCTCATTGCATGAGACAGCATTTATTAGGTCAAATGATACCTGACGATAGATATAGAGAGGGACAGTAAAGTTGTAAGCTGATGTTGCTTTCCCTAGCCCACACTGTATGGATGTTGCTTCAGCATCCTAGATACTAAGTGATGAGTCAGAAAATCCTGCTTATGGTGATCCTGGAAATCTCCAGGTTCACATCAGTGTGATGTTTGCAGAAATTCAGGCACAGAAACAGAAATCTTGAGGTCATAGTGGATCACACTGCCTTTGGGAAGGTTGGCAGATGAAGACAAATTTGGGAAAGAAAAGAAAGTTCTTTTATGTTTTTGAGAGATGTAGCAATTTTAACATTTTGTATGGGAATTTTGGAACATTTTGCTGATGTTGGTAGACTTCCTTAAAATCACAGCACTGAGGAAATTTTCCCAAATGTTACACTAAACCTGTGTCCAGGAAAAACAAAACCAATTTTTTTTTTTAAATTATGGTTTTTAAATTATTGTACATTAAAGGACCTGGAGTGGGTGGGTTTTGATTATTTTTTTTTTTTTTATGATTGGGTGTGGGGTTGAGGACATGTGTTTTGTGGACTTTTTGTTTCTTTGGGTGGTGGGGTTTTTTTATGTCTTAGATAATGGAGAAAGTGTGTTTGTGAACAGGCTAATGCCATATGAGAAAAGAACTTCTGCATTAGGGATATCTTGACTTTACTGGCATTTTAAATATGTATGCATTAAATGTTTAAGCAAAAACAGTAGGGCTTTTGCTTTGCGGGGTGTTTTTCCCCCTTTGCAAGAAACTGCGATATTCATAATCTATGGTGCTTGAAGCCACATGGAATGTGGCTAATCATTAACAGTAAATAAAAGAAAGTAACTGGGAAAAAACACATGGAGGAAACAGGACAAGCGGATTAGCATGGGATACAGTGTGCTGGCAGTTTTTGGCAGCTCAAATGGTACAAGATGGAAATCTGCTTGCCTGAATTGAAGTGTGAAAGAGAATAAAAAGATATAACTGTGTATAAATGCCACCTTTCGCACATGAGATATGTTGTCTGTGTGCAGTGGAGGCCAGAGAAACAAGAATTATGTAAAAATGTTTTTTATCTTGCTGAAAACAGAGTGATTGGTAGAGTAATTACCTTGCAAAGGGCAGTGAAATGAACACTGAGGAAACAGATGTTATAGCAGTAATCTGTTGGGAGTCCAGAAACTCGTTAGAGTGTGAGCAATAATCCATTGGAAATGACTGAGAAAAAACTGTAATTGTATTGCAGCACTCACTAAGGAACTGCACACAGATTTCTCAGTTATTTTCTCAAGTGTTGCCAAAATTTAGCAGTACAATATCTTCTGTATAAGGTGTATTTCAATTTGATAATGAGCTGCTAGTTTATCTAAATCACCCCAACAGAGAGTGCTGTGTTGGATATCAATGGTGAACAAGTTTCAGGATTTGATATATCAATGTGTGATACTTTGGATTACACCTGTAAATAAAGAAAAAGAGCCAACAAGCAGATTGTGAAGGGGCATTTTTATTTTGAGAATTTCAGAGATTTTTTTCTCTGGTGAACACTTGAGATTTTAGTCCTCTGTAACCAGGACAACTAACTTCAGTGGCAGAAATTTAGAAGAACTTAAAATTTTGCTCTGAAATAATTTCGTTATTGTGTCAGGACTGGAGACAGTACTGGAACAAACACTCTATCAGTAAGATTATTATCAGTAGCTAACAGTTCTGCTTGCCCATGGCTCTTCACTCCTAATATTACTGCAACTGGCACATATGGGCCTCTGTGTCAGTCTAACGAGAAAATAATAAAGTCTTCATATCCGTTCACACTGATAAACTGATAGTTTTCCATTGCAGTATTTGTCCAGTCCTCTGTGAAGAGCTCCATTGGACTAATGGCACTTTTTGGATCCTTTTTGCTAATGCCATACTTGCTTTACTGTATTTTCACATTCAGTTTTTGATCCTTGCAAAGATGAGAACATACTGCCATTGTTTGCACTTTCTTCCAAATTTGAGCACTGCTTATATGCTTAGACTTGTTTCCCTTGCAGTGGTTAGTGTTGCGTGATATACATGAGCTGGGTTTTGTGTCTTTTTGGTTTGAATGTAGATTTTTAATCCTACTTGCTTTCCTTTCTTGTGGTACTTTGCACTATATGTCCATAGTATTTCCCATAGCACTGTGAGATTTCTGTCGACTTCTTCATCCACATTAAACAAAAACTAGTGGCTGTAAGCTGTTGCAAAGGAATGTAATGTGGATTATATTTTTGTGTGATCTTCCAGACACAGTTTCAGGCTTTGCCTATTTGTATGCTATTACTCCAGAACAGGCGTTTTTAACAAACCCTAGAAACTTTTTGCTCATAGCCTTCTCTTATCTCATTGGGTCTCAGGTTACTTATAAGAGTAGAAAATGTCAGCACACTTGTCTGGCACATTCTGATAGTTTTTGGCACGTAATGCCAGGATGTGTCTTTCTGAGCTTTGTGGTCTGGAGCAGTCTGGTCATGTTTCACATACTTGATAGGAGGATTTTTAGGCAGATGGCAGGATTGCTGAAATTGACACCTCCTTAACATGTTACTTTCAAGTTAACCAATACCTTATTGCCCATTAATAAAAATAAAAAACCCAAAAACCCAAAAAAACAGGGAAAGAAAAAAGTGCATATGAATGAGTTCTGTGTTCATTGATAAGAAGCATTATCTTTTTACTACTGCCCTATAATAATGTGAAATGCTATGTGAATTTGCTTTTTTTTTCCCCAATAAATTTCTGTTCTTTCAGAGACAGTCTTACTAAATGTTCTTATTGAACACTATTTCAGCTTTCTCTCTATTTACAGAAATTGCATAGAGTCATGAAGCTTGACTTAATAGTGCCTATAATCTAACTGCATAACATGATTTCTGCATAAGACAGGAAACAGCTCCAACAACTAGTTGAAATGTCCCAAGCCTTGTAATAGTGCTGTTCTAGTCTTATATTCTGAGTATAAGTGATCACAGGGTCAGAAGTATAAATTGTTTTAGTTTGCAGAGAGGTTGTTGCTTAGACATACACCAGTTTTTGCATGGTAATGAGGCAATTTGTTGTTGTATGTTAATCTGTTATTTTTCTATTTTAAAAGTATAATGAATGCTTGATAGGTTGAAATGCATTTGCATAAACTGTTATGGGTCAAATTCGTGGATCTTCCTCTTTCTGAGTTTGTAATGAGACATGAAAATTCTAATGAGACTTTCTAAATGCAAGAGGATCTTAATATGATGTTATGAATGTAGCTGTGAAATGTGTTATGAAAAATGGAAGAAAAACAGAACAATACATTTTTTCTCTAATAAGAGATTTTTAAAAACAACCAACCAACCTTCCTTGTGTCTTCTCTTACTCAATCCAAACTCCATTGAAGTCACCTTTGGAAAAAGATCAGCAATGGAGAAATGAAGTGAGAATTTGATTAAATTGGTTTTCTTTTTTGCAAATAAAAAAATTATTAGCTTGTGATGTGAGAAGACATCTACAATACTTCAGTCAACAGACAGAGGGATTTGCTGACTTAATATAAAGAAAGGATCAAGGTATGGCTTAGAGCACTGTCATCAGAATGTGATGTTGGTTATGTCAGCTACTAGTGCATCAACAAGATACAGGGCTTAGAATGGCTGGTCACCACTGCCAAATTTGTTTGGAAGTGGCTGTATTGATTTGACGGTTTGGTGAGTTTGGTACTGGGTGTATCAGTTTTAGGGGCAGAGAATAAAATCTCACCAAGTTTGCTTACTGGTGTAAATACAGGTTAAATGAAGGACTGCAAATCAAATAATCAGCTCACCTTTGTTCACCTTTATTAGCTAATAGTGAATTGATGTACTTGTTATTCTAGTTTAGTGTACACAGTGTAAATACTGGTTTCTTTGAACTGAATTTAAAACTTGGACTGGTCTCTGAATTTACCTTGTAATTTTTGAAAGGTGTTTCCCACAGCATTATGTGCTTCATCAACCTATTGTGACAACCTAAGAAAATCTAGGAAGAGATTATTTTTTGAAGTGATGAGCGATAGTACAAAAGATAATTTCTACTATGAAAGACTGTTGCAATTATATGATATCAATCAAATTCTTTAATGTCATAAATATTGATAGAACGGTAATTTATTTTAAAATCAAGACATTCTGAAAGATGATGTAGAATGAATGAGTATCAGAAAACCTGAGTTACTGGACAATTTTCCAGAAACTCTAGTGAAAAAAATAACTGCTGAATCCATGCTGTCATCTCCTCTCAATGATGCCTGGTGTGCCAGCACAGCTAAAAGAGTACATTTATCTCCCTACACCTCATTTGAATCCCTTATTAATGCTGACATCTGTTCAAATCTTAATTACCACATTACCACAAATAGTCCCTTGTCAAATCTAACCTAATTTAAAAATAGCTCAGAAACACAAGTGCAAAATGTGTCTCTATGTAATACAATGATGTTTTCTTAATAAAGTACATGGATACATCATTTGCATAGTATCAAACTCATCAAGATTGCAAAGTTGTTTTTTTTAGTTGATGGCATTTTTTTTTGTTATGGCAATTCATATTGTTGATAACTTTTTGTATATATGAAAATGGAATCAAATGCATTATACTTGGAAAGATGTCCATTATCTTCCTAGATAAAATTTTTTGTATGATATGCAGTTGTTTTGTAGCTAATGTGTCTCTAGCTGATACCTGTTATAGAACTGCAAACATTATTAATGAAAAAAAAAAACAAAACCAAGACTGAAGTATTTTTGTGCCATTTATATGATAGGTAAATACTGAGCACAGTATCATGTGTTTGAAATGAGTAAATGAGTAGCAGAACAAGAATGTTAGAATATGTCCCCTTGTCAAAAAAAAAAAAAGAAAAGAGTAACTCAATGGTCTTTCTTGATGTGCATGTTTTCAGATGCATTGAAAGACCCTTAAAGGTCTTCACCAGGTTTATGTAACTCCAGATACGCCTTACAGAAGTTATCACGCTGTTAATTCTTTTTCAATTATATTGTTTGAGCCTTTGCAAAGTATCATGGTCTTTACCTATCACGTGAACTGGCAAAATCTTAGACAGTCAAAGTGATAGCAAAAGTCGAAATTTGCCCCTTAGGGTTGTATAGATCAACTGTAGTGCTTTCAGGTGCATCTGAACCCTTGATCAGCTGTAAAAGAGGTGTAAAGAATCTCAGAGATATGTTAGGCTTAGAATAAGGAGTGCCTTCTGGACTGCTCGTCTGATTGTAACTAAACAAAGACCAAAAATGTGAAATGCACAGGGGAAAAATATCTGTATATATCTGGACTTTCTGCCTGGCTTTTAGAGATTTGTTAACAAGGCTAGTATCCAATCTGGTATTGTTCAGTATCATCTCACCTCAGCTATTGACAAAATAAGAACTGTATTTGAAGCTTATAAATTGCCCTTGCTACATGGATCATTGCTTTTGTGAAATGTTTTGAGGCGAAATCTACCAGATTGGATTTGAGATTTCGATAATCCATAAGATTTTTTTTTGGATACAGCTCATCTGTGCAAAGGGGCTTTATTAATAGTTCTATCAAACCTAAAAATACCAAAATCCAATCACTTTGTAGACTGGAACTATAAAAAGTCAGTCATTCTTGTACCAAGTTAAATGAAACTTCTTCAGAGCAGGACAGGAAGTTGGTTGCTTCCAAACAGGTGTTCTGAGGACCTGAAGGAATTCAGTAGTTGAAGTCTGAGATGGAGTATCAGTAAGCACTTCGAGCCAGTGCATTGATGGAGTACTTTGTGTTGAAATAGTCCCAAAAATTGTTTGACCTCGTGTGATGGGTTGACCCTGGTACAATACAAGGTAGCCACCCAAGCTGCTCTGTCACCTTCCTCCTCATCTGCACAGGGGAGAGAAAATGCAATGAAAGACCCAAGGGTCAAGATAAAGCAGGGGGAGATCACTCACCAATTGCCATTATGGGCAAAGCAGGCTCAGCTTGGAGAAATTACTTTATTACTAAAAGAAACCTTTCCACTAGCTCAAGTATGGGACCCTCTGTCCAGGGTCCACAGCCCCTGCCAGAAGCCTGTTCAAGCACAGGCTGACCACGGAGTCACAGCCTCCTTTGGGCAGAGCAGATGAATCCTGCTCTGGCCTGGATTCCTCAATGGGC
>VRYO01002355.1:4083959-4101702 GCA_009812075.1 Sialia sialis
AGGTTGGCGTTTCGCTGGGATTTGTCCATAGATAAGCCGCACCTGAATATAAGCCTCACCACTGGGGTAGGCTGGATTCTTCAATGAAAAAGGTGCGGCTTATATTCGTGAAACTACTGTATTCCTCCTTGTCACATCTGTTATCGCAGAGGAGCTATCACCGTTGCTGATGGCCTTTCTCCACGGCAGGTCCATCTTGGATCCAGCTGGCACTGGCTCTGTCAGACTTGGGGAAGTTTCTGGCAGCTTCTCACAGAAGCCACTCCTGTAGCCCCCTCCCTACCAAATCCTTGCTCCACAAACCCAAATACACCCAGTCAGATACTGATTTCTGGTTCATAACCCTTTGGGTTATTACTTTTATGCATCATCATGTCATTTTGTGCTTCTCCAGTTAAGGCCCAGCTGTCTCATATAGACAACAAGTTCTGTGGTGATCTAGATGACTCTAGATGTGGGGATCGAAACGTTCCTGAGAAAGAGGATGTCATCTCTTTGAGTTGTTTTCAATCCGTAAAAAGCAATTATAATTTATATATTTTTTCCTCTGTTATTTTTAGTGAATTATATAATTGTGATCATCAAGAGATGAGCAGTCTTGTTAATCAACATTACTGAGAATTGTTGAATTAATGAGAATTGTTCACTTAGTGTCTGGGCTGTAAGAGCTCAGGACAACATATTCTAAAAACTTGTGTGTTTTTAAACACATAATCACTCCTAATGACTTTTCTGATTATTCGTGTTTCCTTCTAAATAAGTTCAATATATGTATCTAGGCATTGGATAAGTTTCTAAATACATACATCCTTTTGTGAAAGTAGTACACTGAAAGCAACATAGTGCTAAGGTACTGTAAAGAGGTAAACATTCGTTGTTTGAAGCAAGCTGTTCCAGCATTAAAGATTGTGCCCTTTGATTTCATAAATTTTATTTCCCCGAAATGCAAGTTTTAGTGCTTGCACTTTAATTTCAAGGTAAAGCACAAGTAGAGTGTTATTTTGTCTTCCAAGTTTATGAATACATTTATATTTAGTTTGAAGACTGAGAATATGCATTCCTATAAAGATGCAAATGAAAAATATCTTCAGGTAGTCTTGTGAAAAAAAGGAAAACCTAAGCTTCGATCTTACATTTCCAGTTCTCTACAATACGTTTTAACTTCATCTTCCAGCTGACTATTAGAGGACTTAGATGATGATATTTTCTTGGAAGGTTTTTAAAAACCGAGATCATGTCTTTCAAGAGATCTGATGAATGTTGGTATTGAGATAATCTATTGTGTATTGAGAATGAGTTTTATTTGCTGGCTTGTCAAACATCAATAACACTGATTTTCTTCAGTAATGCCTTTTTTTATTAAAAACTTGGAAGAATCTTGGAAAGTTCTGAATGGGACAAATCAGTGAGCTGAAAAATAAAACAATGCCCTCCACCTAAAACTTATGGTTTCTTGATTTATTAGAAATATGAAATTATGACTAAAGCAGGTGGCTGAATTTGCTCTTTTCTCATCTCTACTGTCAGTAAAATTGTCTAAATTTTAACAAACTATTGAGTGTACTGGAAATCAATTATTTTGAAATAGCTAAAGGAGCGCAGATCTGCTGAATTTAAGGTGGTGCATCAGCTCTTTTTGCAATGCCAAAATAATAGCAAACAAACACTTTCTCTAATTTTTTTTCATATCTTTATGTTCTAAAGAAATTAACTTATTTCTATGATCCAATGCATGCTAGTTTCCTTCCTCCAAAAACAACACAAAGCTCTGCTCTCTTGCTCTCCAGAGAAAGGGACTGAAGGGTGGTGCAGGCTAGAAAAAGACAGTATCTTTACCCTTGGGAAGCTCGATCTATGCTCAATTAAATGCTATTTTTTGGGCTCAAGGTTCCTGTGTTCTAGACTAGGTGTATAAAAATGATAGCCAGGGTATTGAGTACTTTCTGCTTCTGGGTATTTTGTTAGATTTAGTGATGAATTGTATTTTATTTATTTATTTTAATCTAGTGCAGTTTACCACCATCATTGTCTAAGCGGAATTCTCTTCTAGTGCTGGATGGCTCACCCATAACTAATGACTAACATCTGTGAGGCTCAAGCAAAACCAGCTGATGCTTACAATCCATTTTAGATTACCAAATCTTTACTATGTATAATCTCATGACATCAAAAAAATCCACTGACCTCTCTCATCCACAGCTGGCTGCTAGGGGGAAAATAGTCTGTTTTTGCATTTAAATGCAGCAGGTTTTTGATAGCCAGTGGAAACAGGATATTCAGTGATGCATAGTTTAAGTGTTTAAAAGTTCCAATGGATATCTAGGTAATTGTTTGCTTTTTCCTCTCAGAAGCAAGAGAATAAGGCAAGAATCAGGCAATCTGTACAAAATTGTTTCCTAATTGTTGAGCCAACTACCTCAAAATATAACTGCAACTGCCAGTCCCTTCTAATTTCTGTCATCTTGCATGTGCTTTCTTAGTCTTGTCAAGAGCATTTTAGAACAATGCCTTTTATCAGTCACAACTTGCTGTCTGTCACGAGTGCTCAGATCAATGCCATGTACTCTACCTCCAGAGGAGATCAATGTATTTTATGCTGAAAACTGAGTGTGTTATCAATGCTTTTGTTTTAGAAATGGTAATACAAGCTTAAAGCAATGAGGACCTGGCTTAGACACTTGAAATGAGCAGCAAGTCTGCTGCTGTAATTGTAGTGTGTTGTTTCTGATTGTTATGCCTGTTGGCCGGGTTGCTTTAAATGTGTGTTCCCTTTTCCATCTTTACATATGTCAATTTCTCAGAAATTTGGAGAGGCTTTCAAAACAAGGTGAGATTCAGTAAATGCTTAGATGACATTCAGTGACTTTTGATGTGTTAAAAAGGATGTGAATTTCTAAAATAGAAAATGGATTTTTAGATTTTCTTTCCCATCACTGAAATACTTTGGTATCCTGCTCCTCTTTACTCACTTTTACAAATGCCACATAGGGTTTCATATCATTTTATTGAAAAATAAGGTCCATATATCTCAGCAACTAATTGATTAAGTATCTTCTCAATCTGCAATGATCAGAATTGATGATGTATGAAGTCAAGTTCTGAATATATGTTTTTTGAGACTGGCAATCCAAAGGTTACTGCAATGGTTAGAGCTGATCATTGTAGTCCCTTGAACAAGAACAGGTTGCAGAGTCTGCTTTACTGAGGAGCAAGTGCTTTCTCAACTGCTCTCAAGAGCAGTTTCATCACATTTTCTTAAAGGTCTTAAAAATTGGAATGCCTGGATGATAAATAGTAAGGCTTGCTCTTCTACTAACAAATTAGCACAGTAGTTGAATGGTCTGTACACACTTTGAGGCTAATTTATTATATTTGTGATGGATCTTACTGGTCATGACTGTTCTGAAGAGATGTTCTTAGTTGGTAGAAATGCTTGTGCAACCCAGTTGATTGATTCTAGAGTTGGTATCTCTGGACAGGGGCATTCAATATCTGTTGTTCCTCTTTCTCAGATGGTGTTCACCTCAGTGTACCATACTGAAAAGGCTGTCTGATTTTAGTCATGGCAATGATCTGTTTCCCATAAATCTATGTATCTATCCTGCTATCATGGGTAATGTAGTAGCACACACATTTCTATCTCAGTTTTCAGCCATGGAGCTTATGTTACTGGAATTACATTTCTGAAAGGACTGCTCATTCAGCATTGCCTACTGCTAAAATGAGAATAATTAGAACTATTTATTCTTTGTTTGTCTCTTAGTTTGATTTGATACCACTTGCCCATATTTATAATTTTTCCATGTTTGGCTTCTTTTCTGGATATATTTGTTATCTTTCTTTTCCATTCAGTGCTTTCGCAGTGTTGGTGAATATTCAGTCTCTTCATTCTCTTCTAATTCTTATTCTTTGCTATAAAGGGAATATCTACTCATTCATCATGGTGGCACAGTTGTCTCTGGCTTCTCAAGTGGGTATTGCTTTCCTCTGAATATAGAGAATCTGCATTCTAAATTCTTGTACACTGATGAAATATTTTTTTTTCTTTAATATGGTCATTGGAGCCCTTCTTCTGTGTTTCAGATTTTTTTTCTGAGTGTCTACCTTTCTGTGCACATGCATTATTGTAATTTATAGATGTTCATTCATAAACGTCTACACATTTTTTTCTCGTGCAAAACATTGCTCTATGAATTCCACCTTTGCTTTGCCACAGTTTTTTCTTTGCCCCTGGTCTTGTCACCCTTGGCACTTCCTTTTCGTCTTTAAACAACATCCTTAGGCACGGATAGGGAGAGAGATCTTCCACAAATTCAGATTATGTTTATCTAATAGAGCATCTATTTATTGTTGCTGCTCATGATTTTTGTCTCTACGTAAAAGGCTGAAAACAAGATCTTTTCTTGTACCTCTGAAAGATGTTCCTCTTTGACATTGCAGTAATAAATAACCTCAGATTGGAAAGCTGCATCAAATCCATATCCCAAGAAGTTTTCCCACCCTAGGTGTCAGATTCCGGTTTGCTGCTGTCAAAGACAAAGTAAAGTGTTGGTTTTCCATGTAGTTGTATATGTAAGCTTATTTCTTGAAACAAAAGATGGAACTAATTTTTTTGAATACTCATAGTAATGCAGTAGTAACACTCATTTGACCAAGTTTAACAAAAGAATCAGTTTTTAGTGTCTCTTGGAGCTGGAAAGACCATGTTTTCAGTTTAGATTAAACCTCACTTTGTTTTCTTCACCTCTGAGAAAAAAATTCAGTTTTACATAGCCAAAGCTAATTAGCTCTATGTTCACTTTCCATATGTAGAACACCAGTTTTAAGTCATTATTATTAACCCTAATCACTGAATATTTAAGTATTACTATTCTTGAGTAAGTGTACAAATATTTAAAAGAAACATGGAAGGAGTAGATTAGCTAAAATACTTTTGCTTAGGGAAAAAATAGGTACACCAAAGCATTTTTGCATGTGGCATTTTTCACAACCAATTAAAATTATAATTTTTGATTGCTATGGTGTATATATTTTCATGTCATGTAGCATACATTAAAATTAGTAGTACAGGAAAACATATGTTCTATTTATTTTATTGAGATTACTGTTTAAATTTCTATAGCTCCAATATGTAGACAGCACCATCCAATTTATGTTCTTTTCATTTCATTAGTGACATGAGGAAAAGTTATTTATATTAAAATGTAAATAATTTTCTAGAACAGCATCACTGTATGGGCTAAATAAACTTAAATATATGCAAACATTTTTTTGTTTTCATGCCTTTCTTAATGATGTGAAATATTTTCTGAATTCTGTTTTATTTTAGAGATTATTTGTTTTTCATATAAGGATCCAAGTAATGGGGCTTTTACTATTTTTCTGTCTTCAATTTAGCCATGATTAAGCAGTTCTGCATCCTATACAGCTGGTTTTAGTTGTCTTTGTGCAAAAAAATATGCTTTACTGATTTTATTGGTCTTGATGCTTGATACTCTAAGTACTGAAAGTGGCTAGAAAATTTCTGTTCAGCATTCATAAGCAAGATCAAATAGTGTATCTCCCTCCTCCTGTGTCTGAAGTGTTCTGTATCATGGGAAGTCACAAAATAATTTTCAGCAGTTCAGAATGGATGAAGAGTGGAGTTTTTTTTGTCTGGCCTGCAGGTAATAGGTGTTTTTTCCAAGATAATTGTGATGCTTTTCTATGTCCCTAAGCATGTGGTCACTCTTAGCTCCACTTGAAAAACTGTATTTGTCCATCATAGGAAGCTTTGTTCTTTTGCTGAGGGTGACATTGCTGAGTGTACACCATTGAATATAAACACAGTAAATCACAAAATAAATGTAGTCACCTTTCTTTTTGATCTGTAATTTATGCTAATCTGTTTCCCTCGTTCTCAGAATGTTTTTTCATTGCAATAGGTTCTCCATCACAGGAAAGAACACTCAATTCTGGATGTAAACTTAGGTTTATGGGTTCAGTAAATAGCCACTCCTAACTTCTTTTGAACATTAGGTGTATGAAAACTTTATTCATCCATGACATAGACAAACAGAGTGTCCATGGCACAGCTCTGTGGGTGCAGAGTTCTCCGATTACAGTAATTTCACATGTATAAGGCACACTGCTGGGTTGTCAGCAATTTTCCAAACTTTGTCCATATATAAGGCACACTGGCCTATAAGGTGCACTTTTTTTTTTTGCAGTGAGGATCCATGCGCAACAAAGTAACAAATTAGTAATGGATCGCGGAGTTTACTGTCGGGTGCTCAATTTGCAAACAGTTTTCATGGATCGGCGTAGCCTTTAAAGCAGCCCCAGCCCTAGGCACCTTCCCCATGCCGCGGGCCCCGGCATTCCCTCCCGCCCCCGGCACCGGCTGCTGCGGCCGCCCCTGCATGGCCCGGGCACTGGTGCTCACAGCTCGCACTTCTGAGTTGGCAAATTTTTGAACTTTGTCCATACATAAGATGCACCGGCCTATAAGGCGCACTTCCAGGTTTCGATCAAAATTTCAGTCCAAAGGGTGTGCCTTATACATGTGAAATTACTGTATATTTGCACCTATAATTTTGTTGAGGTAGATTACATTATGTCATAGATAAGGGCAATGGAGCTGGTGAAGGGTCTGGAACACAAGCCCTATGAGGAGCAGCTGAGGGAGCTGGGGTTGTTCAGCCTGGAGAAAAGGAGGCTGGGGGAAACCTTATCACCCTCTACAGCTGCCTGAGAGGAGGCTGAACCAGGTGAGGGTCAGCCTGTTCTCCCAAGCAATCAGTGACATGACGAGATGATATGGCCTGAAGCTGAGCCAGGGGAGGTTCAGGCAGGACATCAGAAGAATTTCTTTGTGCAGAAAGGTTGTTAAGCATTGGAACGGGCTGCCCAGAGAGGTGGTAGAGTCACTATCCCTGAAAGCATTCAAGAAACGACCGGACATGGTCTAGTTGACAAGGTGGTGATTATTTATTATTAAGGCTTGGACTTGATGATTGTGGAGGTCTTTTCCAGCCTAAATGGTTCTTTGATGATTCTGTATTTGTACCTTTTTATGACAGCCATTACATTTGACATTTTTACTGTGCTGCCTGAAGAAAAAGAGCCATTTCTGTTATGCTTTGATTTAATTACCTGAGTTATTTTAAAGAATAAATATAAATTGTGGTTCAGTTGTTGGAGTATACCTCAGCTGACAACACTTAATTCTGCTCTCTTGTTTTTTCATCACATAAGCAGTAGCTGAATTATTTTGTTGACTTTGTATTACATTTATTTAAAAATCAATAAAGAAGCCATATTAGGTGGTTTTTTTTAACTGTGTGCTTTGTTTATTCTGTAATTCTGACTATGCAGACATTTCTCCTAGGAAGAGAAACAAACAACAACAATGCTGTATATCCCTTGTTACTTTGCAGTAATGTTGGTTAAAGTATTTATTCATGAATTTGTTTGGAAGACTTTATGTAGGTGATAGGACTGCTTATACTATAGAGGTCAGTTAGGCCTGAAGACATGAAAGTTGGGAACTTTTATGTAAACTGTAATCACTGTTGTTTTGTAATAACGGTCTGAAAAAGTATAAGGAGTGTGTAAGAGAGATTTCTTTTAAAACTCTAAAGCCTTTATTTTTAATTAACCCACATCATACTGTCTAAAAAAGAGGTGCTTTTTTTCTCTTAACAGTGACCTTATATGTTCTAACTAGCTTTTTCTTAAGTGAATTTATTTTCTAGAATAACATTTAAATGTAATAACTAATTCTTTTTTTCTTAACTTCCAACATTTTGATTCCATTGGCTGGCAACAGGTGTTTCAAAAACATGTATCACAATTAAATGCTTTGTCTCAGGGCAATGTGTTTTCAGGAAATTGATTTTTGAGTTACACAGTGAACATGGTAAGTCTGGGAATCCTTTATAGGCTACTAGTGCTATTTGTTATCTGTCACATAGGGAATGGACTTCCATGTTTTGGAATGAAGTCAGCCTTTGCTTTCTGAGTGAAGAGAACCTGGATATGGTGATTCAAAAGCATAGGAGCAGTCACACTGTGGTAAATGTTTTTGGTGCTTGTGCTTATCTGGTGTATGGCTGAGAAAATTGCTTTATCTTTCTTCTTGATCAGTGAGAATGGACTAAAAGAAAGCACAAAAATGCCTTTTTCCATTATATCTAGGAAACAGCACAGAACATTACTGTTTATTTTGGCAGCAATTTTTGGTAGCTATGAATAACTGCGGAGCCACCACTCTTCTTTTTTTTTTTTTTTTTTTTTTTTTTTTTTTTTTTTTTTTTTTTTTTTTTTTTGTTTTGTTTTTGTTTTTGTTTTTTGGTAATTTTTGTAATTAGGCAGAAACTTTCTTGTACTAGTGTTTCATTGATTTTTAAAAGTTCTCTGGAAGTATCTAGTTTGATTTTTGCTGAATCTTGCAACGTCTTAGGCTTTTTGGTTTCTTGGGATGCAGTCATCTTTTAACAAACATTTCTGCTTGTGGGATGTGTGCAAATGTTCTGATCAGTTTTGATTTGCCTGTGTGCAGTTCTTCATATGATGCCTTGTGTACTAAGGGAAGTTCTCCAGCTGTTTAGATAATGGTCCATGTATTCTGAGAGTGGTAACGAGTAAGATATTCATGCACAGAAACTATATTAAATGTACTGGAAGTTCTTAACAAAAGATGTGGGAGAGAAAGGTAAGAGAGGAGCCTGGAATGATCAGCAGGATCCCCAGAAAGGGATTTCAGGTGTAGTCTGGGTCTCTGTAGGTGGTAGATAAATCTTGAAGGTCTAGAGATGGCAGGGGCACCATGCAGTGCAACATGTGAAATCCTGAGCTGACTTCTCAGTAACTGGTAACGCAAAACATTAAAGCTCTATATATTAATTGTTCTAGAATTATTTTGACTTAAATGCTACTACATGGAGGAATACCAGCAAAGTGACTAAGCTAGATTAAAGCCAAGTGCAGTCTTCGTGTTTAAATCTCACCACATTTCTGGTTTCAAGTTAGTTGTTGCTTTTTTTTAGTTTATACATCTTGTTCCTAATTACAGCCAGCTATTAAGATTAATGCTTACCTTGAACAACCAGTATTTGCCAAGTTTACCTTTTGTTTTGTCTGCCTGATGGATGTGCTGAAAAGAGAAGGTTTACAGGACTCCCCCTCAGAAGCAGGGAAGATTGATCAAGTGTAATGATAAGAACAGCAGCATCATTTTGGCTTTACCAGGGGATAAAAGCTTATCAAAATGATGTAGCTAAACAAAAGTGAAAACCAATTAGTCAGTGACTGTAGTTTTTCTGCAGGGATTTTGTTAACCTTTTATCACCTGATTAAATTTCTGTCTCATACAGCTGTTGAAAATGGAAAAATATATTTTTTTAATATGGGAGCTATTATATTTTAGCATTAACTTTCAGTTTATTTCACTAACAGATTGTCACTTGCATTCCTAAAGTAGAGAACATTTGCAGTCATCTCAGTTCAATAAACACACATTAAGCTCAGCAACTTGCATCATAAGTTGAGTCAGAGAAGTTTTAAAATCTTCCCCAGAGTAGGCACAAAAAAGCTTTCAGGGTGCTTTTAAATCTTAGACCTGTGAAATTTGATGTTTTCTTACTTTGGTAGGCTCTGCATGTGTACAGAGGTCTCCTTTTTCTTCTTTTATGTGAGGAGAGATATAGTCTGTAACAGGACATTAATGCTGGCTTGTTCAGTTAGCCTATATTTTTCTTTAATTATGTCGGAAGTTGAGCTAAAGTTACTAAAATTTTGTTATTGCATTCTTCAAGCTAAGAGATACTATTATCTTTAATTAAAAAAAAAAAAAATCCAAAAGACCCACTATGGTTAAATAATCTGATTAAGTAATGATGTGCAGTCATAAATCTCCCTCCCTTTTTCCCACGGTTGTTATTGGTACAACTGAAAGACTGAAATCCAGTAACAGCTCAATCCTTTCAAAAAGGTGCATCAACAAGCCCTTTGCCTATGAAATTACATGAGGGTGGGTGTGGTTGTCATGCTGGTGCACGCGGGTAGCACTCCAGTGACCATGACAGGTTTTTATTAGGATTTAACTGGCTGCCCATGGTGTTTTTTGGGCAGTGTGGGATTCCTGTATCAGAGAGACAAGCAGCCCCTGTGCAGACAGGCACTCTGATACTGCAGCATAGAGATGGGCATGCTACAAAAAAATCAAAAAAGTTCCTTGTGCAAGAGGGTTTGAAGAGGATAGATGTGGTGTATGTTGCTTGTCAGCCTGATGTAAATGCTGAGATATTTGGGATGCTCCGGGCAAAGACATTTCAGAGTACCTGGTGCAGGAAACACCAAGGGTCAGCTGATTTTAATACTTCTTGATAGGTCATACATGGTGCTTCAGTTCAGGATCTCAGCTCTCAAGCAGAAATAGTCTATGAAGTGGAGTAGGAGGCTATGTACCACTGCCAAGGTAGTCCTCCCATTTATTGGAAAGTGGAGGCTCCTGAAAAATCTTGCAGTTGTCATTACTGATGTAATGTCCTATCTAATTAATTTTCTTGATTTCTTTAAAAATACTTTCTTTCGTTGGATCACAAGGCATTGCTCCCCTAAAAGTGCCTTGACATCGCTTGCAAGTTTTAATGAATCATAAATAAAAAGCACTGAATAACGTTCTGTTGTATTTTGCAAGGAACTGTTTGCAATGAGTTCCCACACTGCATAACACATGAAAGACTTTGTTAATTAATTGCCCACCTAATTTTCTAAAGGTTTTTTCCAACACCTCTCAAGGCTTGCTGGGCAGCTCTTTTCAGCTGTGTCCCTTATCGAACGCATATTTGGGGAACTGAAGTTTCCCATTCATACTAAGTCTGGAATTTTGCATGCTTCTGTTTAATCATGTCAAATGAAGCTCTCACCCATACTGCCTTTGTAGATCATCCAAAATTAGAAGCTTATTATCAATTAAATGCATCTACTTATATATGGGAAATTAAAGTGCCTTGATAGTAAAAACGAGCATGTAACATGTAGCACAGGCCAAGTTTATTTTTCTGATTGTTGTTATTTTGGAGTTGATATACTCTTTGGAGATTATGTTTTAAAAACACTAGTTTGTTGAAAGTATAATAATTAGAATTCTGAATATTTAAAGTAGGTTTCTGCTGGAGACAAAATACTGAAAAAGTTAGAAAAAATCCCAGTTTTTGTCTTTAAATTAGTTCCAAATAAAAATTTTATGTAATGCTTTTTATTTCTTTGTAAGGCTTCATATGAAGGCTGTACTGTAGTGGTGATGCTTAAGTAACAGTCATGTTTCCTGAAATTCAGGAGAATCAGAAGTTGTATATTAGAATAGTCTATTAAATGGAAAGCCACATTTTAGTTTGATGATAAGACATCATTTTATTTAACCCAGGTTGCTATAAATATTGTATATGTGTATCTTAAAACTGAAACAAGTTATATAATAAACTACTAAAAAATGAGACTTCAGAAAAGGCTGAAACAAGATTTTCAGAATTTATTCCAGCAACTGTTCTCTCAACAAATGTTCTTAATAAAAATCTAACCTGCATTGTTCCTTTTTGTTGTCCTCTGTTTTTTCTCCCAAAACTAAATGTGCCAGGCATTGTAACGAATCCATTACACATAGATATCAGAATTGGCTTTGGCTCTTCACATTTGCTAACAGGTAATGAACTAGAACAATTGGCAATCTATGCAGATTTCTTACTGTGAAGGCAGTTTCTTTAATTTGAACAGATGACCTGACGACAGGGTCCATTAGCATGACCATAAGTTGGTGTGGAAAGGGGTATTTAGCAAGAGGAGTTTCTTAATATTTTTCCTTTTCTTTCATTTGACAGAAAGAGATGACATTTGATTTTGCAATAACTTAAAGTCAAGAGCGCTTTTGTCAAGGATGGTTTTTCAATAACAGAAAACCCTAAATAATCTTGACACCAAAATCTAGGCGTATGAATTTTTCATGTGGGGTATCTTTACTGGTAAGTTGTATAATGATCATCCCACAATATACCACAAATAAGTCGCTTTTGGACTTAAAATAGTAAATACCAATTACAGAGTGTAGGGATCAGAACCTGGAGTATGGCACTGTCTTTAAAATATAATTCTGTGGGCAACATTGGCTAATACCATTTGCATCCTTTCCAGGCATTATTTCCCTAAAATTTCACCTGCAGTCATCTTCA
The DNA here is from genome assembly GCA_009812075.1 of Sialia sialis. NCBI lineage: Eukaryota > Metazoa > Chordata > Aves > Passeriformes > Turdidae > Sialia > Sialia sialis. The sequence goes on from VRYO01002355.1 coordinate 4,096,169, forward strand.
TAATTTCCTATTTTTCATTGTTACCCAATTATAAGAATTTTTATCTCATGATTCCACCTATCCAGTTTTGTTTTGTTGAGATTGAATACAGTTTTTTAAATAGCAGTGAAACTACCTGGAGTCACATTTTGTACTTGAAGGGTCAAAACATGGTGTGTGAACTGCACATGGCTATTAGGATAATTTTTGAAGTGCTGACAGCATAATATAAAATAGGAAGACCTGGTCCATGTTGTAAAACAGCTTGTAAGAGTTAATTTCTGCCTCTGGCAAAGCAAGAATCCAAATGGGAAAACCCCACCACCCCCCACCAATTCATAGTTTGTAGTTAAAAATGGTACCGCTTCCATTGTCTTCTTTGTTTCATACTTTTAAGTAGGAAAGTAAAAAAAAAAAAGAAAAGTCACTATATTTTGCTTGCCATGCTGTATAAATGTTAGGATTGTGAGTGTCATCCTGTCCATGGTAACCTCCAAGCTAGTTTTAAAAAGGAAGGATTCTGTGTTTGCTATCCCTTTTGAGGACATAGAACATTTTGCTCAGTGAGCATAAAGGAGGTACATTGTAATGCTGAAAATCATTGTAAGAAGACAAACTGTGTGTCTTTAATTAGTTCCTCTGTTAATGGATTTCTAATGTAGAAAATAAGGAAAGAGGATCTACTTCACTAACACAAGTATAACACCTATGTCTGAAGACATTTTCATAAAGGCTGTCTATTTTCAGTTCTTAGGAAGCGCTACTTGCAGGAGTAATGGCCACCCTCTTCGTAAGCAGGCATATTTGAAGACTGATGAAATACGTTTTAAAATGGAAGCAAAAACTTTTTATGAAGAAACAGTTTTAAATCCAGTACACTGAATCTTGTTCTATTTTATTCAATTTTTTCTCACATTCCTTTGACATATAATAAGAATTTCTTCTCCAATAGAATTTTGAGTGATCTCTGTGCTTTCTCTGCTTGCTCCTGCAGGCTTGTTTGCACACAGAAAATAATTTAATGTTATAGTTTCTTCCCCTTTCTTGCCCACATGAAGCAAAAAATCTGTTCAAATACCTGTGCTTGTGTCAAAGTTTAAAAGGAAGAAAACCTTTTGCTCACATCGCTTACTGTCCTGATTTTTTTTGCTTTTCTTTTTTCCAGAAATATTATTTTTATCCACTTATTCCTGATTTTAAAAATTCCTCGGTATGCTGGAACAACAGAAGACATTTATTTTAATAAAAGAAAACCTAGAATTATAAGTGCTACAGATGGAATGCCTGATTTAAAACTCCATCTCATTCAAACATCTTGGTTTAGCAAACCTTAATATTAAATGGAGTCCAAAGTAGAGACAGGTGCTAACCATTCAACTGCTCAAACAAAGTGGATAAACTGGAAACAATTACTAGATATATGTGTTCCAGTTCTGAACAAATGGAGACTTGAGTAAAACACTGGACTTCATCAGAGTGTTAATAATCACTTGATAAGAGAAATGAAACTTTCTGCCTTTCAGCAAAAAACACCAACCAAATCAATAAGAAAGTAATTGTGGTCAAAATGAACTCTGTAAAAAATTGGTTTCTTATGAATTTGTCTCTGGCTTGGTTTTTTTCATTTGTTTTGGGTTTTTTTAGCTCTGTCCCAGTTGTGTTTTTTCAGATCTAAATTAATCTCTACTTTGAAACTATTAGTTTTTTTAACTTTTGGACTAACCAGTCACATTTCTTCTGAACACATAGTGTTTCCTGCATGATGGTGGATTTGTCTTTGGCACATTAATCACAGGTAAAATAACAGAATGAGTCTTGTAATTTCTTTTTGGCTCTCGAGTATATGGTGGTAAAGCACATTACAGAAAGGTGGTAGTCTATATTCTCCATACAGCCTTTGCAAATTTTCTAGTATTAGTGTTAAAAATCTGAATTATAATTTTCTGCCTTCCTGATGATCATGAGATAGTGAAATTATGATCTCTTTGCTGAGATAATCTGAGAGAGCATCTTTAGTCAGCTGTGAATGGCTCACTTGTTTTTGTGGTTGGGGTTATTTTTGGTTTGGTTTGGGTTTTTTTATCAACTTTGTAAATGAAAGGACTACTGCAGATAAATTGTTTAGATACATATTCAGAAAGGCTCATTGGAAGCTCATATCTTTCTGGCAATATTCTCATGAATATGGAATTTGTTAAGAAAAAAGCAGAGACTATTTATTTATTCCTACTGTGTTATGAAATGTTATAATTGCTTATCTCAACCCAAATTTTAAATCCGATCTTAGGTTGAAAGAAGGAGAAGCAGTTCGCTGCTTTTTGGGCTGCTGGTGGTAATAGGAATTAAGCTGTTGACAAACTAAGGACAGATAGCAGTACTTAGGTGTGAAAACAAGCTGTCATTTCTCTAGATCTTTATTTAGTGCATAATCACAGAAGGTCTGTTGTAAGGGGATTACAAACTCGGTAAATGAAACTAGAAAAAATGCGAATGAAATTTCCATCTCCACACCAACTGTTAAAGGAAGTTTAAGGTGACTTGTTTTGCATCATTTTTTAAAAAATGAACATGAGGAAGTCATAAGAAAGATTATTCAGTCAATTGGTGCAAGATTTGCTGGAAAAAAGGATTGTACTACTAATTCACCTGCAGGTTAATTTTGTTAACTACATCCTGTGCAAATGATTGATCTACCTTACCAATTTTTAAAAAATAAACTGCCTCAGGAAGCATGCATGGGTAATGTAAAATGGTACAGGAAAACTATGAAATTCTTTTTATAATACGGAGATTGCTAGAGCAGTCGTACCAAAGTGCACTGCATGGAATAGACTCATGGTGGTAATTAACAAATGTAGCAACTAAGTGTGTGGCCATCAATCATCCCAAAGAATTAAAGAAAAATCAATTAACAATTTAATTAAAAATCATTTGATGACCTCAGTTATTCTGTTTAAATAAGATCATAAATTCACTTCCCAGTCTAGAACTTAGACCAATTATTTAATTAAAATGCCAATGAAATATTGACCTGGTGAAACCTTTTTCTAGGTGCTTTAAATATAGATTATCAAATTATCTTAACAGCTTCATATCCCATGAGATATGAATAGCAGTGTTCCTTTCATTTTATAAAATATTTTTACTGATGATGAACTGTTATGGTATAATACAGACAACTTTTCTGGGAGTAGTGTGCTCAGGGTTTTTTTGCCTGTTCTGCAGATTTTTAGCTGTTAATTGAAGGCCGTTTTTCTTTTACTCATCTACAGCTCGTGCACATTTTCTTTCTCCTTCTGATGAGAAGGCCCGCTGGAACTGAATTTACTATTTTTGTCAATTATTTTCCAAATATCTTTGCTGCTGTGGGTTGTCCTTTCCTTGTTTACAAGTGGAATCTTAGTTCTTGATTGAGTTCTGTCTCTTGTCTGTGGGAATTTCTGTTTTCCTAGATTCAGATTTTGAATCTGCAAGATGCTGTTTAGTCATCTAGGTTGTTTTTTAAAGGCAAATAAATTAATTTAAAATATAATGTTATACTGTTTAAAAATATAAATTAGTTAACTAGTGTGTTTTTTATTTGATTGGTTTTTAAGTTATTTTTTTTAAGTTCTCTGGAGTTGCAGACTTCCCTCTTGCACTTCCACCTGCCCATATTTCTACCAGTAGAGTCTAAAAAAAAATACTTAATGTAAAAAGCAGCATTAAAACTTTGAATGCTTTAAAATCTTGAGCAAAAAAAATGGAGAAGAAAAAGACAGTCTATAAAAGAAAACAGTACTTTATCATTCTTGACATACCTAAGATACTGAAGGTAGTGGGGAACTAAAATGAAAGAAAAAATTACCACTCTCCCTGTCTCTGCATTCTGCCCTGGCCACAGAAGCCTCTGCAGTTCTGAACATGTTTTTCCCCACTGCTGAAGTACAGGTTCCTGATAACAGAAGGTTATCAGCATGACCACCAGTTGTCCTGGATGGGAAGAGAGGAACTTGATCTAATTTCCTAGGTGTAACTTGGTGCTGGGACAAGCCACAAGCATGTCAAGCAGAAACGGAGCATCGAAGCTAACAGCAGCCAGTTAACAGTTAGCAGTGGGGCTTTGCCACTGTAAAATATATTACAAAACTAGGAGTGATCTTCATTCATTTCTCTTGAGTAAATTTCAGTTCATCATCCTTTGTATGCATATGTTGAGATATTTCTAAACAGGCCCTGATCATCAACATTCATGGGGGTGGGAAATAGAAATTTGACTCATGATCATCTGCATTTTAAGTGTCCCTTTATTCCAGTGAAACCAGTTTCAAGGTTCTGTTTTCACAATGGTCACCAGTAGGATATTGGAGGACATGGACTCAGTGTAACCCTTACTAAATTACAGTAATTGCATGCCTATAAGGCACACCCTTTTCACTAAAATTTTGACTGAAACCCGGAAGTGCGCCTTATAGTCTGGTGCACTTTTATATGGACAAAGTGTGGAGATTTGCCAACCCAGAAGTGCAAGCTGCGAGAGCCAGCAGCAGCGTCGCAGGGAGAGCCGGCAGTGGATCCTTACTGCAAAAAAAAAAGGTGCACCTGATAGTCCGTTGCACCTTATAGTCGTGAAATTAGTGTATTTGAAAAAATCACTGAATTTGTAATGCAAATAAATCATCAACTTCAGTGCCCCACCTTCCTCCATGCCTCTTAAAAGTGACAGAAGTATGCAGTCTTCTGTCTGCAAAGTTCCTGTGTGTACAGGCACTCTATCCCTGCCCATCATTCTACACGTAGCAGGTTTTAAGTAGAAAGAATGCAATTACACAATGTTAGTTTTACAACTCCCTTTGCTGACACAGGAAAGTAATTTTTTTTTTTTTTTGAGATTTACATTGCAAAACAAACTGGAACTATTTTTACAAAGCTCTAATGGCTCCAACTGATATTCAAGAGGACTTGGACTGGAAAATTAAGAATTCGAATATTGAGGGTTTTTTTCTCATACAGAAGTTATTCATTAAAGGGACTTTTGTCTTTAGACTGTTAAAAATGGGGAAGATGCATAATGTGGTATCAGTCACTGACCTATTGAAAGTCACATTAAAGATTTTCCGTGAACAAATAGAAATATTATTGAATGTGTGTCCTGGTCTTTGGGGACTAGGAGCCTCCATCCTTCAATCCATGAAAGCAAATTTAACCTTCACAGCTCTCCTTTCTTATGTTGCATTTGTATACAAAAATCCAACAGGTATCAACAGCCAGAGACCTAATGGGGTTTTCTTTTAACCAAAGTAAATAGGAGCGTAAAATTTTATGAGAGTTGAATTATAAACAGCCTATGTAGACAGACGCAGTGTGCTTAGTAGTTGTACTACAGAGTATATAAGGTACATATGCATTGGTAATTAGGTATTTCAGATAGTTAGGAGGACAGGTGTCTGCTAAGAAAAGCAGGACCCTCTCTTTGAAATGGAGAATGTAAACCCCTCCCTCCAAATTATTATAATTTTTTAATCAAGGGGCTTTCAGGCAAAGATATGGGAATTAGGAATAACAGTTCTATACTA
>VRYO01002355.1:4102702-4149291 GCA_009812075.1 Sialia sialis
TTATGGATGTGCTCACCTTTGAACACTTTTAAAAATCTTGTTTCTTTTAAGCAATCATAGTCAACTGTTACTTGTCCATTTTTATTTCACTTGTAGACCTTTATATTGCACCTTGTCATTATCTGATGCTTTACAATTTATTCTATATCCTTGAACTATATGACAAGGACTGTGTCTTTTAGTTTTTGCACTAATCCAAAATGATGTAGTGCCTGATTTTAATAGACCAGGTCATGAGCCAGGCTTGGTTCTGCTAGCTGGAGTTTATTTGTACTGCTATAAAATGTGCATTTATTCCTTTCTTTTTTTCCCCTGCCTTTAAATGGGATGGTTTTGTAATTGCACATTTTCATTTTGACTGAAATGTTAAGTTTAAAGCTAATCTTACCATAAGATTATAAACTCTTTTTTTCTTTTATGATTTCTTACTTCAATTCTATCTTGCTCTTGGATGATTGAAATGTGATTTTAAATTTTTTTTTCTGTCTACTCCCTGTTGATCTAAGTTGTTTAAATAAGTGTCTGGCTACAGTTGACTAAAAATATTAGTTCTGCTGACAAGCAGTGGTTCTGTACTTGCTTCTCTGTCATCCAGACCCATAATAGTACTGTGAGCAAAACACAGCAATAGTTTATCATTGGAAGAACACAAATTCCTTGTGGGTGCATGTCAGTTAGCCTAAATTAAGCAGACAAAGATGGATTTGTGCAAATTTGTGCACTGAGGCTGTGCCAATACCATAAGTACCAGGTACTGTAGTATATTGAGAACCAGGATTCCTGACTCTGTGCCCTTTCCTGCTTTGCCCCCTGCTAGTCTGAGGCTCTTTGTGTATTATACTGCTAAAATGTCATTAAAATTTTCCAAAAAAATTTCGTTTTCCCAAATGTAAATCCTCTTTTATCTCTAAATAACTTGAATTTTGGGATTTTTTTACTATATGTAACTTTGTTGCACTGAGGATTTTTCATCACAGTTTCCAGAGATAGTGAAAAAAAAGGGTTCTCTTCTAAACCACATCCAAGCATAGAGTTTAAAACTTTCAGTTTTCCATAGATCACTGTTTTGTAGGTTTTTGTTTGTTTTTTTATAAAGAAATGTCAAAAAATTATAAATGTATTTAGCAAAGTAAGTTTTAGAAAGATAGATTTTTCATAAAATTAGGTGTTTGTAGGAGCAAGAGATTAATAGAAAAATTCTATTGCATTCCTTGGCAATAAGAATTGTCACTATTTTAGTAATTTTCTATGCCATTTCCTTACTTATGAACCTTTTCTATCACTTCTGATGGAGTCTACATGTAGCTTCTTTTATTTTGAACCGTTTTTTTCTGTATTAAACTTAATCTTAGCTATTTATGTGTAGTCATACTTTTCTTCATCTTACAATATAAAAGAAGGGGATTTATTTGTTACATGATCTTCTACATTTCTTTATATTCCTTTTACCACTGCTATAAACTTTAATTTTGTGAAGTGTTTTAGCATATGTTCTCTGTGAAAGATGTAATATTGTATTAAATTTTATTGTTCCCTTTAAGTTTTTGAAGACATCCTCTTAAGTGTAGTAAATTGTTTTAATGTGTGGCCATGACTATTAAAAATAATGTGGTAACATAAACCACTAGGAATTTATATTTATAGCAAAAAGTTTGGTGATAATTATCTTTCATACTGTGTGATGAATGCTTCAGGATGTAAGTGATAGCAATTTCTAAGTGATAAATCTCTCAGGTTTTATGAAGGCTAAGAGCAAAACTTTTGCATCAAAAGCTGTCGTTCTCTTCTGGTACAGCTATTTGTTAAGGCAGCCTGAAAAATAAGTCTTTCTTTATAATGGCATCTGAAGTTTCACAGCATGATTATTTTATTAGTATTTCATTTTATGAACAGACCTATGGTAAGAGTAGTTTATCTAACTTCAGCCTTATGTGGAGGTCATTAGTGTGGCAAAAAAAAAGATTACGTGAAAAAATTTATCTGAGCTGTGGATTGTATTTCCACCACGTATTGAGAGAGAGGTGACAAAAGCTTTGCCTTCCTACTGCAGTTTTCCTTGAAGTGCATGTGAACTTCATTATTCTGAAGTTTCATGGTATACTTTTTACATCATCCTTCCTGTAAGATAATACACATGAAAATTTGGACATATTAAAAGTATATAAGTAGAACTTTTTTAGATGAAATTTTGACCTTGAAAACTTCTACAACCAGTAGGGTTTTGTTACACAAAGACCACTACTTTTGCCATTAATCATAACAGACTGTGCCTACAGCTATTGTTGCCTTTTCCAAGTGAATTATTAAAGATATAGGAACATGAGGATATTTATTGCAGATCATTTTATCAAGCCAGAAGGGCAGGAACCATTTGTATAGACTACAGCAAAAGGGATGTTTTTCCTGTCTTCGTTTACAGTAGGCTTCTAACTTAGGGCTTTTAGAATAAATCAGCTTAAATCAATCTGCTATTAAAGGAGGATTTGATAAACCAATTCAATGGCTAAATATTAGTGCTCATTCACAAAAGTATCTTCAGGGGCCTTTATTCCAATCCATGTAATCTGAAACTACGTGCATATTTAACCAGTTCTTCTGTTCCTCTGTATTTTTGGAAGCATAGGGAATGTCACCACAAACTCCTAGGGGCTATTTGCTAGATAAAGGAACAAATACTTGGCTGCCTTTTTATCTTAATTAAATCATCATTGATGGAATGATGTATTGATTTATAGCTCACAGACATGCCAGGATCTTGAGCTTTTAAGTTCAAATGCTAAAAATACTTTTTAAAAACAAAATGAAAATCGAATAACAATATTACTTCCCCAAAAAGCTCATTGTTCTCCTTCTGTTGGGTTTAATTAGTTGAACCATGGCCAGAAGAAAAAATAAAGAAGTATAATCAGCAGTCATAAGAAATACATCATTTATATGGCAGATAAATACAGATGGTGAAGAACTGCTGAGACAGTCAAACTGTGGTCCCTTAATGATGCCTGTCCAAGTCACTGATCAGGTGGATAGGACTTTTGTGGGGAAGGTTTTCCTGAGAATGCTGGATGCTGTACTAGGATGCACCAATTAAGAATTTCCAGGAAATTTTCAGAATTCCATATTAACAGGAAATACTAATTGATACATCCAATGTCTGTTGTCATTCAGAACAGAACATTGTCATTTGGGACTGCCTTACAGGAGTTCCTGTGAAACACCAGCTTGTTTTGTGTATGTCTGAAGTCTCAGGTACTTCTGAATTAGACTCGAGCAAAAGTACATTGTGGGGGAGGGGGAAGACAAGTTTTTTCAGAAAGTTCCAGAACAGATTGGAATCACAGACATGAATTGATTCCTACAGATAAGACTGGAGAAACTTTGAAACCCATCACAACTCAAAGTGTTTCTGTTTCTTTGAGCTTGAAGAGTCAATAGGTAAGTAAATGAGTGCGAGTGCTAACTACATCATTCTCTGGTGCACCCATTGAACATGTTCAGATGGCCTATAGGCGACATTCTAGATTTATATGTGCATAAAAACATAAATATAGATAGGCATGTGTTATATTATTACTATCTGTTCTTCAATCTTGATTGATGCCATCAGTTCCACAGTGAGATGCCATTTTTATTAGTCAATCCTTGTTATCAGTCTGGGATGCAAATGTTTCCCAAAACATGTATATATATATGCCCTTTTTGTCAGTGTCAAACCATGAAGGTTTTAAATTTACCATATATGCTAAACAATTAATTGCATAGTGACTTGCAGATTATGTTTATATAGGGATGCACCAATGGTGTGACCTGACAGACAGAGATACTACCAAGATGTACTCTTGTAGCATGGCAAATCAGGTTTTAAAAATTTTTGTGCCACAGTTACCAGCTTTATTCAGCCATCTGAAATTCAGTGCTTGGACCTATAAGAGGATTGCAAGTGAGAAGATATCTCATCTTTGAAATGAACTGTGAAAAGATAGTAAATATTCATAGTACTTAGCAGTACAGCAGCTGCTAAGGCATAGGTGTTCTTTGCTTTCTTTGTGCCAGAGTAGAATTTGAGTTTGAAAAGTTTGTTGTGTGCAGTGTCTCTCATGAGTTCAGTTCCCTTTTTTAAGGTGCCTTTGCTCTGAGTGTTTGCCTAATTTAGGAAGGGTTTGTTTTCTTTTTCATGTTGTCAGTATGAAATCAAAGCTTATTTCTCTGTAAAACTTGCCTTCAAGAACTGCATGTGGTTTTTTTCTCCATGGAACAAGTGAAAAACTTCTTTTTTTTTAATGGTGATAATTTATACACAAGGTGATGTAAACAGATACTTATATTGCATATAATAACTTGCAGGTTTTCCCTTAATCTGAAAACCCAATTAAGCATTGCCAGATTAACAGCTAAACCCTCTTATGGATAAACATGATTTAAATTATTCTATACCTTCCACTGAGAAGAAAAATCAGGAAAATAAATTAATTTTTATCTAGAAAGAGGGCTGAAATGAAACATTGAAATGAGACATTGAAAGCAGATTATAATGATTTTATATGTCTGCATTATTTTAAACTGGATTTTTACAATTGGTCAATATTTTAGCTTTTACAGTTTTTGCAGGCTTTCTCAGTGAATCATTTTGCTAAATGAGGACTGTACAGAATGTCGGATAAAACATGAGAATGCTGCTTTTCTGAGGGAAAAAACAAAGGAACATTAGAGAACTTTCATTTCTCACAGTATTAGTTTAGGAGCCCCTCTTTCAAAGGAGTTTAAATACACTAACTTTGAGAGCTTGCAACAGTTTTGAGTCTATTCCAGAGCTTTATTACATTTTTCCTCATGGTCATGCATCTTGCAGCAATTTTAAGGCTATTTCTTCTTGACCTGTTCAGTAGATATGTTTTTCCTTTACATGTTTTAGAATGGCTCTTGAATGGCAGCTCAGCTTTTAATTGTGTATGAGAGCATTAGTTTGGGTTTGAGAATAAATTAATGATGAAGATATCCTAAACAATAAACTAAAGTACTAAGATGGTATTTTGAAGCCTGCTCTTGGGCCCTTGGTGGGATGGTGTGAGGTTTCTTGGAAGGATTCCTTTTTTCCAGGGTGCTTCTAGGCATGTGTGAAGTCCAGGCAATAATGTCAGTTTTGGTATTTCAGGTTTAAGCAAGTAAATTTAGGCCAGCATGGGCATGACCAGTAGGGCACTGCTGAGTGGGGCACTGCTGCTTTCAGGGCCAGGCACATGCGTTTCAAATTTCTGAATGTGAATTTGACAGGGATTTAAAATGTATTAAATGTGGGAGTGACAGAGCAGACATCTAGACTGTTAGCAAATTTCAGGCTGGTATATAGATCAGATAACTGTATTACAGGTTCTGTTATTGTATTTAACTCCTAATATAAATTAGGTGATTTGTTCAGCTACTTAAACCAAACAGACTCAATTAATATAATTTTTATATTATTAAATTTGGGGGAGAGGTCTAGTATTTCAGAGATACTTTGCCAGAGATTGAGGCCAGCAAGTATATTCTGTGATGAGAATTAAATTCTTTGAAAATTTTGCTCATCCAAAATGGGAGAACCAAAACATAGATAAAGTTTTGAAGAATCTGAACTATAAATTAAAAAGTTCCCTCCTCCTGTTGTATTCTATGGTGGATTTTAATTGTAAAAAAACAGTAGATTTTTTCAGAACTAATTTAATGAATAAGTGTCATGGTTAGAAGATATGAAAAAGAGTTGCATGAGAATGCTCTCTCAGCAGAGGATGCCATTATAAATAAAAATATGCACTTGGCTTAGGTAAGTATATATATCAACATTAACAGGCATTTAAAGTCTTGACTTTAATATGTTTCATAAATTTCCTTCTGCCAAATGTGGAAGTCTGTAAGCCACTAGTAATGCTTTTGAAGAAAAGTAATACAGAAAATATAGTATAGTACTCCCAGAAGATGAAGGTATGAATTTTCCCATTCATCATCTTAATGGCAACATTTTCTATGAAATGACATGGGGCACTCCTTTCATATTTCATGACTTTTATTTGCCCAGCTTCAAAATGCCAAATGTGCCAGTGAACAGCACTTTAATATTCATGGGTTTCTGGGATGGCTTTGACAGTTGTCAGCTAGAAAAATGGCTTAATTAGGAGTAGTATGACTTGTGATTTTCTTTTCCTACTCAGCCACATACACAAACATGCAACATATAGCACCACGTTTGTCTTCTACAGAAAAGATACAGTTCATAAATGAGAGTGTTCTTTTCCCATCACACTTGACTATGTTGACTGAAAATGCATTTTCATGTATTACAACTGCTGAAACAATACCTTAAAGGAAAATATGCTCTGATTCGGGGAGGGGGTAAAAATCCTGATCAGCACTAAAACTCATGATTTAATATTGTAAATATTACTAAAGTAACATTATCATTAATTTATGTTATCAAAGAAGAAAATAGAAAGCTAAGCTACAGGCAGCCATTTTCCAGATAGCTGAGTTATTTATGGAAGGAACAGATTTTGAAGAGATTAAAGGGAAAGCAAGAGTGTTTTGAAACAGTAGAAGTTCTGGTGGGTGATCATGTTCATACTGTATTGCTAACAGCAGGAAAGCATAAACTAAACAAAGGGTTAGAAATTAATTGAACTAGTATGCAAGAAAAATCAAATATAGTGGCAGAACATCATGTTCTTAGAGGAGGAAACAGAGTGGACCTAAGACTTATCCTAGTGGATGAGGCCTGAACAGTTTGGATTTTTATAACATTACACACACTTTCAAGAATAAGAAAAAGACTATCAGTATGAAAACTTGGAAACTGTCTATAATATCAACTCCTTCTAGTTTGTGAAGTACTCACTCAAAGTGAGGTGTGAACATTTGTGTTAAAGAAAATGCGTTGTTTGGACTACCCCAGAAATACTTGATATAAATTAAGCATGAAAATGTAGGAAGTTAAGAATCTAAGCATCTTCAAGGAAAACTTTAAGTGATCAGATAAAGTCAGAAATAGTGTATTTTGTAAACAATGGTATAAACCTCCCCCCAGGAAGCTCTCTTTTAGTGCTGGCAAAAAATATTTTAAAAAGGATCCTGAGATTCTTGGGAGTGTAAGAAGAACGACAAGACTTTAGGCTCTCTCATATAACTTTATTTAAAAGTATATAGCCAGATGGAAAAGCATAGTCTATCATTAGTGTAACTTAACTCTCTTTCAGTGAAACGAAACTTTATGTTTGAATTCTATATGGATTTTTTTGCACTTGGAGTTCTGGTTCTATTAAAACTTTAGGCAAACTGGAAAAGCTTAGACAAACTGAAAAAGTTGTTTTTGTTTTGGTGTGTTTCTTTTAAATTAGATCTTAGTTTTAATTAACAGGTGAGATTCAAACATGAACAGGATTTAGAGATTTATCACTAGTATTTAATGAGTTCCACTGTCTAGATCGAACCAACAGCTAACTACTTTAAAATGTTATAATTAATGAAATTTCTTCCCTGTATCTGAACCACAAGTTAGAGGATTTTTTTTTCAGCTTTAGGTCTCAATAGGAATTAAGATCCCAAGGCAGTGCTGATATTGTGATCCAAATTGCATAATGAGATGTATACGTTTTAAAGTTGTTCTCAACCCAAGTTGTGATTCTATTTCACTGGTGCCTCAAAAAGTGTACTGTACACGAGGTGGTTTTTTCTCCCTGCATTTTATTCAGCGCTTAATTGGTCCTCATATCACTTTTGGATTCCCACTTAAGGAATTCTGTGAAATCGTGTATATAACTTGCAGATGATATATGCTGCAGGCAAATTCCAAAATGGGACATCCTTGTCAGTTCTTGACCAAAAATATTTTCTGCACTTAATTCACAACAAAATTTTTTATTATATAGAGAATTCTTCATCATTTCTTGTCATTTACTGCTGTGTAAGTATTTTTATTTGATGATAGATCCTGAGCAGTGGAGTTACACAAGCTTGTGAGTAATTGCTTTGCCACACTGAGAACTTAGTAGAGCTAACTTTATGCAAGACTCATTTCTGAAAAATAAATAGCATCTTCTTCAAATCCATCTGTAGTCAGGGAAGCACTTAAAAAATTATTTAAACCACCCAGCTTTCTTAGCAGTCCATGAAAAGGTATTGCATCTGAATTAAGTCTTGAATTCTGAGCACAAGATTTAGGCTTGATATTAGAGAGAATCAATCATGAACTTTCTCTTCAGTGGGAAAATCTGCAAAATAAAAATCTGATTTTTTTCCTTATATCAGCGGTGAAATCTGTGGCAGTGGGCATTACTCTGTGCAGTAATTCAGGGTTGTCTGGTTTGCTCCATGATACTTAATTTCCCTTTTAGTTACTGTAGGAACCAAATAAATGTTTTTGTAGCTTCTAGAAATGTTTTTGCTTTTTATTATGGGAAGGACATTTGATTTGTTTCACCTCTTTTACCATTAGATAACTTGTACTTGAATGCATGCATTGTTGTCCGTGCTACAGATAATTAAATCTGGAGAGAGACAGCAGAGGATTAATTGTTTTTATTAAGAAATTAACAGGAAGTTGATAAATAATGATGAGGGTAGCCATGAAGTGTTATTATATTCACTTACTGCTTCCATTCATCAATAGTTATTGGCTTTTTCTGGACTTAAATACTGATCCTCTATATAGTTTTGTTCATGTGTATATAAATTCAAATGAACCTCCATCAACTTCAAAAGAGGTCTCTTAAAATTATGTATTCATAAGCTTTGCAGAAGTGGCATTTCAGATTATTAATATTCTAGATAGAAACCAGAGAATTAACTTCCACCTGGAATTAGCTGCAATAAAGCCATAGATTTCCGTGATACTGAAGTGATTTACGTCACTGGATTTTTTTTCCTTAGAAGTTTTTAGATTTGATGATTATAAAAATTTGTATTTAGTCGGTCAGAACTAGCAGTATTCAAGGTCAGCTTTGCCACACACAGAGATGGGAATTCAGGAGCTTATACAGATACTGAGGTGGCTGTGTTTATCTTGGCATCCCAAGTATGCAAATACCCTGCCTTTTTCATGTAATGCAGCATTATGTTACATAAGTAATATTTCATATGCCAGAGTAATTTTTTTTTTAATATTGCAATTCTGTAGTTGCAGTTGTCTGATGTGAGATAATCAAGACATTTTTCAGTGCTGTGGGACTTTTAAATACGGAATACTAATTGGCCTTTTTCGTCATCTGGATGAGGAATAGGTCACTAGAGAATAAAACATTCTCAGGTGACATGCCATTATACAACACGGACATCTCTGAGAAATTCTTTGACATGGCAGTATTTCATAACCTGATTTGCCCATAGCCATAGTCAAATTTACTGTATTCCAGCACAGAGAGTAAATCTTCCATCAGTCTGTCACGTTACATCAGTAAAGGTCCCTTTTCTCAGGTATCAGTCCATAAATCCCTCATTGTGTTTATTGATTGAGCCACAGATTGTTTCACTCTTGGCCTTCAGAACAGCAATAATTTGCTTTTTTATCAAAAAGAATGTAAATTACAATAACATATGATTAAAAAATCTGCATTCTGTTGACACATGTTATCCTTAATGTAATTAATCTTATTTGCTTCCCTTGTGAATAAAATTAGCAAACTGGGAATTTTTCATGACTTTGCAAGTGGTTTTGTTAAAAGAAGTAGCATACTTCAGTGGAAACTCTTAGAAATTTAAATTATAATCTAGCATGTTCTATTTAGAGCATTTAGTACTTAGTATATGTTCAGAAAACAGCACAAGAGTGCAAGAAAGATGGAACTTGCTGCTATTTAGTGTACACAATAAAAAGTCATGAAAATATAAAATGCACTGGGCTTTCACTCGTTTTCACTGGCTAATTTTAGTATAGCTATAATCAGCTACAATAGTAATGAATTAAAGGGGGAAAAAAGTCTGCACCAGTTAGCTCTGAAACAAAAATATCAAAAAGCAGTAACATTTTCAGTGATGTACATTACCCATATGGCTCTGTAATTTTCTATCAAGCTTCTGTCTTTCTTTATACTACTGCATCATAGACTTGGTCAGGGTTGATATTTTGAGCAGATCTTAAATTTTAGTCTTATTTATAGTGAAGTAGAACTCATGGAAGGAGGGGATTTGGTTTTTTCAATGACAGATTTAATTCGTGTGTAGTTGTTTTATGTTGTTTTATGTAAGTAAGAATACCTACATATATATATATATATATATATATATATATATATGTATGTTATTGCTTGTAGTTAAGAATAAGATAATGAAACATGAAATTTTAGGAACATATACCAAAGGCAGGTCCTTTTCCATATTATTAGTCCATTTTATTAAGAATCTTCCATATTATTAAGAAAAAAGACCTTTGTTTAAATGTATTAATTTGAATATTATAAAACAATGAAAGATAATGAGTCATGCTATTGAATGGAGCACTAACATTACAGTGGTACAGCCTTCACCAGGGGCTGTTTTTGACCTTTTGTAGCATGATGAGTTTCTTAAAACTGCAGTAATGTGAGATTACAAAAGGAAAATTGCAGTTTGCATGTGTACCTTCTCCATTCCTTGGCAGCATCAGGAGGAGTTCTTGGAAATTATCTAAAACATTAGGTATGAAGTCCATGAAGATGAGGAGATGGACTTTAGGAAGTGGGCTGAACATGTAAACCCAAGCCAACGCCTTTTATTTGACAATGTATCAATTGTGATGAGAGACTCAACAGAATTGCACAAAAATAGTGAGGTTTCAGTTTATGATGTTTGAGAAGGCTGTGCTGAAGACTCAACAGAGAATTTTGAATTCCAAATATGGAATTTAAATAATAGATAATATTGATTGCATATACTTTGCCTATGCAGTAATTTCCCCCTTCTGAAGTATGTGTCTATCCTTCTTTACAAAGATGTGATACAGGTTTACATGTGCTGTGACTCTAAAATACTATACCATTTCAGTTATTTATTAGGGTCCTCTGTCTTGATGGACTCCTCAAAGCAGCATCTCTTGGCTCTTATTTCACCTGCTCTGCAGTCCTTATCTCGACAACAGCCATCTCTGGTCTGCATTGCACCCTCGCTCTGATGTTGTCCATCCCTTTCAGAGCCTCCCCTTTGATTATTGATCTTGTAATTATTAATAATTAATTATTAATTAATGATTATTAATTGCTGTGGGTCTCTGACACAGTCATCCAAAGCAGTCTGCCAGCTTCTCCCTCTTTTCTAACCTTAGCTCCCCAAAACTTGCATTGGCCTTTTGTAGCTATTTCAGGTCTCACTGAAAACTGATGGGACATCCCCATTGCTGCACATGTGTCATCCCTATTTACAAGGACATTTACTGTTGCCTACATGCAGAGATGTTTTTGTGGCACTGTCACCAAATTAAATTCATAGCAATTGGTAAATAGAAAATAGAAAAGAAAACAAACAATAAGCTGTTATCTTACAGCATCTCTTCTTTCTTGCCATACCGGCATGACTGCTTCTTAATTACTGCAGTAGGAAAACTTTCTAGTATGATCTGACTCAGTTTACTTCTTTTAGGTTGCGTCCTAACATTGTAGCTAGTTGAACAGTAAATCTCAAAAAAAGCCCACTATCTATCTACCTACTTATCTCTTTGTATCTCTGTATTTTTGGTTAATTCAGCTAGACTGTTGATGATAATTAAGTGGCTGTACTTGTTAGCAGGGCAAAAGTTAAGCATATAAGTAATAAACAAAGAGATATGCAAGAAGTAAGTTAGGAGTAGGGATATAATTTAGAAATTTATCATAAAGCCCAGATCCTGTCATTATGCTGAAGAATTAAAGGT
The DNA here is from genome assembly GCA_009812075.1 of Sialia sialis. Taxonomy (NCBI): domain Eukaryota; kingdom Metazoa; phylum Chordata; class Aves; order Passeriformes; family Turdidae; genus Sialia; species Sialia sialis. Next base: position 4,114,545 of record VRYO01002355.1, read on the forward strand.
CAATGCTTTAATATTCTCTTTGCCTCATCACATATGCTATTAAATGTCAGGGCTTTACTAATGTGCATACTAAACTCATCTCCCATATTTTGGTCTCTCAGTCTTTGTCAGGGGCTGTTGTTTTTCCAAACTGGCAGAAGACAGTCCATTTTTTTTAACTGTTCCAATAGAAAGTGTCCTTAGGGGAGGATGGCTCTCAGGTTTTGGGTGATTGTAAAACCCTTACTAGGGACATTGTTTCACAACATCCTTACACTGAGCTTAAGTATGGAAAGGGTGCCTGCTGTCCTCCTCTGCTGCTCACTGTCATTGTTTAATTGACTGACCCATCAGCTGCTCTTCCTCAGTTGCTGTGTTCCCTGCAGCTCTCTATTGATTTTCTGGTTAGAAAAAGTTCACTGAGACAGCTGTGTTTGAGTGCAGCTTGGTCCTTTAAGTTTTGGACATTGCTTTCAATTTATTTAAATTTTTCTGTCAAAGCAAGACGAGTCTGTGGTGTTCTCTCTCAAGGGATACATATATATATATATATATATATATATATATATTAAACAATTATGGTGGCTTACAGCATTCATTAAAATGAAAATTGAGATGGGGTATACATTTATTATATAAATAATAGAAAGGTGCATGCCACAGGGTACATAATAAATGTGTCAAAAAGGTATATTAGTGGAATTTTATTCAGCTTTTTTTCTTACTCCATAACATGGAAAATAAATTCCAAATCTCTAAAGCAAAGCAACTGTTGAACGATTTGTTTAATGAATTATATTTTTAAAAAATCCTATATATTGTTTTCATAAGAATAAATTGATCAATTTTTGTTCATTTGTAGATTGTAGCCTGATGCTTTTATAACCAAAAATGAAATTATATTATTAATTAATTTGTAAGTTCCTTGGTAAAGAAAGTTCTAAACATTAATAGTATATTTTCAGTAAAGAAACATGTTTTGAACCGTTGGATTTAATTTTATTAGTCGAGTGATTCACCTCTCTTCATCTCTACATGGAATGGTAAAGTGCAGGGCTAGCTTTGTCTCTGTAATCATCTCCATTCACAGGTGTCTAGCACCTCTGCTTACCTCCATCAAGAAGGAATTCAGAGTTAGACATGCCCAGTTCACATGTGTGAAAGACTTTGTTCCTTATCAGTCCACATCATTTTTTTTTCCAAATTGCTAAAGATTTGAGAAAGTACAAATCTGTAGAAAACCTTCCTTCCTCTGCCATCTCACATGCACTTTATTCTAGTCAGGATTGGAGCACATGATCTCTCAAACCAGCATTGGGACTTATTTCCCGTGTGAAATCAGTTGTGTATCTTTAGATCAATAGAGAGTGAGCAGGGCAGAAGAGTTACTGATAGAGGGCAACCCAGATTAAATTAAATCAGGATGCATTCACCTAGGTTTTGTAGAGACTTTTGGAGAAAACATGGCGTGGAAAAGGACAGGAGAACTGTGACAGCTGATATGCTGTCATCAATATGCCTTTAGATCTGCCTACAGAAATATTATTTATTGGTGCCTGGGCTGAGTTTTTCATGTGTGTATAGGGTGCAATAGTAATATAATTGCATATAAAAGCAAGTAGTAATCTAAAATTAGTAGAGTAGCTATATGTAAAACACTTGATTGTTTCAAAGATACAAGTTTATGAAGCCTGTCAAACAGTTTGGTCTTTCTCAAGCATAAAGCTCTGAGGAACAAGACAGAATTATTTTATCTGAAACTCTAAAACTACATGCTGCATGTAATATTTCAAAACAAATGAACAGAACAAAATGCAGCAACTGAAGTATTTGTTTGTATAGAGGGATGGAGTCTAGCCAAGAGTTTTTCTTAACAAGAGAGCGTGTGACAAGATTGTCCCATTGGCACTGGGAGTGATTCTAAGCCGAAGAATTCCTTGTCTCTCAGTTGTGCACTGCCTGCTATGAATTCTGTTATGATTTTAAAGAGTCATGTCATACTAATTTAAAATGTAGTAGATTGGATGGAGCTAGAAACAGAATACCAACAGATGATGATTATCCTTTTTTCAGTTTATTTGTTTGTTTTGTTTTGTATTTTGTTTGGGGTTTTTTTTTGTGCTTCAAGGCTTGTAAACTCAGCCACTATATTATGTTATCATGAGTTTAAAGCTTGTTTAGTCATCAGCAAGTGGGTGCTGTGGGCTGTTTAGTAGGTATAAATACCAGCTCACTGGCAGACTGAAATCTGGGCTTTTTGTGTTCCCAGCCTCGTCTAAGTTCCAGTCCCAGGAGTACTTGCAACTTCAGTCTCCCTGATCATACTGGCCGTGTTTTCTCCCTTTTTACCCCTTCACACCCTTACTGCTCCATGGTCTGTCTGGTAAAGCAATCCTACCCCCAGTGGCAGGCTGCTACAGGAGAGTTACACATGGCCTTAGGTAAATGATGCTCAAATAAATTCTGTTACGGAGTTCCACATTGATTAATTGCAACTCAATCTGTTTTTTTCACAGTAGCCTATTTCTGAATATGTGGAAGGTAAAAATCAAAATCCAAAAGAATTAGGATATTACAAAATAATCTTCTTTCATCTTCTTTGCTGGTGGTGGTGGAAGGAAGAGCTCTGATCCTGCCCTCCAGCTGCTGCACAGCACACTGCTACTTGCTGGAAATGGAGATATGATCTATATTTTAAATATTTGCATCATATATATGTGGTATTCAATCCTTGCTCAGTTGCTAAGATTTCCCTGAGCATCTTGTTTCCCTGCCAAGTTTATCAGCCCTCATTTTTTAACCAACCTCCTGGAAAACAATTAATGCATGGCAGCAAAAACTACATCTGTAAACTCTGCTGATTTTAAGATCAGAAAGCTTGGACTTTGGATTTTCATTTCAGAAATTTTATTCTGCAAGCAGTAACACACAAAGCTGCTTCTTTTTTCTGCAGAGCGATTTTAAAGCTGCTCCTCTTGAGATTCAAAGTGCAGCTTAAACATTTGTAAGATTCTTCATTATCTACAGAATTTTTGACTGGAGACTCCCTGGTATCCACTGCATTTGAAAATATTGAAAAATTAGCTAATTTTTAAATAGTGGCTTAACAGAGAAAAAAGCTCTAATGTCTGAAGTGTACACTGCTTACAGCTAGAAAGCAATTCTGTGTGATAAGTGTAAGTGTGAAATGAATATGAAAAGATTAATGAAAATAATGGGAAAGTTTAGAAGCAGCATTGGTTTTAAATTTGTTCCGGGTAAAAAATATGTAATTATAACTACTATAATCTTTTTTTGCCATAATTACATTCTAAAAATTAGAAGATAATTAGTGCTAAGGAGCATTCCCTTTTTTCATTTCTTGCTACATTCTTTTTACAACATTCTCAAGCCATTACATACAGCAAACTACTGCATTTAAAATGTGTAATTCATAGTATTCTAGCCTCAGTGTGCTTTCTGCATCTGAAAATAAAGATGGACATTATTCCTGCTTTTAAAACCAAAAGGAGAGACTTGCATTACATATTTGTTCCTGAATATTGCTTTTTTGGAGGTGGTCTGTATGTAGAGTTCTTTAGAGGGTCAAAGGTAAAGTTTCAGGTTCTGAAATGTAGCCGGGTCCTCTGTAAATCCTGCTCGCCAATGTATGTACCTATATCCAACATACATACCTATAAGGTACCATCTCTGTTATTAGGAGAAAAGATCATTCAAAGTTAATTCCCGATTGAATTTCAAAACTGAAATCTCCTTATCATTTTTCCTTTCTGTGAACTGGAACAGCATTTGCCCCGTTTTCCAACTTTGCAAATTAAAATCATCAATCACAGCTGAATTTTCTTTTGAAGAGTTATAGTCAGAAATAGAAAACTTACACCAAGATGCCTAGGAGCGCTTCATGTTTCACCACTAGTGACAGCACTGGAAACTTATTTTGGCAATGTTCCAGACTTGATGTTATGGCATTAAATATTTTAAATACTAGAAGGTTGAAATGAATTTAGAAATACTTTAAACTATGCAGTTGCATTATTCAGTATATTACTTTCAATTAGGTTATATTTTATTAATATAGTATTAATATAGTGTAATTAGTACAAAAGTGTTGCTAACTCTGATCTCAGTAGAATAGAAGAGGTAACTGGATACAGCATCAAGAGGAAAACTATGTGTGCTTGTTGCTGATCAGAAATAAAGCACATATTAGAATAATATGATCTTTTGAATTCAGAAATTAATATGCTTTATTCACTGCATTACTACATTACATGATCACTTAGAAATTTGCGTATCAACAACTTTTCTTCCCATTTGAACAGAGCTGGAATTTATGCTTTGCTCTGTTACTTTTTTTTGGGCATGTCTGAAAGCTGAGCCATAAGAGTCAGAAGTCTGAAAAAAAAGAGACTTAAAAGTCTTTCTGGCAGTTAGATATAATATTTTACACCTCACTAAGTGGCTATTGAGTGGAGGCACTGACATCTGACACTACAAAGACTAAAATATTCATGCATATTAAAAATACAGAATGTAAGAAGTAATGCTCTCTACTCACAGTCACTGGTAGGAGTTTAGGCACATATATTAATCATATCTTTGGTATCCCTCTGTACCTTCAATCACTTGCCCAAAACCAAAGATACAACTTGCAGCTTTTAAGCAAGTTTTAATCTTTGTTTTGAATGCTGTTCATGTTGGAAGAAGAAGGCAGAAATCCTCCTTTTAAAATTTATAGTATTCATTGAAGTATTTTCAAAAATGATCTTTTAAAAGAAGGAGAAAGAAATTGAGTTTGTTTTCTTTATTATTTTAAAGTAATTATTACAATCACTTTTCTCTCTTAGTTTTGGCAAATTAGAAAATCTCACACAACATAATGATTAGATGGAACCATTCAGCATTGGCATATCCACTCCTCAAAAAAGTCACATATATGAGAACTGCATCAATCGGAAGAAGGCGTCTTAAAAAAATTAGCTTTTGCACAGGGGAAAAGCTACACATTCTGTTCTGTTCTGTTTTCTTACTTCTGTGCTATTATGGTCTATTTTTGAAAGTAAAGAACTAGTTTGTTTTTGAAAGTAAAGAATCAGTATTTGTTCTGCATTTTCTTTACTTTTAAAGAGGCAGTGGGGCAAGTAAGGCAATGTACAGAGCCAATGTACAGTACGGACTGTACCAGAGCTATAATTTCTGCTAAATGTTGTTTCACTGCCCCAATAGAAATCTTCTTTTGTGAATATCCCTCTAAAGTGGTAATACTTTTGGTTCTGGCAGCTCTTATAGTGCCTTTGAAATGCTTTCCTATTTAGTATGCTTGTGGGAATCTTCCGTATGCTTCTGTAGGAAGGAGCTGGAGTAAAGTGGGAGAGAAGGAAAGACATTTTTCTGTTCTCACTTGGGAATGTGTTTTTAGCTTAATGAGAGGAGCAAACAAAGCCTGTGATCCAGAAAGACAAAAGGCATTCATTTGAAATGGTATTTCAAATATAAAGAAAATATAAATCAATTTTTTGTTTGTTTATTTCAGAAAGTTATGTTTCTTTGCCGTATCTGTGATTGAATAGAGAGGCAAATGATTACTTTTTGATTTGTAGGATCAGCAATATTGCTTTTTATAAAACTGTTATTTTTCTTTCATGTCTGGTTTGTGAATTCAGTTATCTGATGGGTTTGTGAAAATGTCAAGTTTCTGAATGAATTATATGTGAATGGCTTAGATATACCAAAGAAATATGCATGAATTCAACTGTATTAAATATTTCTCTTATACTTGTCGGTCAGTTCTTTTATCAATATTTTACCTTTTAGCCATAGATAAAAAGGTATCATTTTTTTGGTCATAGTACAAGCAGTTTAATTAGTTGTAAAAGAGAAACAGAGGAAAAGAAATTTACTTAGTTTGGAAAAGTATATTTTCCAGATTGTGCTGGGGTAATTTCCTTCTTAGTAGCTAGTGTGGGATTGTGTTTTGGATTTGTGCTGGAAACAGTGCTGATAATTCAGGGATGTTTTATTTGTGGCTGAGCAGGGCTTACACAGAAGCAGGGCCTCTTCTGGTCCTCACCCCATGCCACCAGTGACAAGACTGGGGGTGCACAAGGATTTGGGACACAACTGGGACAGCTGACCCAACTGGTGAGGGGGAGAGTACATCCCATATGGCACACCCTGCATTGGTCAATTGGTAGTATACAGTTGTCTTTCCTTTATATCATGTGTCTATCTTGGTTTTTATGTCTCTCTTTTTATTTTTCTTTCCCCTGCTGTTTTCCTTTTCCTTTGAATTTTTATTATCACAGTCATAACCATCATAATTTGCTATCATCACCATGTACTATTACTGTTATCCTTCTTTCAGCAGTTAAAATGTTCTTTTTTCAATACATGCATTTTCTCCCTTCTGCCCTTTGATTCTCTCCCCCATCCCACTGAGCAGAGGAAGCGAGCGAGTGGCTGTGTGCGGCTTAGTTGCCGGCTGGGTTTACACCATGACTCAGTTACACACATAACTGACTCCCAGCAAATTTAAGGAGACATTAAATTTTATTTGTTTTGTGCAGGACTGAAAGCTGCTGAGCTTGCCAACATGATAAATTCCTTGGTGCCCTTCCCTTTCTTTGATGTATCCTTGAAAACTGGTACCTAGATTTAATGTTGTTGACATCAAGTTAGACTAATAATTAACAAACAAAACAAACCAAATAAAACCCTTATGCAAGTAATTTACTATAATTCTGAAAACCAAGAGAACATTTTTATTCAACCAAAATCTTGATGACTAAATAGAAAACATACTTTTTTGGTTAGAGAACTAAGAAAATACATTAATGTATTACTCGGTGGAGTAAAAACCATAATACATGTAAATAAATATCAAAATTAATAACATTCTGTAAAGAACAAGACCCATGCCACATTTATATTCTCACACAATTTTTAAAAAAATTATAAACTAACCCTGCATTTTTGAATAGAGCTTTGTTGAAAGGATAGAAATCTGGAAATGTCTCTGTGTCAATTTTATTCCAAATGCAAGAGGAAACAATACCATTTTCACCCTGAACATCACCTTCGCACTTCACACCACGTTTATTTTCTATACCAGGAGTCCTTGTTATTTTCTATACCAAGTGTCTTTGTTATTTTCTTATTCTTGTTTTATTATTAAAAATCATAGATAAATGATTATTACAATTAGGGTTGGTGGTTTTTTAAAAATTGGTTGCTGTTGTTTTGCATTGGATTTCTGTCCCACCAAGTAGGAGAATTTTCAAAATATTAAGCAGTTTCTGAAATTTTGTGACTAGCAGAGGAGCTCTGAGAGATGAACAAGAATAGTAACAAAGCCTAGATTACAATTCTGAGGTTGGTAAAACTATTTAAATGGAAGTTTTAAAAAGCGGATTCTAATGTTACTACTTGACATTGCAAAGAGAGTTTTAAAAAATTACTTTTCAACTTCTGATGATTAAAGATCATAAAAATACTTTAGTATACATGATTTTTGCCAGATAATTCTGTAGGGCTCTGTGCTATATATCAAATTGACTTTCACAAAGATGTTTTAATTATGGCTTGAAAAGTTTCTATTGAAAAGTTAAATCAGTACTTGAGGAGAAAAAGAAAATGACTACTAATGTTATCTGTGCAGTAATTACTTAAATTTCTAGTTGTTCTTTTATGATGCTTTCAGGGGTAATTATAGTCTCTTAGTCAGTTATTTTGTGAGCAGTGCTGTCTCAAGGAAATGGGCTGAAATCTAGAGGCTGGATGTGATATAAACCTTTGGTTTCATGTTATCTATAAAAGTGATTATCTTCCTTTGATCTGACTTGGTGTTGTATAAAATATTTGGAGTGCATGGACTCTGAAAGTTATTCAAAACAAACAAAAAACCCAAGAGTTTATATTCTTTCCACTACTGAAATGGTAACTGCACTGTGAGTTTGCTAAGTGAGACTCAAGTAGCAATGACAATACATTCTGTAATAACCATCTTGAGAGATGCAGTTTCTTTGTGATTCATGCTCTGTCAATGCAGTCATTTCATGCACTTCTGCCTTATAAATCCACTCCAAAATCACTTGTCTTGATTGGCAAACTGACTCGTTTTACATTTTAAGATGCAAGTTTGTGACAATTGGTAAATGTAACTAAGAAAAACCTTAAATATTCTTTAGCTAGACCATTGCCTTGAATGTCTCAGCAGTTTTTATAAAGCTATTTCCATTCCTTGTTTTTGAGTTATTTAAACTACAGAGAGTTAGGCTTTTTGTTGTTGCTATTTGTCTGTATGATCAGTACAAAAAATGTATGGGGCTCTTTTTTTCCCTTTCATTTTGTAAGTGGTCTTTAAGTTCTTTTTTATCATTCTTACATAGCTTAAATTTCTTGGTAGAGTTCAGAATTTCTTCTTTGTGGGTTTAGGGTTCTTGAATTTCTTTGTTTCATGCAAACAAGCATTGCAGCAGAGGATGCATATGGCTCATCCCATATGATACTTGATCTCAGTATTGTGTAAAAAGCTGCAAGATAAGATTAATAACTATGCAATAGTGTATGTTTTCCCAAACCATGTATACAGGTCAGCTTGTGCTGACATGAGGTGAAGTCATGGTGGCTATGGATCCATGACACCATTTTCTATATGGCTAACTTTAAGTTGGAGCAAAAAGAGCTGGAGGAGGGATCAGATCCTGAAAGATTTTTAAAAATGTGTTTTCTTCTTTAGTCACCTGCCTCCTGAATGGAACTCTGATCCTGGAATTCCTAGTCAAATTATGACCAGTGTTAGAAAATTAATTAAGGCCAGATGAAGAGTCCAGCTAACCTCCTAACCAATTCCTTATTTACTTTAAACAGTCACAGACATTTGGCTGTGAAAAGTACTGTAATTCAATTAAAAGAATCAACTTGAGTCTTTGCATTTATTTCATTTCACATCACATTAAGGAAAATAGTTGCATGATTAATGTTACTGTGTGTCATTTGGTCATACTGCTGTCCACCATAGAAACAGGACTGACCCTGAATAATACACTGGATTTTGCTCTTTTCCGTGTTTTGTTTCCCCCCGTGTTTCCAACAACTTCACATATCTTGGAAGAGCTCTTTTTTTCTTAATAGTTGCACCCTCCATAACTCAGTATTTGCATTTGTGGATGATAGGGCTCGAAGGAAGGTCTTGTTGAATGACTCTGTTCCAATAGCTTTGAAGTTATTTATAGCTTTCTACAGAATACTCATTAGACTACCCCTCTGCCTCTCTCCAGGTCTTTTGTGAACATTTTCCAAGATGGTGACCTGGTTGCCTTTCTTTCAGCAAAACAACCCAATTAGCCTCACTAAATGTGCTTGCATTTATTTAGGCATGTTTTATTTTTTTCGTACGTCAAGGACCATTTCTTCATGGACTGACAGTAACTACTTCTCATTGTTTTCATTAGCTCTTCTTATGTACTTATAAAAAATTACAGTAATTTCATGATTATAAGCCACACCTTTTTCATTGAAGAATCCAGCCTATGACAGTAGTGCAGCTAATCATCAGGTGCGGCTTATCTATGGACAAATCCCAGTGTTACTAACTTGTTACTTTGTTGCACATGGATCCTCGCTTAAAAAAAAAAATTATATATATTAAAAAAAAGTGGCTTATATTCGGGTGCGGGTTATATATGGAAAAATGCCGTGGTCTACCCAACTACCCTGACGTGCGGCTTATAATCAGGTGCGGCTTATAATTGTGAAATTACTGTACTCTTTCAGTAGTATTTTTTTTTTCTGGTGTATATTAACTCATTGTAATTTTACATGCTTCTTACTCTTTACTGCTCTAACTCTTTACTGTTCTGCATTCTTGCTATCACAGTAATTCAACCATACAGATTAGCAGCATATTTACAGTATTCTGTGTTTATCTGTATCAATACATCAGAAAGTTAATTGCCCCACTAAAACTGCAGGTACAGCCTCTCCATGTACAATCTCTAGCATATAGTGGAAGTTGGTGCACATTCAGTATATATTTTATTTCTTGTATATTTTCCTGCAATACTATTCCCTAGCCAGTATTTCTGTGGTTTATGTGTGGTCCTGTAGAGCTTTTCCTCTCTAAGTGTATCCTCGATAAAGTCTCACTCACATGATTGTAGCATTTATACAGTAATACTTTGTCTTTAATCAACCTGTTAACCACTTCAGAGCATTTTCGTAATTCTTGAAAAGATTTTGATTTCACCTTATTCTTTCTTACTTCACCTTATTTGACAGAGCACTGGTTAAGGTGTTGTCACACCTGTAATAGTCCTGCAGGTTTTTCTGATGTTCTTTTGTGCTATTTTTCAAATGCTTCCTCTGGCTGTGTGACATGTGATCATGGCTAAAAGTATTTTCATAAATGTAGCAATTGTGGATTTCTGTGGCTATGGTTGTGGTTATACAAGCATTTCTTAGGGTCTTACTAAGACACAGAGTACTGAGTATGGATTTGCAAAATGTTTTATCTCTACAATGCCTTCATAAACTTTCCTATTATTAGAAACTCTTACTGTAGGGGGAAAGGAAGGAATGCAGCTGCTGGCATCCTGAAGTAGCCAGTCTAATTAGGGTAAGGGTGTCAGCAGCACAGTACATGCAGAGGAGTTGCAAGCTACAGTGATTTTGTGGGCTGAACATTTAAATAAGATCTCCTGCTTTCACTCCTCTTTGACACTTGACATTGAATCAGCTTTGCTTTCTGTGTGCTCTTCTCTTCAGCTGCACTGTGCATTGCAGCTGGGTTGGATGTCTGGCAGTGTTGCCACCTGTTTCATGTCACTCTATTTGTTTCTTCAGCAACTCTTCAGTACAGTGTAAGAGAGCTCTTGAGTCTGTTTAAGAATATAATTTAGATTCTCTTGCTAGTAATCAGTGTCATATTTCAATTGTAAATACAGTAGAAACAGATAGAGTTGTTTATCTTCTGAAAGAGGAAATGGCAGCCCATTATCATAATCATAAGTTCATTAACAAAATGTCTGCAGCTATAGTGTCATCACTGGACATGATAGGAAGTGCTATTCTATTCTACCCACATTCAGTGCTTAATCTTTTTCTCAGCCTTAGTAACAGAAATGTACAGTTTTTTTCAATAGCCATTGAGATGAACTCAATATATCCCAGCTGAAGTCAGTAAGATAGCAAAACAGTGATTGAGACATACAGAACTGAATAATCGTGTAAGATTATGCCAATAAGAGATTGATTGTATTGTGAAACACCTCAAGGTGGTATGCAGAGGACCCAATTTCTGTATTTTTGTTGTGGTAGATATTTTTTTTCGGATCATTAATTAACAGTAATGGTATTGCAACTTGAAGAAGAAAAGGTAAACTACTGAAAAAGTTCAGAATATTTATTTTCTGAATAAAAAGAAAGCATTATGTTATTATAGTGCATTATCAATGCACAATTGATCTCTGACTATCTTAGTAATTTTTTTCACTTTTAAAGTTTGGGAAGGTAACAGGTGTCCTTGGATGGTTGCATCATAGAGTCATCATAGAATGGTTTGGATTGAGCACAACCTAAAGATCATCTAGTTCCATGGTCAGGGGTGCCACCCATTAGATCAGATTAGCTGGTGCTCCATCCAATCCAGCCTGATCAATTCCAGGGTTGGAGCACCCACAGCTTCTCTGGAGAACTTGTTTAATTGCCCCACTACCATCTGAGTATAGAATTTCTTTCTAATATCTAGTCTAAATCTCCCTTCTTTTAGTTTAAAACTGTTCACCCTTGCCCCATCACATATGATGTGTCACACACTGTACAACATAGAGGAAGTATAAAAGTAGATTTCTCTCTGCAGTTTGCTAAGTGTAAAGATGCAAAATCCCCATATTAATGTTTATGTCAAGGATTCAATTATTCCTGTTATTTCCAATAGAATAATATATGAAGAAGTATTTAGTCTTAAAAATTTAATGAATTATATTACTGCTTAATTTAATGTGACATAGATTACAGTAGGCCAATAAATCATATGCATCCTTAGATGGGCTTTGAAACATTTTATGGCCAAGATCAGGATGTAAATTGAAAAACTGACATACCATTTTAGAATAATGGTACAGCTGCAGCAGGAGAGAGATGGCCAAGGATAAAGAGGCAGACTCATTTTCTGAGGTAATTGCACCTGTGCTTCTCTCATGGTTTTTGACATTGCAAGAGTGAGGCCTTAGAAAGTGACTTCAGTTTATTGCCAGTGTTCTTTCTGGGACAGGGAAAGTGTACACCTGGAGCCACATGTTATGGAGTAACATTTATTATAAAAATATTTTTATTAATAAATTAGGGATTTGTAGTTTACCAAGAAGCTGCAGGCAGAAAAATAAAAATACTTTAGTTTGAATTGGCCAATTTCTTTTTGCTAATTGTTTTTGTGCCTTTGATTGACCTAGTGGTTTTCTTCTCACACAATTGTTAGCTTGTTTTCTTTATCTCTCCTCCACCCCTTTTGAGATTCAAGTTCTTATATGGCATTACAGGTTATCTTTAGACTGAGATCTTCTGAGCAAAAATCAATTTTTTTGCTTTAGGAAACTTGTATTTTTTCGTTTTTGAGAAGAGCCTTTCTTGCCTTTAATTCCGGAGCTATGAATCAGTCAGATGAGTATTGAACAAGAATATTTATTCAGATCTTCTATCTTTTTTCTTTTATCTTTTTTTTCAGTCCTAAGAAAATTTGAATCATTGAATATGTCACCAAACATGATATATGAAATTACTATGGAGCTATGAGCCATTTTAAAAGTACCAATATTGTAAGAGATTCTAATGATAATCATTATGTTTAACAAGATGTCCATGCAAAGGTAATGTGTGTACAATTTTATTTGCCTGGGAGAACAGTTTAAATGCAGATGAGCAACACAACCTACTCGCTTTTGAAATATGTAAGTGGAGTTGCACTATATTCAGACTTAGGAGAAGATATCAATATGGCATGACTGTTAGTATCTAATTTAGCAGGCTAAATTACCTCACTAATCTCCCTAGAATCTCTTCAAAGTCTATGAGAGAACATGACTTCTCCAGAGAGCAATTTTTTAGCAAAAGCCTAATTTAGGGTGCTGAATTGTCCTCTGGAGGAGTTTATTGCTCTCCTTTGAATAAGCCAGGATCTTGGTTAATAACTACTAATTATTTATTACCATGCTAAGGTAGGTACCAAAATAAGAAATCAGAATGCTTATGAAAAGATAACCAGTTTGGGAAGGTCTGTAATTTTAGGCAAAATGGCTCGCTTTGGTCTCTTCTTTTCTGTAACTCCAGACTTCTTGGTGAGGAGCAGGAAAATAAATGCTTACAATTACTTTTACCAAAATTCAAGGTATAAAACCAGGCCTCACATCAGGAAATCACAAGAGAATTTCACATAGGTGCTAGGCTAAATGCACGGAGGAAGACCAGAGGCAGATTGGAAGAGGCTGTTTAAAAGAGCTCATCAATCTACAAATTCCTGGGTATTGCCAAGGTGTATCTTGCAAAGCCTGAGAGGCATGCCATCCCCTCCCTTAAAAAGGCACTCTGCAGAGGCAGCAGCAGAGTCATAAATACTGTCTTCCTGAAGGAAATTGTCTTTCCTGAGACCCCAAAAATAGCAACTCTCGAGCTGGGGCCAGAGAACTCCTCTTGAGATTTGCGCAGCTGTTGCCTTGTAGCCAGCAGAAGCTGCGCTGTTGGTGTTGATTTGCCTTGAAATCGCGTGATGGCTGCATTAACTGAAATTAAATGTTTTCATAAAGTCTTTAAATTGATGTAATAATTAAAGGTTTCTGATTGTTAGGTGTTTGTTTGCTGAATATATGCAATTTCATATACATACAACACACATATATATATGAGCAAAGAGCTCATCAGAGAAACCTCTGAGGTGAGCACAGTTTCCAGGTTAAAAAGCTTTTAAGCAGTACTGAGCTTCCAACAGCCAGAACAAGTGTCTTGAGGCTGAGCCAGTTTATGGCCTTGTAGGACCTCCTAAATTGAATTTGATTGAATTTGAGCTAGCTCAGCCTTCTGCTTAGACTGTTTCCCAAACTGGAGTAATTGCACTAAAACTGTGAAGAGATTTATTAGCCCTTCAGTTCTTCCATCTTCTGGCCTAATTGTATCCACCAGACTCAAAAAGAAAATGAAAAAGAAAATGGAATAATAATGCAATACTAGAGAAGTCTACCTTTTTATTTTGTGGTGTTTTGGAGTTTTTTTGGTGAGTGAGAAGGGGATAGCTTTATGAAAACATTTAAAATATCACCTAGATTTTCCTGACTGTTGTGGGTATAACTGTGCTGCAGTCAGAGTGTATGACTAGCAGATTAGTTAGGCTCACCTGTTCTGCCTTGAATTGAGCTGACCTGAATAATTTTTGATGTCATGACTCTTAGATTTCTACATGAATTACACAGTCTTTATAAGACCTTGTGTATCAATTTGTATGTACTCACTGCTCTTCATATTCCTATGATACCACTCATGTATCAGTGAAGTAATTAGATAAAACCTCCACCGATGAATTTCTGATATGTTGATTTGATCTAGAGATTTCTAGCAGATATTTAATGTGTTAATAGCATGTCCTGTTCACACTCTGAAAAATTTCATGAATATTTGTTTGTGTTTGTGTAACACAACAAAACATAGATGCTGAAGCTCGCTGAACTACTTTCAGACAGCACAAGATAATTGCATACAGCTGCAAGTTAGCAGCTGACACTACTCCACCTGGGTATATATCACTCTGCTTGTAGTGTAGATAATTAAATAAAGCAGAAAAGATTAAATAAAATTTCCTTCTTTTATATCTCTAGGTTAATATAAGTTAGGTAAATTGAAACTTAAAAATGAAGTATTGGGAGCAATGAAACAAAAAATTGTCTAATAATGGTATAATTAGTGCCATCCCACATTGCTTTACAAGAAGATACTCTTCTTGATGCAGATGAATCATTTTGTCATTCTTATTTTGGCATGTATTGCCTGAAATAGTCAGCTATGTTTTGTAATACAGGAAGTTTTATTTTCCTAATAAATCAAATACCACAACTTTCCTGTTGTCTAACTAACAATTTGAGTTCATGAGCTCCAGTGCCTTATCACAATGCTTTAATTTACAGTTCTAACATGACCGATGCCAGTAAAATGTTCTAGTATATTATCTGGCAATAAGTAAAACCTGTCAAAAAATTGTTAAAAAGAGCAGTGCTTAACAAAAGACATATGCCTCATAAATAATATGTCATGACAATTGGCAGCCCATGTAACATATTTGAAGGAAAATGCTGAAAAAAGTACCCAGCCATAAGGAGCTAATGGGTTATTTTTGCTAGAAATGTGTCATAGACTTTTCCTTTCACAATATTACTGCATTTGTTATAAAGCAAAAGGATTTGTACTATAACTTTTTTAGCATACTCTGGAAATTTCAATTAGCAAATACAATCTCACATTTATTTTTATAAAGAGCAAGTCTGTCATCCTATCACTAATCCCTTCCTATATCAGTATTCCAATAATATTAGTCCTCTCTTAACCTCAGATCTGGCTCATTGTTTTCCTAAAATATATGATGCACTTGTGCAAAAGGCACATTTAACTGCTTATGAATCATTCATTCAAATTATAAAACATAACATTTTGGAAGAAACATGTTCTGATAGTTTGAAAATGACAGGTTAATGAATTTGAGAGTAGCCTGTGTATTTCACTTGAACTAACAAACTAAACGTTCAAATCTTGATTCTAGTGTAGGGGTTGGAGTTATTTGTGGGGGTTTTTTTGGTTTTGTTATTTGATGAGCATGCTGGAAATATTTGTAGCAAATGGGTATATTTGCTTTAATGCAGCATATGATGATGAAGTGTAAAATTGCAAAAATAGCACCACCTCCATTGCCCTGAAAAAAGCCATCCAACTCCCTGCCATCCTGTCTACCCAAAGCAAGATATAAAGGTACCCTGAAACATTAGATCTGAAAGCAAGCTTCTAGGGCGATTTCACAGCAGGAGTTAATTGGCCACTGGAATGAAGCCCTATTTAGTATCATGGAAAACTCTGAATATGAAGGCCAAATAGTTTTTATGCAGAAGATGGAGAAGACATAATATAAGGGATAGAGTATAATGCAGTAGCAAATGGTAGTAAAGTAGAAATAAAATAGAATGACTAAGGGAGGCAATTTTGAAACTGTCATCTTGAATGAATTTTTGTGCTTTACTCTTAATTTTTTGTCAGCTTTGCATTTAGCTGATAAATTTAAATGCAAGTCTTCCATGTGTTCTTGGATGCAAAGAAAGTGGAAAGAAAGCTCTAACATAAATACAGAAGAGTTCCTGAGTACTTAATGGGCTGGTTTATTAAAAGTTCAGTACTTGTCCAATTTATCTGCTTTTAATCTGTGGGTGGCAGAACAGCTATTATTATGTATTGTCTTCCAGTATTAACATTTAGAAAGAAAAAAAAATCATGACATTTAAGTTAAATCTGAGTCTTCTCTAATCTTAATACATTCATAGTTTTCCTTTGTTGCATTTGTGATTTTGCTGTACAAAGGATTCAGTGCTCCTGTTACTGCTGGTGAATTGAAAGTGTGTTATTATCACATCAGCCTTACAGAAGCTGGTATTTGAAATAATGGTAGGAGTGCAACATCACAGCCCTCCTGATGGGTGAGGTGCAGAAGTTGTGCTATTTGCTAATTATGTACCTTTTCTTCTGTGAACAAAAATAGTGAATAAGACCAGAAATGATTAATGGCATGGGCTACTTGTATCGTGGTTTGCAGTGAACAGTGGGTCACAATTCAAATAGCAAAAAAGATCTTCTCTTCTTAAATAAGAAATTGTCCTTTAACGATAAGGAACATTATTTCCGTTATTTCAGAGGAGAGGCAAAATGACCCTCTAGTTTCAAAGGCTGTTCTGGATGCTTTTCAAATGTATCTGCGTCAGAAGTGCTGTCTGATGCTTTTGGGGAATAATATAGTATTGGATATGTTTTCAGAGCTTCTGTATATTTACCTAGGAGGCATTGTGAGGAGGAATATGTATTGAGAGAAAAGAGTAGTTTGGGTCGTGAATAATATAAAAAGGATAATCTCAGCACTCAGAGTCTGGTCTTCTGTATCATTTGGGAAATTTTAGTATATTTCTCCATTGATGAGAAAATATAAAATATGTGTAAGTTTTTGAATCCCACTGATGAAAAAATGTATGATGAATGGAAAAATATTTCCAGTAAAGTATTACCAAGTGTTACCTTGTGGCCTTATTAGATCTAAGGAGGGATCTCTCACTGTTTAGGATTTTCTCCTGCTATGGTCGGAATATGGAAATTTGTCCTACTCAAAACATGATTGTTTATAGATCAGATGGATATGTTCCTTTTCTCTTTTGGGGTGGGACTGAGATTAATTGTCTTCATTTTGACTTGTGCTAGGCCTGCATGTGTCTAATATCACATCCCAGGAGTGCTTATTGGCACCTTCCATAGTATGAATGCAAGAAGCCTTGCACAATTCTCTGTGCCAGTATTGGAAATCTAAATTAAAACATGCTCTCAGCAAGCAGTGCTGCACAGGCCAATATGTGGAATAATATCTGTTTGCAATTAGGGCAGCATGAATGGTAGCCAAAGAAACCAGCTGTAGAAAACAAAAGAAAATATAAGCACTTTTTAAAAAATACAAAAATCATATTTAGAAGCCTCAAAGCACAAAGTGGAGCCAAAGAAAGAGATTTATGATGTATCACTTCTAATTCTAATTTGCAGTCTGTTATTATGATATAATCTGTGGTTCTCTTCAGGGAACAGCAAACAGCATCTGGTAGCTCTTTGGATTCCCTCCAAACTGCTTTGAAATAGATGTGAATACAATAAAGTAGTTTGAAAGATAGGGTATTCTGTTCTTTATATTCTGGTGAAGTTACAAATGCTGAGTTTAAAATTTAAGTAAGCTTCTTATTTCAGGTGCTAGAATACTGGTTTGCAGTGTGAATGTGTTCACAACCATCTTCGAAGATTTCCATAAGTTGGATAACATAGAACTGCGGAGGCTGAGCTTACCAGCCAGTCTTGAGTGCTGTGCTGGAGTGACTGAAGTGCTTAGAGGCTGTTGCTGCTTTGGGTTTACTGTCTCTTTAGTATGCCGTGTCAGCCACAGCACCACAGCCAGGAAAGGCTGTCTGGGGATCAGGCACCATAACTGGGAGAGCCCAGGACAGCCTTTAGAGCCGATCGCTCTAACTCTGCTGGAACAAACCACAGTAACCTTTTGCAGATTGATGTGAGCTGACTGTCAATCATTTACACTGATGCCAATGACTTTGCTGTTGCTGAGAACAGCTGAAAACTCTTTGGCTGTGTTTGCAGAGTGATGAATGCCAGCTGATGAATGCCATGTTTAAGTTTTGGCCTTTATGGGTGGCTGTTGGTGGCTAAGCTTACATCACCAAACAGTGTTGATAGTACGGTAGATACTGCTGAGCACCCAGTGCCAGAGGATGGCATAGCTCTAGACTACTCCCATGGAGTAGCAGTGAAGTCAGGAGAAGTTCTATGAGTTCTGGGAAAAACTCAGTTCTATGAGTTCTGTGCAGTTTGTTCCTATTTCTCCCCAAAATCTGTACAGATGTAGCCTAGGAATGTAGCCAAGCAGAGGAATACTTTGTAGGTATAGACCTATACCTCCACATTTTCCTTCCTTCCTTTTCTTGGTGTTTTAATAAATTACCATCACTTCCTATGGAAAATATTATTACAACTTAATTAACCTAAGTGTTATGAAATCCCTTTAGTGTCCTGTCCAATTTCTTAAAATTGTGTCATACTTTAAATTATTTCTTACAGTAATTTCATCCAAATTCTCTATTTTCCATAAGATGACAGTGCTTAAATCTACATAAAATATTTATCTTCTGCACTACATATGATTATTTTCCATTTATAGTTATTTACTTTAAAAACATGAATAACAAATAAGTGGCTAACAAGTATATAAGAAATGTAATTACATACCAAGTAAAGGCCATTTTTTTGTTGTTTCTATAATTTATTGATAGTTGCCTCACACAATGACCCTGACTGTCATTTATTTGTCAGTGTGCTGATCTCCAAAGATTCTGCTGCCTGTTCAGTGACCTGATGTGAGTGCCCAATACTGGGAGTAAGATCCTTATGCTGAAAGCCCTAGACCTTGTGATTTTTTTAACGTTCATAAGTTCCAGCTTGTGTGCTTAAAACATATCTGCCATATAATGCAAACCAAAGGTTTACATAAAACCCATTTTAAGAAGGATGCACAGGATTTTTCAAGCCTTTTAGTGATGTCTCTTCTCCAAAAGTCACATGAATCATGAACATGAATGCAGGAACAGTTAAGCTGTTTACTGCCATGTCTTGTAAAAATGCTTACGGCAGTGAGAATGTTGCATACATTTTCACCGTGAAGAAATGTAAAGAAGTGGTTATTTAATTATATGAAATGTTACCGAAGTGAAATAGGGAAAGACTTTAAGAAACAGCTTATTCTTAATGCTTTCAACAGTCAACTGATTTTTTTTTGCTAAGAAGTTGGAGTTCCAAGCATGGCATCCAAACAAAATATTTCTTGAAGTTAGTCTTGTAATATGAGAAATGGTGGAATAATTTGCTAGTTAAACCACACTCTTTTAGTTTCCCCTCAGCTTCTTAAATTAAATGTTACAGATGAGTGCTATTTGTAGTTTCTTATTAGGAAAGCAGATTGACTCTGAATCCCAGCATGTGGCTACTACAGTGCTCTTGTAGGGACAAGACATTGATACTTATATTTTTACTCCTAAAACTCACCACTCGCATTGGCTGAAAAGTAGAGTACTTTAATGCAGGGTGAGCTTTTTTCTTCCTAAAAATCTATGAAAAATAGAATGGAAATCATTAATAAAGCTTTTATTAAAACTTTGCTTGCAGAGTATTAGCAGTAATCACTAGAAGCTGCTGAAACCTTTGAAGTTTGCCCAGTCACTCAAGCAGACATTGTTCTGAACTCTGTCAGAACATCTTACACGGAGACTTCTTTAGGGTTCTTTTTCTTCTTTGAAGTTTATTTTTTTGGGGGGATTGGGTTTCTTTTCTTTTGTTTTCTACATAAAAAAGCATGTGTGCTTACAGTGTGCTATTACATTATTTATTATATAACTCCAGGCTGAAATGAAAGGTAGTAAATCTTACTTGTGACCAAAAAAAGCAATTGCTTATACTTTGTAAAATTGTTTTCATGTTTATTGTACTCAAGTAGTATAAGATGTGATAGATTTAGTGAATTATTTTCTCCCTTTATTGTGAATTTCTGAATTATATAGCAGGAACATTTATGGCTCTTCGTGATCTTCACCAGCTTTTTAAGGCAAGGATTTTGGGATTTTGTGGCCCTTATAGCCTGCTGTATCCTGGGCTGCATCCAAAGCAGTGTGATCAACAAGTCAGAGGGGATTTTTCCTCTTTACACTGCTCTTGTGGGACCCCACCTGGAGTGTTGTGTCCAGCTCTGGGGTCCCCAACATAAGAAGGACAAGGAGCTGCTGGAGCAAATCCAGAGGAGGGCCACAAAATTGGTAAGAGGACTGGAGCACCTTCACTATGAAGACAGGCTAGGAGATTTGGGGCTGCTCAGCCTGGAGAAGAGAAGGTTGGGTGGAGACCTCATAGCAACCTCCCAGTATCTGAGGGTGGCCAGAGAGAGACTCTTCATCAAGAGCTGTAGTGGTTGCACAAGGAGTAATGCATACAAATTGAAAAAAAGGGAAATTTAGGTTAGTTATTAGGAAAAAAATCTTTACTTAGTGGGTAAGGAAGGCACCAAAACAGGTTGCAGTGTGCAAGGGTAGGCTGGATAAGGCTTTGAAAAACCTGGTCTAGTGGGAGGTGTCCCTGCTCATTGCACGGGGGTTGGGACTGCATGATCTGTAAGGGACATTCCAATTCCATAATATTCTATGATTCTGTGATTCTTTGAAAATTAAAAGCAGTATTTTTATTCCATTTAGCTGAAGGAACTGAGATAATTTAAGCAGATTAGCTGATGACATTATTATTAAACTCTTCAAATTCATTATTACAAGTATTGTTTGTCTGCAAATCTTCAAGTGTTTAAGAGACAAATTTGCAAGAGGGATGCTGGTGCCTAAATGTCCCTGCAGGCATCTAAATCAAGCATTTAAATGTCAATGTATTCATACCTCACCTGTCAAGTACTGAGAAGAAAACTCCTTTCGATTTTTAGTTTCAAATTCCGTATCTGCATAAGCTGATAATTTGTTGCTCCTCAGCGTTTTCATGGCTTACAGAATGTGACCAGTGAGTTGAACTGCAAAGAACCTTTGCACCAGTGGCCTTATTTGTGAAAACAGTGGGCATGCAGTATGGATGCTCACGACTCATTTTCCATGGTGATATGCAGATGATGTCCTAAAATGCACTGATGAGCTTCCAGAAAAGATGGTGTAAAATGGTTTTGCTTAAAATATTTTGCTGAAAAATTTAAGAGACTGGAGTCATGCTTCTTACCTTTTTCCAAGGGTTTTACACTCAGGTTTTCATGTTAAACAATTGACTAGTCCTTTCAGAGACTTTCATGATGGAGCTATAAGTACTTAAATGCCTTTTAAGCCTGAGAGAATAACTCTGTAACCTAGAGATTAAGGCAGCCCTTTGGGATGGGAAAGCAGCCTTTCAGATTCCACAACAATGAACATTTCAATATTCTAAATTAAGCATTCATAATAGCAGGGTCTTGAACTCAGTCCTCCATCCTCCCAAATGAATAAGCTAATCATGGAGCTATGGCAATTCCGAAGTGCTCACTGTGATCCAGGGGGAATCTTGGCATTTCTTGTTGTGGAGGGAGGTGTGCAAGGGAGCATGAGGATGAGTGCAGAGTCTGTTATCACAAGCTGGATGTGTCAGTCATCTGAAAGTGGGGATAAAGAGGGCATCAGAACAGACCCCCCTTTATTTCAAGGGGCTTTGAACCTGTGCTTTCTGTTATCTCGTGCGCGCATTGTAACCAGTGAGTGACCGAGTAAAACAGCAACGCTGTCAAAGATGTTTTGAAAGAATTGAGGCTGCTTAGTTTTCAGAAGGAAGCTCAGGACCCTGTTTATAAAAATTTCAGAGTTACAAATAAGGGGAATATCGGCTGCTTTCTGCTAGAAGTGAGCTGCCTGTGAAAGGGAAAGAGCTCAGCTTTCTTGACAGCCTTTTGTAGTGACTAGCTCTACACTGAGTATTCTGACTGTAATAAACTACTTTCCTAGACACACACTTCATACATATATATATACATAAATATATATATATGTATAAATTTGTAGCCTTCTCTAAAAAGAGAGGTGTAATAGAGAATTCTGCAATAGTTTTTTTTAAAGAAAAATTATCAATTTTTGAAGAAAAAATATGCATTATTTCTAATAACGTTTTAAAACCTCCAGTAATACCACATTTTTTGCATTCCCAATGAAAATGTTTCAGTTCTTCCTAGGTAACTAGATGTGCTTGTCACTTTGCAGTATTAACCTTGGCCATTGTATGGAATACCAGAGCAGAATCCTGTGGATTAATAGGTTGGAAACATATGGTGTCTGCAGAGGCGAGCTTAAAATCAAATATGTGGCACACAAAACCTGTGTCATACGTGACATGGGAAAAGGAAGGGAGAAAATTGGGTAGAAAATCTTATAAGATTAGGAGATAAGTATAAGGGAAAGAATCTACAACTGGGTTTATGAAGGGAGGGCAACAGAACAAAGAGTGGGAAGAGAATCTGCACAGTGTGTTGTGGTGGTGATCACTGGGCTAGGTGAGGTGTTTTGGAAACAGGACAGTGGAAGCAGGATTTAGTATAGAAATAAGGCAAATGACTTCATGGAGTCCTAATTTCCCCCTCATTACGGGAGATTACATTTCAAAAGTATTGTCAGTTAATTTATTTTTTCTTCCTTACAAGACATGATCCAAAAAGCATTCATTGGGCACTGAAGATCATTTGCATTCCAGACAATATGAATAAACATGTTTTAAGTTCAAGAATAATGTTGCCTCATAAGCAAGTAGACATGGAAAGTAAAAGACAGAAGGGAAATTACTTTAACTTAATGGAATTTGTTTTCAGTCCTGTCAGTCCTGCCATTGTCTCTGGAACAACTAGGGACCATTAATATTGGGTATATATATTAAAATGTGTGAATGGTTGACTGATGGCTTATTTGATTGCAGATGAGGCTGTAAATGTGTTGGTATGGCAGAGGTAATGGCTACAAGGTGTAGTTCTTTCATCATGAATTTTAATTTCATAGAGATAAAATGTCTATTTTCTTATTTGAGTTTGGAGTAGAGATAGACACTTGAAATTTATTATTTGGAATGTTAATGGTATGGGAATCTCAAAGTATTTTAAAATAGGAAATAACATCTGTCACTGTCTATGATTTCCCAGAAGAGGCAACTATCTCTTTTCCTTGCCTGATTCCAGTGATAAGTTCTAGCAAAATTCCATGTCCGTCAATAACAATTATTCACTGTCATTAAATCTAGTGAAGGCTTTGACAACCAATTTCACATCTAATCTACATATTTCAAATTTAGGGACTATAGTTCTATAAGATTTCCTTGAAATGCATGATTTAGAGGGTGAGTTCATCTTTCCTCTTCACTTGGGAATGCTCATTCCCATGACTTTTACCTGATAGAGGGTAAGCAATACCTTGATAAACCCATACTGCCATCACCTGCTGTGAAGAGGTGTGTGTGAATTGGGCCACTTCCCCTCTCCTCACCTCCTCGTCCAAGCTCAAAAGGTCAAGCTGTTTTTATTTGTGTATCTGAAACCAATAAGCTTTGTACATTTCAAATGGTGCATATTGTACAAAAAGAAAGAACACTAAATATATTTTCATAAAAAAACCTAGTTGTTAATGAGGAGGCTTTAACCATGATTGATAATTAGCACTACTGATTTGTTACAATACCCTAAATAATATTTCTTGCTAAGACATCACAACCACCTTTGAATGCTTAGTTTATGGTCTTGTTTCTCAGTTGGGAAAGGGTTTGTTGTTTTTTTTTTTTCCCATAGAAGTTTCTTTTCCATAGAAGAGCAGCAAATTGTTTCTTTCATTGTTTCTGTCCATTTCCTGTAAGTCATTGGAATATATTAATTTTACATGTGTAGAAAATTAGGCCAAATTTGGTGCCTTTTGCATTGTAACATAAGATCTATTGCAAAGATAAATTATCCTTAACTGCTAATTTTCAATTATTCATCACTAGGAATTGTAGTAATGCTTTGGTTTGCAATTTACAGGTTTAGATGGATTCTCTTTTTCTGCATTATGTTTGAGTTCTGAAAAGTGGAAACATTTTATAAATGAGCTTTTGAAAATGAGGTAGAATTTTTTATTTCTTTTTGACAGGAAGGAAACATTTCACAGTTGACACAATTTTTTTAAAGAGTCATAGGGTTTTTTTAAGAGATAAAATTAGAGAGTTTTACAGCATAAATCAATAAAGATGTATCAGTATATCAGTGGGCATTAATTCAAGTCCAGGAAGACAATTTACAGAAAAATTATACTAAGGATGAGAAAAAATTGAGTTTTTGAAAAAAAAACAAAACTGCATGGATTACAGGCTTCCCAGGGAGACTGTAAAATACCCACCTCTGGAGGTACTGAAAAGCTCTTTGGACATCATCATGGGCACCCTGCTCTTGGTGATCCTTCTTGAGCAGGGGTTTGGACCAGATAAGCTCCCGAGGTCCCTTCTGACATTGGCCCTTCTGTGAATCTGTCATAACCCTGTGGTACGTGTATATTGCTTAGAGGCTACATTTTTAACTGGATAAAGTCCTTGGAAGTGAAAACAATAGGTGCAAAACCCACCACATTTTGTTTTCTTTTTTTACTGATCCTGCTTAACCATTATTCATGGCTTTTATTTCCTTTTGCAAGAGTTCAGAGCACAGGTGAATCTAATTCCACATCAGGAATTAATCTCTCTACTCTGATTAATCTTGGTTTTCTCAGTGTCCTGCAAGTGAAACAAACCAGCTGTAGCCATTGGCATTGTTTAAAAAAAATATCTAGTTTACTTTACAATTTATTTATTTTTGGAATTGTATAGCTCAAGGGAATGGTAATGGGATATATAATCTATCACCAGGAAATGACCAATGTAAGTAAGGTCACCATGATTAGAGATCAGAGCTTTTTTGGCATTCAGTTGGGTCACTGAATAGCTTTGTGAAATGAGATTGGTCTCAGTCCTGTTAACAGGGTTTCAATTTCAGTATTTTACTTCAGGAAACATCAGCTTTTGCGACAGTTTCCAGAGAAAGATCAAGAACTTTTACACTTGGTCTGTTTGAGAGAAGAGTTGCATGTGTAACACAAGTATGTTTTGATGCTGCCTGTTGCTGTTTGTATATAAAGGTGTTTGCTTCAGGACCACCAAGTTAGATGTTTATTTCTGGGGTTTGTTTGTTTTTATAAATGTATATATTACTAATTTTAAGCAAATATGTATAATTTTATCATGCCTTATCTTCATTTTTTTTTCTGCTATAACAAACCAATTCACTTTGAAACAATTTAGTTGCAACTGTTGGTATCAGTGTTTAATTGCACATAAAAAGCTGTGCTTTTTTCTGCTTTTTCTTCTGCTCTTTCAAAGATTTTTGGAGGTTTTAAATTTTTATTTTTAATGATTAGATCCTGTCTAAAAATTGGAGTTAGTAAATCCTTGAATTAGTAAAAGTCAAAAAAAGGATGGAAACAATTCTTAATTACAGGGTGTGAATGAACATGATTTTCTTAGAATTTTGAGATTTGTTTAAAAAAAAAATAATTCTTCCATATGTACTATGAGCTAATGAAGTAATACATACTGTGAAGGCTGATGTGAGGCATAACTGTAACTGCTTACTGGATCAAATCTCCATGACTTCTCCCACACCATCTAATAATTCATCAACAGAGAACGTATCAATTTTTACTTGTCAGGATCTAAAGTACCAGCTTGTACTGTTTTCCTGCTGCCAGCCATTCTACAAAATAAAATGGTGACATTTTTAAAATATTTATAGCAGTAAAAGACTATAACTTACAAGTTATGTGTAGATAGTATTTATTTTAGATTGGAACATAAACATATGAAGAATGGTTGTTTTTAAGTTAAATGCTCATGAGAAACTCATTTTACATTTAGTTTGTTCATTTTGGGTAAGAAATTAAAAACCTAGGGTTTTGAGTTTGAAAAATTATGTTTAAAAGCTCATAAAAATACTAATTTATTCTCCTCTCCAGATAGTATAACCTTCTTCTCCAATAACCAAATATCGCCTGTCACTACATTCCTCAGGTTTTGATGGAGCCATTAATTCTTCAGCTGATGCTTTCATCTTGGTTTGGACAGGTCTGCTGTGCTAATTTCAGTACTCACCTTTGCATCTTAAGAAACACATAGATGTGTTTAGGAGCCATTAGAATTTTTCATGCAGACATAATAAACACTTGATTTAATGGAGGGGACTTTATTGCAATTTATTATACATCAAATTAATTGGTAATTGCAACTTATCTTGCAATCTTTCAGAATATTTAATTATTCTCTTACGTATGATAAGTATGAAATATTTTTTAACTCTGTGCTGCTGATTCCACAAATATGTACTGTCCAAACAAGATAACTGCATTGTTTTGGACTTTGCAGGAAGAGAATTTATTCAAGGGTTAGTGTAAGCTCCTCCATTAAGTATTTCTCCTCACCCTCAATGATAACATTTATGCCTACATCATGGACTGTGGCTTTGCAACTACGCCAGCCAGTTCCCCCAGGCTCTGGGATGAGTATCATCAGGTCCCACAGATTACTTACATTCCAGTTCCTTGGGTGCTCATGTAACTGATTTTTTCTTGCAGGGGGAAGCACTTTGCTCCCTCAGATTCCTTCCTGCTCTCAAGAGGTGTGTGGGAAGAGAGGGTGCCATTGAAGACTGAGGCAAAAAAGTTGTTGATTACCTCAGCCTTCTCATCATCCACTGCTACGAGTTTACCATCCTTGTTTTTTGAAGGGTTAAGCCATCTTTGACCTTCCTTTTCTGACTAACAAACCTATAGAAGCCATTCTTGTTATTCTTTGTGTCCCTCGCCAGGTTCAGTTCTACCTTCTCCTTGGTCTTCCTCTCCCCTAAACAACCAAACTTCATCTCTATACTGTTTCCAGGTCTCCTGTGCATGTGAGGTCTGCCTAAGTGTGCACCTTCAGTTTGACCAGCAGTTCCCTACCCAGCCATGACAAGCAAAGCCCCATAATTATTGTGCGTAGGCATCTGTGGAAAGTGAGGTGGGTGAAGGATTGCACTTGCCCCTCTGAGCATGGATCAGCTGCTGCCTTTTCCTTGCTGAGGGATGGATAGAGGAGCCTCTTGATCTTGAATTATTTTTGGTAGCTGCTTCTGTCTCAGGTAGGCTAGATCTTGGTTCCAGTAGTCTATCCCCCTTCTTATTCTCTAGTACTCTTTAACCTTTCTAACTCATCCCATAGCTCTGCTACCAGGGTAAGCAGGTCAATCCACTTGGTCACTGAAACTGCTCTCTCTGCTACAACCCAGTGAAAGAAACCAGCAGCCTGACACTAGGATGGCCATGTGGTTTTGGGAGCTCTGGTTGGGGCAGAACATCCTTTTTGGAGAGGCAGAGTGGATGCCACAGCAGAGCTCCTCCACAGAGGGCACTGACACCAGCTGAGCGCTGGAGTGGGTAGGTTATCCTGAATGTTCTGCATGTGTGAATTGCCTGCTCCTGGTCACTCACACTCCATGGGAGTGACTTATCTCCTGGTGAGGATGGGTATTGTCCCTTCTGGCAGCACCCGTGCTGCTGGTCAGAGCTGCCTCTGAGGCACAACTTCCCCACTGCTAGCTCAAGAACAGGGGGTTGGGCCTCTCCCTGTTCTAGTGTCCAGGTCTTGCCGGCTAAGAAAGCTCTCCTCCCTCCCCTGGCGGGATCCTCAGCTCCAGAGCACTTCTGTCTGTGCAGGTTGCCTCTGAGTCTTCAGTGAAGAAGGCTTATGTTTGTGTAATAAATCCAACACCCACATAGGTTCAACGTTTTGGAGATGGAAGGAATCATACATACCTGCCAAAACCTGTTACTCTCTATACTCAGAGCTCAAGTGAATTACAACAGTTTCAGTCTATAACAACATAGCAAGAAGCATTAATCCACTTCTCTGTCTAGCAGTCTGTCTCCTGACTGCTATTATCCAGTTATATGATTATCTAGATTTTGAATATAGTGTGTAGGAATGAAATAAGGATTATTTAAGGTAAACTATTCCCAATTTTTTTTAGTTAAGTTGCAGCTCATATTGTAGGATATTTGTGATTCAGTCATTGTAGATATGAAAAAAGATGGTGTTCTTCATTTACTTCAAGAGTTTGTTAATTTCCTTTTACGTCTTCAATGTGTGAAAATTTTGCAATTGTTGAGCACTGAAAAAAGGAAGTCAATGCCATGCCGAATGAAGAGCTAAAAGGTCCCTGAGGAAAACTTTTTAAGTGTCTTCTTTGCCTAACTAGGTTACAGAAATCTCTGGGAATTGCTGGTATGAAATATCTTCCCCAGGTAAGCTTCATTTATGTTGCAGCAAAATTATGCCGATAAAGAGGTCACTGAAGTGAAATCCATTCCAGATAGCTTTATTTTATTATTACTCTACTATTGGATTTGGAGAAAAGGCTAACTAAAAAGTGGCGGTATATTTCATCCCCTTCAGGGTGGGTGTTTGACTATTCACAGTTTTCTATTAAGTAAAAAAAACTGTGAAAATAATTTTGGTGGCATTTCTTTACTTTATAATTTAAAATAAATTCTCTGTATCAGTGATCACTAAGAGTACATAATTAAGATAAAGCAGTTCCTATACTTTTAGACATAAACCCCACACTTATGTAAGCCCACACATACAGACAGTCCTCTCATAATCAATGTCAGAAGCAGGGGAGGATGAAAAGCAAGACAGGTTTTTGTGGTAGTGGAAACAGGATGAGTAATAGCAGGATTACTATTGAGAGATGCAGATTGTCCTATGGGGAATCAGGCTGTGGGAGACAGAGAAGCAGCTCTGAGATAAAACTCCTTTTTATATTACTTTTATGTATACACAGTCTCAGTGCAGCTGCGTCACAGATTTTTTTTTATGTATAGCTTCCCAGCTGTAAATATTAAAATGGTGTAAAGTGAAAAGTAAGTCTGAAGGGTAAAATCACCTATAAGGAAGTGTTCATATACCTTTTCTTTGATAAGATAATGTAACTCACTAATTTAGAATGAAAACTAGAATGAAACCTTTTAATGGGTATAAAAATTATGAGGACCACTTCTGCTCTTGACATTTACCAAAGCATAGTTGCACACAGTTCACCTACCAAGTGCCTCGTGTCTCTTTTTTCTGCTTTCATCACAAGTATTTCTGATCTGCCTTTCAATATAGCCTTTTGGTGGAGTCACATGTAATAGACATTATGCACATTTCACAAGTAAATTACTTTGTCACTGGAGACTGTGCTACTATTTGTCCAATACCTGTATTCTTATCTGTGTCCACAGCTGTGAACTACTTGCATTCTTTAAAGTTCTGTGTTAATAAAGCAAAGCAGAGCACAGACTTAGCAACTGAGTATTCTACTGAGAAGCACTTTAGGTTGTTGTGAATTTTACTTTTTCTAAATTGAAATAAAATGCTGAATAGAAGCTGAAGCTCTGTTTTTCAGAGGTGCTTTGGACTGTCATCTGCAGATGTTGTGTTTCAAGAGCCTTGAAATACAGCTTTTGAATGTCAGACTTCACCATAACAGCAGGTTTATCTCTCTACACCCCAGTCCATTTGGTCACTTTTCACAGTGTCTTCTGGCCGTATTGATCTTGTTTTGCTCCTGGTGGTCCATTCTGCAAAGAATCACACCATTTAAAAAGGAAAATGGGTCATGTTCCTGTTGCTGCTCTGCTGCTGACATTTACCCAGTTCCCTATCACTGGTCCCTGAGTAAATGTTCAGGATATTCAGCGTTAATGGCCTTACTGGTAGGAAACATGTTACTCCTGTACAGTGAAACTGTTAAATGTAGAAAGCCCTTGATTCCTCTGTCACAGATCCCCAGACAGAAAATGGCTGCTGGCAGTCAGGCTTCTGTACAAGATGAGTACTATAATTTGCAGAGAGGGTTGCGATCACAAATAGCTCTCGTGTATTAAAATCAAATTCTTAACTTAAGACAGGGTATCTTGAAAACTCCCATGAAGATTTTGCCTCTTTGGATATAGGAAATTAAATTATGAAAACTCAGTTAAATGGTTTATTTTGGCAAAGTAATTTCTGTCATATTTTGTGGGTTTGGTTTTTTTTCCAATTTATTTTATTTTAGGCTTGCCATAGTGCCCAGAAGTCCCATTCTTGAAGCATATCTTTCTATTGCAAGTAGAATAATGGAAGCTTCAAGGGCAGCTCTTGCATCCTGTTGTACCAACTTCACTACAAATGCTAAAACATTTGTAATGCTGATGTTTCTCCTTGTTGTCTATCATGAGGAACTGTTTATACCAATTCTCAGTTGTTTATCAAGGCATTAATAACTGATTTTAAGTATTTTTTAATTAATTCTGCATAAAACATACAGTAATTTCACAATAATAAACTGCACCTGATTATAAGCTGCACACTTTTTATTTTTTCTTTTTTTTTTTTTTTAAAGCGAGGATCCATGTGTAACAAAGTAACAAACTAGTAACAGAAGTGCGGGGTTTGGTGTCAGGTGCTCAAGTTGCAACAGTTTTCATAGACCAGTGAAGCCCTCCTGGCGGGCTCTCACTTCCAGGTTGGCATTTCACTGGGATTTGTCCATAGATAAGCCGTACCTGAATATAAGCCACACTCCTGGGGTAGGCTGGATTCTTCAATGAAAAAGGTACGGCTTATAATCGTGAAATTACTGTAATATAAATACTTTATTGTTCATAAGACCTTGCAAGCAGTGTTCTTGGCGTTACAATTATCACTTTTGCAATAAGTAGTTATGTTCTAATTGTAATCCAAAACGTATATTTTGTTGTCAGAAGCTGATATAGCATGAGAGATTTTTAGAATTGAGCTTTACTTTGAAAGGTTTAAAGAATTGCATCAGTAAATTACAAGACCGGTAGTCCCTGTAAACAAAGTTTACAATAAAAGAAATATTTGGAACCAGTTCCTCACAGAAAACCTAGTCTAGTATCCATTTTCAGTAGCTTTATGCTATCACTGTCTTAAGTTTTATTTAGGTACAAACCCTAAAAATTATTTTCTTTTTTTTTCCTCAGTTTAGTAGGTGCCTCTTGATGCTAATGTTAGTAGGAATTAAGTGTTAGAGTTTAAACTAGTGTTTTATCTACTGTCTTAGACAGGGATGAAAAGATATGGGAAAATACCTAGTGAAAGAATCTATAATGAACTTATTAGTATAGGGAATTCTTTCTCAATATGGAGGTCTTGATGCATTTGGCAGTTCTCGTTTTCATTCTAACAAATGTAACATTACAGACTAGGCTGAATTTTAATATAAAGATTTTAGGTAGAAATGTGAAAAACATCTTGATGATCGTAAAATCACTTTGAGATAAACAAATTAATTTTTTTAATCAAAATACCCCAAAATGCTTAATGTAGAGCTTCCACAATAAGTATGGAAAGGCATTCTTTATTTTCATTAAATAAAATCTGTATTAGATGGAATGGGGTGGGTCATTCAGAAATTTGCCAGATAAGACTAGAAGTATTTTCTCATGAGAGTATAGTAATGCTATCAGAGAAGGAAATAAGGCACCTGCAAAATTCTGATAAAGAAAGTGGTACAGATTGATAATTTTTAGTCTGTGGAAAGAGCTTGTCTAATCTATCTCAACAGCCACTAAAGCAACTGAACTCATTATTGAAAGGTTGACCTATGTGCTGTACAGCCTATTCAGTTCTCTATCTTTCAGGAATTTTTTTTTTAGGATTATGGATGTACTCTGTATCACATGCTTCAGTCTCAGCATCACTGAGTTTCTGGTACAACGATTATGACCAAAAGACCTAAACCAAAAACACTCAAATGCAGTTTATCTCCTCCTATAATTCTTCAGACACTATAAAACAGGAAAAATTACTGCCCTGACACTAATGACTTACTCATTTGTTTGCTCTGTCTACAGTTCTTGTTACAACTGCTAGTGCATATTATTTCCATTAACAGACATGCAAATAATAATATCAGTATTATGATCTATGAAGCTGGTAAGTTTTCAGTTTAAATATGCTAGAGGTTGTTTCAGGCAGGTCAAATTCTATCAGCCAGACATCATGTATTTCTCATGTTATTTATTTATCTTCTTAGGTATAAGCTCATGGGAATTTACTCAACCACAGATAGGATCGTGACATCCAGGTCTTATCCAGGGATCATATGAATTAAATTAAGACATTTTGAATTACTGTTTCATGCCTAGAGTCCCCTTGATTAAATATATTTCAATTTTATGTTTCGGATTGCAATGTAAGCAGTGTGAGGTACAGCATCAGAGCACAGCTAAACAAAATTGGTTTTGAAAGGTTAAAATGGTTCATTTTTACACTCATGACCTCAATGTGTTTTGTGTTATATTTTTTTTTCCATTTCAAGCAATCTGGATTTTCTTCTGTGTTATTTTGGGCATTCAATGAAGGAAAAAGTGATCACCATATCTGCATGCATAGTCATGTATTTTCACACATTAGTTGAAATATTCCTAAGGATGATGGCAGGAGTAGGAATAACAGTTTCTAGGTCAATTACAGAAAAATTTCAATTGGAAATAACATTTCCATATGTTCTCTCTTCTGTACTGTCAATGCGTGTAGATCATATCCCTTTTTTTTTTTTCCTTTTTCTCCCTTTTATTTCCATTTTGATTTCCGGAGCATCCACTACATTTGGACTTCACTCTGGAACCTGATCTGCTCGCTACTCTTATCAGGAGAGACTGATGCTTGTGAGCAGGTGGGGAATTGCTGAAGGTGTCCCTTCTCTTTCTGTGACACAGTTAGCTGCTAGGTCCTGGTGTGGCTGAGAACCTGACAGCTGTCAGTCCTGAGACCTCAGAATGTCCAGTGAGCTGCATTCTGCTGCATGATTGTGCCATATTGCCAAAAATAGTTCGCTGTGTCCTCTTGACACTGTATCAAATTAAAATTAAAAAATATGACCCAATGAAGGAGCATGTTTCTTAGCCTGTCTGTTTAGACAAAAGCACATACCAAGAAATTCAGTATGGATGTGTATGGAAACTGGTAGTGTGATTAATATATATTATACCCAAAGAGTAGATTTGTGATTGCTTGCTTTTCTAGAAATAGAAATTCTTTACATCAACAATAACTACACTTTATTATCTTTCCACTGCAAGGCTTTTTGCAAGGGCTTGTAATGACAGGAAGGTGTAATGACTTTACCATGATGGAGGGTAGGTTTAGATAAGGTTTTAGGAAGAAATTCCTTCCTGTGAGGGTGGTGAGGCGCTGGAAGAGATTGCTCAGAGGAGGTGGTTGCCTTAGCCCTGGAAGTGTTGGAAGCCAGATTGGGTAGGACTTTGAACAACCTAGTCTAATGGAAGGTGTCCCTGCCCATGGCAGGGGAGTTGGAATGAGATGATGTTTAAATCCTTTCCAGACCAAAACATCCCATGATCTTTGAAAGGTCGCATACTTGTCACAATGTATAAAATTTTTAGTAATACAAGAAGGCTGCACTGTTTCAGTTTTAAAATGCAGTGGTTCATCATCTATTCTTGCAGAACTGTAATGTGTATTTAATAGTTCCATAAGCATTGAGCATGTGTAGGGTTTTGTTGTTTACAGTAAAATATGCACCCCTTTAATAAAATCCACCAAGATGCAATGTGATACTCTGTGGTAAAGCAATTCACCATAAACAAAGGTCAGACAGCTTGAAAAAATTATATATACACTATATATGTCTTACATAGGTATATTATATGTGTGTATAATATATCTATGCAACAATCTGAAATAATTTGTTACATTGGGATAATGTAGGTCTGTTACATAATTAACACACTTTTCTGGTGTGAAAAGTTGTTTTAAGAAAAAAACACAGCGGTCATGTCAAATAAAGGTTTTGCTTATAACTGTCATGTTTCAGTGCACATTCTCTGAATTTTGCTCTTTGTCTCACCAGATCCTGTGGAAGTGAGAGCACAAGTTTAGCTTCCTGATACCTGCACAGGAGCCCTGTGCTGCTGTAAGACACTCAGGGATGTTCAAGAAAATTTGGAGGAAGAACAGATGGAGAGGTTGAGATCTGATAATTATGAATGTCACAGCTCAAAGTTTCATTGGCAGCTAAACTATTTAAAAGCTCCAAATCCACACTATTACTTTCTCACTTTATTGGCACATCTGAAAAGTAACTGTAAATAAATTCTTGTTACTCTAATTTAATTCAAACAGATTGGATTCCACAGTATGATGTGACATATAAAAGAAATGTACTGTCACAGGTGAAAATTAACCTGACTTGAGGAAGGAGAGCAGTGATAAAAATCAAACTTTGACCAGAACTCCAGACCCTATGTGAAGGAAGCAGCAATAGTACAGTAATTTCACAATTATAAGC